>OW818031.2:52744288-53344288 GCA_942486065.2 Calliphora vomitoria | reverse complement strand
TGATTAACCTAATTCTGAGATAACAAGGTTGGCAATGAAACACTGGTAAGATTAGTGCCCTACACACGATATTGTCTGAAATCCAAAGAGCTCAAAGTGCGATCTCAATTTCAATATGACTATATTTAGGTAAGAAAATTTCATAAAAAAAAACCACCGGGAAAAATATGAAATATAGAGGCCTTCCTAAAAGCCTTATTTTACAGATACAAGGACACCCAGCCGCATTGGAAAATCAAAAGTATTTTTGATTTTGCAATGCAGTTTTGAAGGTTTTTAGAAGGAGAAGAAAAACCCTTCTAGAACGTCTTCTGAGAGAAGGCAGAGTGGAAAGAGTATCGGATCTTATAGAATGTGTAAACAGATCTTTTAGAAGGCCTACAAATTGAAGCCCTAGCAATTTTAATTATTTCCAAATACATCCCATTACTCTCTTTCGGAAATTCTATTACAACATTCGGTAGTGATATTGCCTCTTGTTAAGCTTTTCAGGCTTCGTTGATGTCCTGCTATATAATCATCACCGTGCATTCGCCTTTAATTATTAAACCAGTTACATTCATATTACATCCAAATAATCTGCTATATTCTCACCCACAACTGCCACCAAATACTTACTACTTGCACTGATAGTTTTATTTGTAGAAACTATTCGAAAATGCTCTAAATTCCTCAACGTAAAGCAATGATGGGCTTTCAAAATATACGAAAAACATACAAACCACAAATAAATAATACGAAAAAAAAAATAAAAAACCCAGTTAATCAACAGCAATTTAATGAATAGTCTACCAAACTATCAAGCAGCAATAGCTAAATATTCAAAAATAATTCATGAAATACCAAAATGCATGTGTACATAAAGTGTTTCTATGTACATACGTACCTCTAATGAACTACATACTTCTTACTTTATTGCCCAATTAGAACCTCAGTGTAAAGGGTGTTTTTTAAGCCCGATAGAACTTACGAAAGGGTTAACTGTCAAACGAACTGTCATACTGCGCTCACTTTTTGACATTTATGATCAGTAAACTCATCATGAATAGATAGACGGCTGAACAACGTTAGCAAATTCTCCAAAATTTACTTTGAAAATCAGTCATCGATTCGTGCAACTTATAGACGACGCACAGTGGTGCCTGTAGAATAAGTGAGAAATTTTCAGCTGCCCGTCCTTGCCCCATTTTTAGCTAGAGGTAAAATGTTGAAGAAAAACATGGTTCCAGAAATGTATTGCATACATTTTTGGGCATTTTATGACATATATCCGTGAAAACCTTAGATATACCTTCTTTTACGAATTGTGAGCAATATTTGAACAAAAAAATTTTAAAAAATTTAAAAAAATTAAATTTTTTCTAGAATAATTTTATATCATAAAAGCCTTTAAAAAAAACTAAAAATCTAAAATTTTAAAAAATATTTTGTTTTACTTCCCAAAAAATTGATTTTTCCACAAATTTCAACTTTGCTAACCCATAAGTAAGCACCTAAAACGCGTAAAACTCTTTTCAAACACTCATATCATAATCTGATCAATTATCTATCATATGCCTTTAAAATTTTTTGATTATCTCAATTGGTTCAAAAGTTATGATTTTTGCAACGAAAAAACTCAAATGGCGCCACTGTGCCACGATTTTATAGCAAAATTTTTCAAAAGGATGTCCTATGGAAAAATTGACTTTTTGTGTTATTTTTTGCAATTTCAAGTTCTATCGGGCTTAAAAAATACCCTCTAGATTTGTTTTAATAGAAAATGAAATCGAAAGAAATATACGGGTTTTGCAACAAGAGGTGTTATTTTGGTATTCAAAGATAAATAGAATTTTAATTTTAAATTTAAATAAATGAACGGATGTTTATTTCATAATAAAGAGGAAGGTATGCCGTTAATAATGAAAAACAACATCAGCCGAATGGCTACCACGACCACGCTTACAGGACCATATCCTTTTCATACAATTTTCCATAACCAAATCGCAAAGTGGCTGCCCTATATCCTCGATAGCCTAACGAATTCTATCTTTGAGGTCTTGAATTCACTTGGCCCCAAAAGATCTCGGTGGCCAATTGTGATCACTTCTTCTAGAGATAACACGGTCCGGAAACTTTTCCCGTAAAATAGCAATGGTTTCGTTGCTTGTGTGGCACGTAGCCCCATCTTGTTGAAAGTAAACGTTGTCCAGATCAGTATCATCCAACTCTGACCATAAGTTACGGTGTAGTGTAACGTTTGTGGAATGCCCAATTCCAAAAAACGACGTGGAATGGACACTTTGGGCTACAGCAGCAATATTTTCAGTTGTTCTTGAACGACGTGCACTGGTATTATTCTTCACATCACTAACTTGTCCCAACAGCTCGAATTCGTCCACCAATTTCTGTATTGCGCTCCGACAAGATGCTTCACGACGATCCAAAAATGCTTTAGTTTTGCGAACTGTGACTGCATTTTTAGTAATGGCGTAGGTTCTACTTGTCAAATGTCAAAGAATAAAAGCTTTAAAAGTGACAGCTACCGAAATACCGGGTGATTCAAAGTAACACCTCTTGTTGGAAAACCCTTTATATTCATTCAATCATAATCAATACAATGATACTCACAGCATACACACGCACCTTTAGATTTATGCTACAACAACTAAAGGGTGTTCATAACTAAATTTGTTGGAAATTTTTTGAAATGCAGTTCAAATATTTCAAAACTTCATTCGTATTTCAATTTCCAGCGAATTGCAATTTCTGCTTCTCTTTTAGCTTACTTGGAAGTTGTGTTTTTCTGCACAATTACGTTTTATTTTGTTTCATTTAATTTCCATTTTAAATCTTTATTTCTTACACACCCTGCAAACACTGAATGTTATAAAATATTTGTGGTGGGTCGGTCTTTTGATTTATAACCAAAAGCTGTAAATTTATATCCACAAACACATATTTTACTGGTATGCGACATTTTTACCCAACATTTCAGCAAGTAGTTAATGTATCCCTTATAGACAATAATTGTCACTAATATTTGATCACTTGGCTGACATACATTTGTATATTTTGGGTCATTTGTCACGTATGTGCTCTTTGTAGTGCACAGAGAAGACAATTGGTTACTTTATATATCCCATGTAATCTAGCGTGAAGACAATTGTCGCTTAAGTGTCTCTAAGTAATCTGGAGTGGAGTCACTTTAAAAGTTTTGTGAGTAATTCGTTCAAACTGATTTTATACTAATTGTGATGATATAATTTACATACAGTTCATTTTTATTTTTGCTTAAGTGTACAGATACCCCATGTAACATAGCATAAAGTCAATAGTCACTTTAGTGTCTCTTAGTAACCTATAGCGAAGTCACTTTTAACGTTTATTTTGTACTGCAGTTTAGAAAGTAGTATCGTTTATTGGACTGCCTATAATATGTCTTTTTAGCTGACTATTTGAGGTCAGTTAGCACTCGTACATGTTAAAATAACTAGTTAAGTAGCTGATCAAGTTGCCATTTAGGTAGCTAGTAATGTAACTGACTCTATGTAACCAATACGTTGTGAATTCAATACGTTGACTACTTTGGACCAGCTGTCATTGTTATCAAAAATAGTCAGTTAGGACATGCACGTGTTAAAAAACCTAATCATATAGCTAGTTTTCACCCTAAATGATAGGTAAAATCTCTAGTTCGAGACAATGTCCTAGAACTGCTGGGTATTTTTATTTTTCAGTTGTAATTGTAGACATACCGAAAAATCATAGATTCGTACATATGTGCCATTGTTACCATTGACTGTAAAGTTACGTAGATTTTATTTTTATTATTAACAAAAATTATATTATTAGACAATAAATAATAAACTTGATGATGAACTTAAAAAACTTTGTTGAAAAACCTTGCATTCTTTAAAGATTACAAATATGTACAAACTTGTGATTAATATTATATGAATTCTTTATTATTGAGTGAACAAGTTTCGTAAATCGTGTTTGTTTACTTTTAATGTAAGATTTTTTTTATGGATTTGAATGAATACGACGAGTATTTATAATAAATTTCTGAATCTAAAAAACTAAACACATTTCGTTTAATTTTTTAAATGTTTAATATTTAAATATTTAAATGTAAAGAAATAGTTGGGAAGATTTCCATCACCCGCCTTATAGTCCATAACTTGCCCCGTCAGACTACTATGCAGAACGCCCTAGTTGGGATTCGATTCATTTCAGACCACAGATCAGAAATAGGCTTGATTCGTTCTTGGCCTCAAAAGTTCAGCAGTTCTTTTGGCCCGGAATCCATATGTTGTCAGAAAGATGGGAAAATGTCATAGCTAACAATATGCATTACTCCTAATAAATTTGTGTTGTACAAATGCTTCAAAATAAAAGCAAAAAATTTGAAAAAAGTACGCATTTTTAAGTCATACAGCAATAAATGTGGTACTTTTTAGGGGTAAAATAATGTCCATCTATATATTGGACTTTACACGTAATCCTCAGTGCAGAATTAGACGAATTACAAATCATTGTGGTGATAATTATAAAGGGTTTTTCAACAAGATGTGTTATTTTGAATCACCCGGTATTTCGGTAGCTGTCACTTTTGAAGCTTTTATTATTTGACATTTGACAAGTAGAAACTACGCCATTACTAGAAATGGAACAATACACGCTTCAACAACGCTTCAACAATTATCAAAATTCACTACAAAAATTGTGAAAATCTTGCAGTCACAGTTCGCAAAACTAAAGCATTTTTGGGTCGTCGTGTAGCACCTTGTCGGACCGCAATACATAAATTGCTGGAAAAAATCGAGCTGTTGGGACAAGTTAGTGATGTGAAGAATAAAACCCGTGCACTTCGCTCAAAAACAACTGACAATATTGCTGCTGTAGCCCAAAGTGTGGAACAAACCCAGGTTTCTCCATTCCTCGCCGTTCTTTGGAATTGGGCATTCCAAAAACGTCATTACACCGTATTTTGGATGATCTGAACAACGTTTACTCTCAACAAGACAGCGCTACGTGCATACAAGCAACGAAACCATTGCTCTTTTATGGGAAAAATTTCCGGACCGTGTTATCTCTCGAAGAGGTGATCACAATTGGCCACCGAGATCTTCTGATTTAATACCTTGCGACTACTTCCTTTGGGGCCACGTGAAAGATAAGGTGTATGCCAACAGCCCAGCGTCGAGTCAAAACCTCAAAGATAGAATTCGTGAGGCTATAGAGGACATAGAGCAGCCAATTTGGGATTTGGTTATGGAAAATTTCATGAAAAGGATATGGTCCTGTAAAACGTGTTCGTGGTGGCCATTTGGATGATGTTGTTTTTCATTATTAACGGCATACCTTCCTCTTTATTATGATATAAAGATCCGATTATTTATCTCCAAATTTGAATACCAAAATTACACCCTGTATCTATATAAGAGGATTCTGCTGTCCTGAGAACCACAATATCAAGTTATTTTATTGCGGACAGTATCCTTGTTTTAATACAAAACAAGGAGCGATCCCACACCCTTAAAAGCCTAGCATATTACTAAATACTCTAGCGGATCATCCACATCTATTTAAAACACTATTAAGTACATCAGCAAACTTAATTACACAAGGATCATAATAATGCCAATGCTGCATTATTGTTTCTGTTTTGTTCTGTTTCTTTTTGCATTTCTCAGACTATTCCATTTCCATGAATGTTTAATGTGGTAGTTTGTCGTTGTTATTATCAAGCATAAAGAACCAATTTTGTGTCTTCGATTATAATTTCCTTTCGGCATTTCAAACATGTTCAATAGTTAATTTAACCGAAAAACCCCAACAACAACAATCACATGTATAATCTGTTGCCAAACACATTCAGATGAGCAATATGACCAGGATACACCACCAAGTATATAGAATACATTTGACCAGGTTAAGAAGCTCCTTTGCCTTTAATCTTACAACAACAACAACAAAAAAGTAATTTATTGAAAGATGAAAAAGCAGCAACAAGTAAATGGACTCAAACGATACGACAAAAGGTCGTTTAGACTGACCGACACAGCAACGGCGCGGCGGTCGGGCAAGGTAGCAGATTGAAAGAAAATCACTACGAAAGACAAAAATGTTTCAGTTGGACGAAGAACAAAGTAGGCAATTGCTGTTTTGCGATCGGATTTGTAATAGAAACGTCAAAACTACAACGACACAGTAAAGAGTTAGCTTAGTGTGCAAACGTGGTAAGTCCAGTTTTTATGAAAATTGAGATTTTAATACTAAAGGCTAGAATAAGTAAAAATACACTGTTTGGGTAAAAAAGTTTAGAATTAAGTTTTTTGTTTCTTCTCGTTGTGGTATGCAAAAGTGCTAAGTCCATTTTGTGGTATGAAAACAAGCTAAGTCCGGTTTATTTTGTCAAAATTGCATGACTCAGACAAATTGAATTGAGTTTAACTACTTTATTAAATGTATAATAGCTTGAAACTTGTTTTAATTATTGGGCTATTCATTATATTTCAATCAAAAAACATAAATTTTTTAAGAAAATATTGGAAAATTTGGAAATTTATTATCATCCCGACTACTCATATCAAAAATGTAGCTCTATTGCCTTCTGAGAGCCACTTTAGTGAATATAGAGACTTTAAATCCAATAATACTGTAAAAAAGTTATAGGAAAATGAGCTAAAATAAACAAAATAGGTAATAGACAGTGTGCTAAGTCTTAAAAACAGGACTTGTAAGTCGCCAACGCAGTTCTTCTAAGCAAAAATATTTAAAAACCAAGGATTTTTGAAAGTTTTTCGTGTCTCCTGTAAAATTTGTGAAGAGGGACTTAGCACGTTTGTATAGTAATGGCGTTTTCTTTTCTGACACAAAATGTTGCCAACATTTTTTGTACCACTAGCAAGTCACTTGCGGAAAAACTTCTGTAAGTATTTTCTAAAGTGTTTCCACACAAACCGAAACTTGCGGAAGTCTGCTTCCAGAAGTAATTTGTAGAAGTTATTACGACAAACTTGCTGCAAGAAATTGCAGACGTGTTGCCACACTATGTGAGTACAGCTTGCAGTAGAGTTTGTACGAATAACAGTATAAAAATGTCTTATGGCAAAATAAGATTGGCAGATGCCATCGCTGTATATTTAATTTAAAAAAACAAAAATAATGAAAAATTTCCTGAGAATGTCTAATGATGATTTTGTATATATTTTATCTTAAATTCAAACAAGTATTCAAAAGCTGGTTACTAAAATGAAATTGGCTATACCTCCCACATACTGGCTTTTAGTTACCCTTCGATGTGTTTTTTCACTACTTCAAAGGAATTTATTTTTGTCCATTTTTATAAATTTGGAAAAGAACTCAAAAAAACACAAAACAAAACTGAAAATAGAAGAGAATACCACAAACCGTTTACCCGATATATACCCGTCTTATTCAGCAAGTCTTCAAAACACTTGCAATACACAGCAAGTCGTTCAAGTTACTTCCAGCAAGCAACAATCACGTGTTTCCACATAATTGCTGCAAGTAAGTAACTTCTGCAAGCCGTGACTTCTGGAAGTCGACTTCTAATGCGTGTTTACACGACAAGAACTTCTGGAAGCAACTTCCGCAAGAAAACTTGGTAATGGACACACGGCTTTATACCCTGTAATGTGTTACATTTTTAACGATCACAAAAGAACAAAAATCATTAACATTTATGCAATTTTCTTTTATGTAGCTTCTTCATATTCTAAAACTATACTTTTTGCTTCCATTTGAACACTTTTAATTAATAAAAAAAAAACAAAAACTATTTCATTAACACAAACGAACATCAAAAACAATAACAAGAACAGCTGTTTAAAAGTACTGCCTTTCTAACCCTTTGATGAAGTTACAGGTAAAAACTGTGGCATATTTTCGGTTTTTTTAGGGCAACATTATTTGAAAAGAAAACGTTATACACTTACCATATTAATTTTTTTTTTTCAGGAAAGAACACAAAGAAGATTAAATGCAGAATAAAGGCATCATTAATGCCAGAAAAGAAAACTTCATAAGCTGAAGATATACATACTCTTTGTGGAATTAAGGCAAGCAGCTATGCTCGAATTGAGGTTCTTCTGAAAATAAATATTTAATGATTATTTTTAGGATATTTAAATTATCTAAAATGTTAATATTTGTTAAGGTTTGTTATAAGTATCCTAAAGTTCAAACTCATATTTAATATACGTCCTAAGTAGTCTTAAATTCTAAATTAAATATCTATTTTTTCATTAAAATAATTTTAACTTTTTAAGTACTTTGCTAATGAAAATTTGTTTTAACCCTTTCATCCTCGGTTTTATGTGTATATAATCAAGGTTAGTTTATTATAAAAAGTAATAAAAAATAAATCAAAACATTAAAAGACACCCCATTCCAAAGTTTTTTGTGGAGTGTGGTGGTTATTTTACTAACCACCCTGGCTGTTGGCATTAAAAATAATTGTGAAACAAATTTTCGTAGCGTATAAATTGTGTGAAAATCAAATAATTTTGACTAAACGAAATAGCAAAGGAACACGGAATTCGATGAACAATAAACACTCTATCCTTTTTTTATTGAATGCGTGAAAGTCTTATAAAAAAATCTATTTAACCAGTTTTGCAAAAAAAAAACATAAACGATGACTTCAAAAAACGATGAATTCGATAAAATGCCAATAAACTATGTTTTAAAGACTATAAAAAGGTGGTTAGTAAAGTGACCACTAAACCGCAAAGAGTTAAATAGGATTAAATAATTTAGCAAAAATAATGTCCCTTTGAATCTAGTAAAGTATGTTTTTTAAAATAACACAAAAAAGTAAATTTTAATGAAACTATTTTTTAATTCGAAAAATCAATACATGGCTTGTGCTTGACGAAGCGCATTGTGGACGTCTAATTTTGGGCTACCTTTTCGATCATTGCTGGCATAAACCAGTGACTTTACGTTGCCTCACAGGAAACAATCGGGAGGTGTCAAATCGTAGGTCCTTGGAGGCCAATTGACAAGTCCATTACTCGAAATCTAGTTATCGCCAAATTTTGATTTCAATAAATCGATGGGTTCGGTTTTCGTATGGCAAGTAGCGCCATCCTGTTGAAACCACATATCTCGTAAGTTCCGGCTTAATTTTTGATGAAATAAGGTTCGATGATGCCATCAGCATGTAAGCCGCACCAACACCAACATGACATTTGACAAGTAGAAACTATGCCATTACTAAAAATGGAACGATACACGCTTCAACAACGCATTGAAATTATTAAAATTCACTACAAAAATGGTGAAAACCTTGCAGTCACAGTTAGCAAAACTAAAGCACTTTTGGGTCGTCGTGAAGCACCTTGTCGGACTGCAATACAGAAATTGGTAGAAAAATTCAAGCTGTTGGGACAAGTTAGTGATGTGAAAAATAAAACTCGTCGCTCAAGAACAACTGAGAATAATGCTGCCCAAAGTGTTGAAGAAAACCCAGGTTTGTCCATTCCTCGACGTTCTTTGGAAATGGGCATTCCACAAACGTCATTACACCGTATTTTGGATGATATTGATCTGGACAACGTTTACTTTCAACAAGATGGCGCTACGTGCCACACAAGCAACGAAACCATTGCTCTTTTACGGGAAAAGTTTCCGGACCGTGTTATCTCTCGAAGAGGTGATCACAATTGGCCACCGAGATCTTGTGATTTAACACCTTGCGACTTCTTCCTTTGGTGCCAAGTGCAAGATAAGGTCTACGCCAACAGCCCAGCGTCGATTCAAGACCTCAAAGATAGAATTCGTGAGGCTATCGAGGACATAGGGCAGCCACTTTGCGATTTGGTTATGGAAAATTCATGAAAATGATATGGTCCTGCAAGCGTGGTCGTGGTGGCCATTTAGCTGATGTTGTTTTTCATTAAAGGCATACCTTCCTCTTTATTATGAAATAAACATTTATCTCAAAAAATTTAATTTTTCTTTGAATACCAAAATAACACACCTTATTGGAAAATCCTGTATTTTTCTTTAGGATCACCTAGTATTTTTCAAGTAAATATATAATATCTGGAGGCACCTGTACAGGTTCTCCTTACAAAACATTAGCTAGAACGATTACAACATTGTATGACATAAATGTAGAATATATAGAAGTCCGATGATGCCATCAACATGTAGCCGCACCAAACGGTGAATTTTTCTGGTTGTATTGGAGTCAGTAGGGTCTATTTATTAACAAACCCGTTAAGCCAAAAATGAGCCTCATCGCTGAAAACTGGTTTGCCAAAAAACAGTCATCTATAAGTTGCGCGAATCTATGGCCGATTTTCTAAGTAAATTTGGATAATTTGGTGGCGTTGTTCAAGCGTCAATCTCCTCACGATGATTTGGAATAGTATAATGATCATAAATGTCAAAAATTGAGTGCAGTATGACAGTTCATTTATATCCATACTAACGCCAGCCGCTTAACGCCAACATTACGTATACACTTCTGTCTGGGCAGACAACATTAACGCAAGGCGACGCAATCAACTCATATTGCTAAAGCGATTGACTGCAGACAGCTTCCTCTGCTTATTATTCTTCATTATCATCTTCTACATTTTGAAATTCCTGGAAATTCTCTTAATAAAAATAAATTCAAATACACAACTAAAACGAAGTGCAGAGAAACCAACAACAACTACAACAAAAACAACAAAACGAATTGAAATGAAAACATTTTTACCGAATCAAGAGATTTAGGAAACAAACAAAAAAACAAAAAAAAACTTAAAGATAAATAACAACATGACAGTGTAACGTGTATGAGAAAAATTCGTACAAGAATTTTGAAATATTTCAAAAAATAAAAGGATCATAAATGCCTATAGATTCTACAATAATCATCTCAAAAGATACATATAAGGAATTTTGCGAATATTTTTCGTTACTTTTCCTAGAATTGTTCTTTTTTTTATGGACTACAAAATAATGGGCTAAATTTCAGTTTTTTGTTTAATTTTAAATTTATCTTCCAGTATACTGTCCCAGCAAAAATAATGTGAATTTTGGTAATGGCAACTAGTTACCACATACATTATTTTTTAATGAGTGGTGGTTACCCAGCACATTATTTTATTTAATAGAATATGTAGTTGGTAATAAACTTTTGCATTTTGCACAGCTATATAACGTCCCGTTTTTCAGTAATTTTTTTGTTCATATTATACTAATTTATATGTTTATGTTGAAACCATCGTTAACTTGCGATAAAATAACTCGTATATGGAGCAGTGATTTTATCGCAAGTTAACGATGGTTTCAACATAAACATATAAATTAGTATAATATGAACAAAAAAATTACTGAAAAACGGGACGTTTTATAGCTGTGCAAAATGCAAAAGTTTATTACCAACCTGTATACAAATAACTACCTATTCTACTAAATAAAATAATGTGCTGGGTAACCACCACTCTGTGCAAAATGCAAAAGTTCATTACCAACCTGTATACAAATAACTACCTAGACTAGCAAACGCAAGCCAATAATGAGTCGGTTCGATTCCCAAGTACATTTATAAATAGGACTCATGAATTTTTTAAAATCTCGAACAAAAATTACTAGTATTTCAGTCAAAAAAGTAATAAGTAGTTATCACTTTTCTCCAATATTACTTGCTGGCTGACTAGGTAAGTAAAGTTTTTGCTGGGGTTATATCGAAATTTTAATACAATGCAAGCTCGGTATTCGCTACTACCCATTATCGCGAATACCGATCGTGACGGCTTATTTTTTAACATTTCAGTTTACGACAGTTTACGAAAAACAGGTTCTATTTTCGCAACTTTGAAGAAATTTAAGCGTCATCATGGAATTAGATTTTTAAAAATTACGGACGAGAAATTGTCTTAGAAACCTCAACTTATTGATCCATTTGTGAATGAGTTTAAGGATTATGTTGATGAACATAGATTGACTCTTCACCAAATCAACAATGCCGACGAATCTGGTTTATATTATAGGATGCTTCCAAATCACACTCTTGTCACATATAATCAGAAAACAGCGCTCGGAAGAAAAATATGTAAAGAACGAATAACCTTTTTGCCCTGTTCAAATGCGAATGGCACAAACAAACTGAAATTGTTGGTTGTTAGAAAATCGAAAAACCCATGCGCCTTTAAAGGCTTTTCCAATAATCCTGTAATATAAAACTCCAATAATAATGCCTGGATGACATCATTTATATTCAAGGACTGGTTCCATCACGAATTGATTCCCCACGTAAGTTAATTTTCACCAATTAGTAAAAGTAAGTTGTTAGTAAAAATTTTTTAGGTCCAAAAATTTTTGATTTCAAAGGTCTGCCGCAAAAAGCAGTTTTGCTTTTAGATAACGCAACGTGTCACCCAGTTGAGGAGCTAAAAACTGATGACGGTTTAATTATAGCAATGAATTTGGCACCCAATTCCGATTCAGATTCCAGCTACGTCCTGGGAAAAAATATCAGTGTCCAATATCCGAAAATCCTGGAACGCCTTGCTCGAATTCGGTACTGAATGGAGTGAAGAGGATAACATGTCCTTAAATTTTTTACAGGATGAAAACGAAGATCTTTCTACTATTGGTACACTTGTAGCTCAAATTGATAAGGAACATCTTTTTACGAATGCTGATATAAACAACTGGATTCAAGAAGAATTTCATGGGGAATGTAATGAGGAGCAACTGGAATTATCAGATATGGAATCGGAGGATTTATACGATAGTGGCCATGAAGAAGACAAAATTAAAGTGAACGATTGTTTAACATCGATAAATATATGCATACAATGGGCTTTGGAAAATGATAAGCCGACAACAGCACTATATGAACTACGGGATTCAGCTGTTGTTTTAAAAAATAATTTGCCAAAAAAGCAACTCAAAATCTCCAATTTCTTTAAAAATGTTTAATATGTAATATGTATATCAATAAAAAGGATGCTTTCGCGAAAAGTCAGTTTTCGCGACATGTCTGGTTTTTAAGTAGTCGCGAATACCGAGCTTGTACTGTAGTTGGGTAGATTTTAAACGTGCTGAGGTGTTTTTGAAATTTCATGATTTAGTGATTTTTTGTGAAGGCAAATTTAATATTTGAGTTAGTATAAAATTCGAACAGATTAAGATATCTTAATAAAATTTCGAATTTATATAGAACGGAAATTCTTTTAATCGATGGGTTGATAACTTTAACCATTGTCTTCACCTAAATACAAAAATTCCTAAAACGGGGAAAATATGTACAATTCCATGAATTTTTAGATAAATCTGAAATTTTTCTTCAAAATTGGCCAAGTTTGGAGAGGACTGTGGGGGGCTCTATTCCCTCAATAGAGGCAATTATTATTTTACGTGCTTTTCCATTAAGTTTTCTTTAAGAAACATATATAACATATATACAAGTCCAAAGAAATGTTTTTTCTATAAGAGAAATAACATGAAGTCCTTTGATATATGCCGTATTTTAGATGTTACAAATTTGGGAGCGCGTAACTTTTTATAGGGACTAGGTAACTGCATGGAACTTTCTTATATTTTATTTGAAATATAATATTTGTAAAAAATTGTCCGACCCTAATTAGGTCCGCCACATCAAAACAAAAAACACACAAAAAGTTGGCCAAATTTAAAAAAAAAAAAAAAAAATTGTCAATATTAATATCTCTTGAACTAAAAGAGATAATACAAACATGTAAGCATATTTTAGATATTTTCAAGTACTATCTAAATATAAAAATTCGGATAAGAATTGACATTTTGGTGATTTTTTTAATGTTGTAGGTCCTAAATGAGCACCCTTGGGTGGTCCCCATTCCAACTACGAACTCATGACTTTAACTTTTATTACGATCGTTTTCGATCTATTATTTCCAAAATAAAAAGTTTATAAACCACTGTGGGCTATGGCCGTATACGCACTAAGGGAAATACGCCCAGACAACATAAGGTATGATGCAATTAGAGAAAAATTCTAAAAAACATCCAGAAGCTTCCAGAATAAGCAATAGTTTCAAATAAAAGAGCAAAAATTTTTTAATCTCCAATAAATCTCTGACTCTATCAAAAGAAACCTTCATATTCCTTAGGAACGATTAGGAAAGCTTATGTTGCAATATATTTTTATCAATAGTTAAAGCTAAAAATCTGATTCATATCACTTGTTTAACAGGATCACAAAATTTGGTCTAGACTCTAGAGGCAGACAAAATCTGGAACAATTCCCTAATATGCATTCAAATAAAAACATTATTGGAACATAAAAACAACTAACACTAATATATGTTGCTATTAATTATCACGTTCAGTAATATAATAATTATTTCTTCCAGAATATAGATTCCATAAAGATGACAATACTCTACGAAACTTCCCAAAGATGTAGAAAGAAGGAGGAAGAAAGGATTATAGAATAATCCTTTGAGGAATCATTGTGTACCTTGCGTTAACTGTGTGCTCATTATTCTAATCTAACAAAATAGCAAAATATCTTTTTATTTCTACATTTGAATTGATGAAAATGTAATTCTCAATAAAATTCCAAATTTTTTTTACTGAAAATTAAATAAAAATCATTCGAGATCAGTAAAACCCACCCCACCGTGCCACCAAGTTAAGAGTAGTTAAAGTAAAGTGTGATGCTGTTACTAGTAGTAACACACCACCATCGTCAGCATCATCATCAGCAGCAGCAGCAATAGCAACATAGTCGTCACTGTAAAACAACAACAACAAACATAAACAGAAAATATAAGCACCACGATTATAATGCGAATATGTTGATGTTATTTTTTATTGCTGCCGTTGTTATTATTGTTGTTTTTGGTTGAAACAAAATCGTTTTTCTGCTTTTTTTTAGGTAAAAATTCAGCACTTTTAGTTACGTTAAGGAACAACACAACAAACAGCATCATTATGATCATGATGCTACCAGCGACTGACCAAAGTTTTTATAAGTTAAATCATTGTGATCATAAGGAGCAGAATGACGATGATGATGATGATCATCATGAATATCGTCATCATTGTCGGCGTCTGGTCTCACCAATAAAGCTTCTGTTATTGAATTTTGTTTGTAACCCATTCCCATTCCAGGATTCGTAAAAATTATTTATTAATGTTGTTTGTAGGAACATTGCACGTTGTTTGTACACAATTCAACAAAACAGGTTAAATAAAAATCTGTGCAGACGACAACAGCAACAAAAGCAGCATCATGCTTTATTATTGTTGTTTTATAAATGAACAACAATCCCAGCAACACACTCTAAAAGGAAGCCAGGCAGGCAAATAACGAAGGAACGAACAAACGATCGAGCGAGCGAGTGAACCACGTTAATGAAAGGTAAACCCAAAATAAAAGCAACCAAATGGAAAAAAGGGTTTTAGAGCAGCCAGCAACAACAGCAACAACAATAATACCATTATCATCAAGACTAGCAGCGTCAGCAGAAGGAACAACATCGACATCAACATAAAAAAGAGGCATTCCAAAAAAGACAATGACTTCGGTTGGATTTTTTTCTTTCTTGGATTTTTCTTGGAAAAGCACTGTTTTGTTTAGCAAAAAAAAACAAAAAAAAAAAAAAAAACAATAACAAGGAGATTGTGTTGTATGTTTGGCTCTGTGTACGAGTATCTGTTTGTTGACCGTCGTCTCGTTTGGCCATAACGATGAAAGTTGTTTTCAATTCTGTGGGAGATTTTTTCCATGTGAATGTTTGCAATTTTTGTTGTTTTATTTTTGAAATATTTTAAGTATAAAGTGATTAAAGAATATTAAATTTTTGTTCCTGCTCTTTCATTTCGCTTTCTATTTGTTTGTTATATTGCTGTTGCTGGAGTAAAACATGTCCTGGGGTAAGTTCATTGGTAGGATATAATATTCGTCTGGCCTGATCAATCAGGATCAACTAACTTTTATTAAAAGAAATTTAGCAACCACGATTAACGATTTCCATTTCTGTTTACTAGGAAAATTATCATTTAACATACATATGTACATCTGGACATCGTTTATTAGAGTTCATTAGCTGCGATCATGTTTAATGCAATTTGCAACAATTAAGATGATCGTCAACCAAAATTTCAGGAGCAAGTGAAAATCTAATTTCAAAAACCTTTCGTATTCTTTTAAGAATATCTGAGAGCATAAAACAAATCATATTACTATACTTTTTAATGTGAAAGCCAGGCTCTCCGTTTTATTGTGAAAGATCTGCTAAAATCTGCTAAATTTATTATCTATCTACTATTATCTCCATGAAATCCGAATTTGTTGCCAATCAAAAGATTTTTTCAATGTAGTTGAAAACACTTCTGCCAGTTCAAAGACCTTCTAACTACTTAGAAGAACATTTCTTCGACAGATATTTTTTATAATAATAAAATTGAGAAGTTTGAAAAACAAACATAAGAACTATTGCGAATTTTTGTTAAAAGATAAATTCGAACATTTGGGTTCACAATTAGTAAATTTGTTTAACTCTCAAACAACATTGTCTAACTGAAGTTTTTGCAAAATAAACTTAAGAATATTTAATTGTGGATGTTTTAAAGAATTCTTAGAAATTACACATTTTATAAACAAAATTTATTTGGGGTCATTTTGAAAACAATGACGTTAAAGGGTTAACTACTGTTTTTCGCTGAATATACAAGGTGGCGCAAAAGTAATCCTCCTATCAGAAAATGCTATAAATTTTGCCGATTATTGGTCAAATAAATAGTCAGCAATATTCCGCGTTCTGGAGCAGTGTAGCGTAACATTGTTTATTAACGTGTATTTCGCATGTGTTTACTACACAAATGTCAAAACAGAACTGACATTAGGGGCCTCGCAAAATGTATAGCATTTTCTGATAGGAGGAATACTTTTGCGCCACCTTGTATATACAACATATATAATTATATATTTTAATGAAAAATTCCAAATATTTTAATAATTGAGCATGGAGATAAACCCCTTTATTCATAATCAAATTTTCATTTTACCAAAGTTTTATAAAACAGATATTTGTATGGAATTCTTGTTTTATAAACCTTTGATAAAATAAAAATTGTATTATGTAAGGAGTGAGATCGAAAAATTCGTAACATACATATATGTTAATAAAAATGAAACCACTAAATTCACGGTTTTGATTTTTTTTATTTGATTG
Source organism: Calliphora vomitoria (assembly GCA_942486065.2). NCBI lineage: Eukaryota > Metazoa > Arthropoda > Insecta > Diptera > Calliphoridae > Calliphora > Calliphora vomitoria. The sequence continues at coordinate 53,327,108 of OW818031.2, read as the reverse complement.
AAAAAAAAAAATAAATTTTTATAGTTGTAATTAATAGTAATGAAATTTTGAACCTTTTTCGGAAACCCTTCCATTAAGGTTTTTACAATGCTTTCTGTCACTTTGTTCGTCTCCGTTTAAAATCGACCACACTTTTGGACACCTTTTTTGTGCTCTTCAATTATCTTTTAACAAGAGCCCAATATCTCTCCACTGGCCTTAGCTCGAGGCAGTTTAGAGGATTTGCCTCTATTGGTACAAATAACACATTATTATTTTTGTACCACTCAAGTCATTGCAGAGTGACAGGATGCCAAATCTTATGAATTGAAGCATCCTCTTTTGTAAACATTCCTTGATGTTAATTTCGGTATTTATAGAACCCATTGTAACAAATGTTTGGCTTCTTTTGCCGCAACTGCATATTGCTTGCCATGCCAAGAACTTTTTGGGAAAATTTTCTGCTTTTGTGTCCTAAACTTTTCTACAACATTCCCTCGAGCATCAGCAACATAAAAATATTGATCCAGAATGTGAATAATTTTTCCATTATGCAGCAGGTATATTTTTTGTATAAAATTTGACTTAAATATTCGTGCTCTGTCTTTGGCCTGTAAATTTTTAGCAGAGTTCCTGTCAGGAACTTTTTGAGGCTTGTATGTTTTTAGACCTTCATTGGCTTAACCTTTTCATACCAAATAGTCCGAGCACTGAGCTAACCGGGCTGCTTTCCTACCGGATCTGTTGGGAGCGCTTTTGAAAATGCTTTCTATCTATTGGCTATAGAAACATCATGTGGACCATTCCTTCTAAATGAACCAGGTTTTCTATCAACGGACAAGTTCTCCAGATACTGTTTAATAATATTGGAAACAGTTTGACGGCAGACTTTTTATTGTTTGGCCAACTTTTTGTAGGACCAAGTTGGTTATTGTTGAAAATATTTAATAATTTTAGTAAGAACTTTTTTCTGGTCACTCATTTAAATCAGATTAACAACAAATGAACATAATTGACATTAAACATAAAATCTGACATGCTTTGCAAAGGTAATTTGATCAAAGAAAATATCAAATAATACTTGGGTTAAAAGTTTTAATGAAAAACGTGTGTTAAGAATTTTACGATCTCAGTCCTTATAAAAGAAAATCATTTTTACACAGAATCATTACTTGTGATGAAAAATGGATTCATTACAATAACCCAAAGCGTTGTAGATCGTATGTGTAGCCCGATCAACCAGCCGAATCGACACCAAAGCCAATTGTCCATGGCGCTAAGGTAATGCTGTGTATTTGGTTGGATTAAAAGGGTCCTACCTATTATGAGCTGCTGAAATCTGGCCAGACCATCACAGGGAATCTGTGCTGAACGCAACTGACTCGCTTGAAGCGAGCATTGGCAGAAAAACGCCCAGAATATGCGACCAGATAGGAAACCGTAATATTCCATAAAACGAAGTGGTTGGGAAGTTTTACCTCACCCGCCTTATAGTCCAGACCGTGCCCGTCCGTCTAATATTTGATTCGATCGATGTAGAATGGTATACGGTTCACTTTGGAACAGAGTATCCGATATTGGGTTGATTATTTCTTGGCCTCAAAAGCTGATCAGTTCTTTTAGTTCGAAAATCATATGTTGCCAGAAAGATGAGAAAATGTCATAGCTAACAATGGACTATAAATAAATTTATATTGAACAAATGTTTCAAAATAAAAGCAAACAATTTAAAAAAATCCCGCAATTTTAAGTCATACACCCAATATATTGTCCTTAATACTTTATTCTATAGAAAATATTGTGTATAACAGTTTACTATACAAACAATATTGTGTATAAGTCAAGCGCGGAATCAGGTCAACTATTTGGGGGGGAAACATCAAAAATTTTTCTATATTTATCTTCATTTTGAACATTTTTCGGTTTTGGGAGGTGGAGAAATTTCCATTGGATCCGCGTCTGATATAAGTGTTATTTCCATAGAAGATACTGGGTATAACAGTGTGTTTAAAAATAGACCAAAATGTGTATAACAGTTTTTCTATAGAAAACATATTGTATAACAGTTTTTTTTTATATGTAATATTGTAACAACATTTATTTCTATCGAAAATATTGTGTATAACAGTTTTCTCCCTAGAAAATATGGTATATAACAAATATTTCTTTGGAAAATATTGTGTATAACAGTTTTTCTATAGAAAATATTGTGTAACAGTCAATGAAAATATTTAGTATAACAATGTGTCTAAAACAATATTTTGTATAACAGTTTTTTGCCATGGAAAATATTGTAGTTTCTTCTGTAGAAAATATTGTGTATAACAGTTTTTTCCCTAGAGATTTTTCTTCATAAGAGATTTTTTCCCCAGAAAATATTGTGTATAACATTTTCAGATATAAACTTTTCTTTCCAAAACTTTAAAACATTTTCCAACTTTAAATTTATTTTGACAATTACATATGTACTACCTATTTCCACTCCTAAATAAACAAAATTCCCCCCAAAACTAAAGTTTTTATTTCTTCTAACAAAACACCACATTCAGTCACTCTATTAAAACATTCCTGCACTTACTTAAATGTTGTTTTTAGGAATTTTATCTTGAAAAAAAATCTAACAATGCACTCGTACATTGATCGACCGACCAGTATTTCCATTATTAATTTGCAAATATTGATCAAACTTGCTCAAACATATACAAAACTCGTGCTTTATACTACTACAATGCAGCAGCATACAACATGAAAACAAAACAGCAGCAGCAACAACAACAAAAATGTAGATTCATGCAACAATTTATGTAAATATGTAATGATACATTGCAACCAAATAGTAGACAGCTAGTTGCAGTTGCAGCATCATCATCTGCAGTAGTACTTACTTGTATGTAGTTGTTGTAATAGTTTGTAGCCACATACAGAGAGAGACAGACACAAACAAACTATAAAATTCCTTTTGGGGTCACTTTTCTAAAGAATGCGGAAATTTCTAAAGAAATGTAAAAAACCACAAGTTGAGAATAAATATAGAGTTTTTTTTTTCAAATTTTTTTTTGTATTTCGTTCACAGGAAAAAGTTGTAGTCTAAATCGCACACAAATACAAAGACGCCTGTCTGCAACATTTTTTGTACGAAGTATATAATAGTTGCAACCAGCATAGAAACATACGTACATCCTAATAATCATCTTATAGTAAGTAGCTTCATATAGCTACAATTTATGTAAGAATATTTTTGTATAATGGTTAAATTGGGCATTATTTATTGTACACATTTTTGTTTAGTTCTTTAATCTAATATTGTTTGCGGTAAATTCCAGTATATAATTTTTCCGAAAAGAAAAAAAAAAAACTGTGGTTTAAAAATAAAGATTTTCTTGCTCTGGTATAGGTTTTACTTGCTGCAATGAAATAAATGTTCTCCCTTTTTTTAATGGGTGCTAAATATTACTGAAATTTTAAATATTTAAACTATTAGTCAATTCACAAGGTCTCTTATCAGTCATATTTTCATAATGTCCTAATATATCACGACTCGGCTTAACCGACTCTTAGGCATTCGGCATTCGTTGGTCTCTGCTGCGATAACACAATAAACATAGCATAGAAAGTAGAATTATTTTAGGACATTTTTTGCTTGAAAAGCAATAAAAACCATTGTGAAATATTAGGACATTATGACAATATAACATGATAAGAGACCTTGTGAATTGACCATATGTATTTCAATGCCTTTTGTATGCAATACTAATTAATATATAACTAGAGTCTGTAATCACTAGGATACTGAAATTAAAAGCCAAACAGTTAATATGACGTCTTTAATCTGTTTTAAATAACCCCTGAAGTTTCGAAATTATTTTACAAATCTATATTCTTCTTCCCATTTTCATAACGAGCTATTATTTCAAACATCCTCTTCCCAACTTTTACAGATGACAACAACTTTGAACGATTTAATGTAACTTTAGTGTATCGCACAACAATTTTTTTTAGCCATACTCTTTATATAAGGTATAACTACCTGCAGATATCCTTGCCGTCACTTAAAATATAGTAAATCCAATGCCAACAAAGACTATCTCACATCCAATTCTCTCTTACCCGACTCAATGCACTTTGCAAATACGGGACCTTTCTTGAGTCCCAGTTAATATTCAATCATATTCTATGTATCTTCAACCATAGGTTTTTATTACTGATCAATCGTTGGTATCTATTAAATCTTACTTTAACTTCAATCATAGGTCTTTATTAATTCACAGTTTAACTGCAATCCTAGGTATTTATAAAGATCAGAATGATCAGTAGTTGGTCTCTATTAAATCCAAGTTTAACTTCAATCCTAAGGTTATATTAAGACACAGTTTAACTGCAATCGTAGGTCTTTATTAATTTCATTCTTTATTCAAGCGCAGGTCTCTGTTATGTCACAATTTCAATTCCACCATTCTTGTCGATCATCAAATTAAGTTCCAATTTCATCTCAGTTAAGTTCCAAAGAAACTTCAATGTAACGATTTTTTAAAGTCAAAATTTAACTTCAATCGTATTGAATTATTCAGAAAATTCATTTTTATCCATACTGTTCATATAAGAAATAAACTATCAGCAGATATAGTAAAATCCAAGATATAGTAAGGTTAAATTGTAGGTTAAATTGTTGATTCATATTAAGTCAAAGTTTAACTTCAATCGTAGATCTTTATTAAATCAAAGTTTAACTTCAATCGTAGATCTATATTAAATCAAAGTTTAACTTCAATCGTAGATCTTTATTAAATCAAAGTTTAACTTCAATCGTAGATCTTTATTAAATCAAAGTTTAACTTCAATCGTAGATCTTTATTAAGTCAAAGTTTAACTTCAATCGTAGATCTTTATTAAATCAAAGTTTAACTTCAATCGTAGATCTTTATTAAATCAAAGTTTAACTTCAATCGTAGATCTTTATTAAATCAAAGTTTAACTTCAATCGTAGATCTTTATTAAATCAAAGTTTAACTTCAATCGAAGATCTTTATTAACTCAAAGTTTAACTTCAATCGTAGATTTTTATTAAATCAAAGTTTAACTTCAATCGTTTATCTTTATTAAGTCAAAGTTTAACTTCAATCGTAGATCTTTATTAAGTCAAAGTTTAACATCAATCGTAGATCTTTATTAAGTCAAAGTTTAACTTCAATCGTAGATCTTTATTAAATCAAAGTTTAACTTCAATCGTAGATCTTTATTAAAGCAAATTTTAACTTCTATCGTAGATTAAAATCGCAAATCTTTATCAGTCAATGATTAACTTCTATCGTTTGTCATTATTATGTCAACATTTAACTTCAATCGTTGTTTAAAATTAATATAAAGTCTTTACTAAATCCAAAATCAACTGTGATTACAGGGGTTTTTTAAGATCAGATTTAACAATAATCGTGTTTTTTAGTTTTACGAAAAATGTATTTTAAATTACTTTTTTAATTAAAGTTCAACCAATAACGAAAATTGTATATTCAATTATCAAAATTATCAAATTCACAACTTAAAATTCAGTAGAAAATATTAGAAAATTTTGTTTTTGAGCACATGAATACTTGATTTAATTATGAAATAATTGAAACCAATTCAATATATCGCTCATTTGCAGCAACAACGTCATTATTCAAAATCCGTGGTTTTTGAACTGAGTTATACAAAGTATGCGCCATACTATAGTCTATCATATAGTATTATCAGTTTTCAAAAAAGTCAATTATTTTTTGTGTCAGATTGTTTTTTTTTTTTTGTAAACATCAACATTAAAATTTAAGTTTTGTCGTATATTTGACAAGTAAATATTTGGGTTAAATGCAGATTAGAAAGAAATTAATATCTACTATTTAAATCAGGTTTTATTTCTGAAATCACATGATTTGTTGAAAATGTATTTAAGAAATAGTAAAATGTCATAAAACATTTAAAGCCGTTTTTCTCGAAACGACTTTTTTGAATTATGAGCGATATGATAAATATTTGAATTGAAACTGTTTAGGAAATAGTTTCCTAGTTTAACTTTAATTGTAGGTTTTTATGAAGTCCGAGTTTAAGGATCGAATTTTATAAAACGAAACGACAAACGTCAAAATAAAATTCTATGGCAAATATTCAAGTTTTAAACCATTTTCCAAACGTTTTGTTTTATGAAATGAGGACCCAAATTAAATCTTAGGTCTTTATTAACTAAGTCCCAGTTAATCTCAAATAGTAGATCTTTATAAAGTCCCAGTAAAGCTTAAATCATAGGTCTTTAGTAAGTGCCTGTTCAACATTAATCCTAAATCTTTATGGAATCCTAGTTTAACTCGTGCAATTTAATATTCCTATTTAAACATTCCAAATGTTAACCACATTTGTTTTAGATCTACAAACAAACAAAAAATAGCCTAATAATAGATATGTATGTACTTAGGTATGTACTCGTATGTCTGCATTAGCAATTGTAAATCATCATAATATTTTTAGAAGTGTTTATACATTAATTAAATTAATTTCGCAAATTTAATTAAAATTTTCTAAACAAAAAATAAAACATAAAACCAAAACAAGTTTAAGGAAAACTAAAAAGTGAAAAGTGAAAATCTCTTTTGTACTAATTTGCCTCGTACAAGTTAAAGAGTACAAAATAATATTAAAGAATATATTGTAGCTGCTACAAGTACAAAATGTTAGAGATGATTTCTATGAATTTTCTTTCAAGAAAACCAAAACGTTTTAAATTTTCTTTTTGTTTCGTTGTTATTTTTGTTAAGACAAAATCTTTTTTAGACTATTTAATATATTTAGTATATGTATGTATGTATGTTGTTTTATTTTTGTTTTAATTTTATATATATACAATATGTATTTTTGTTTTGTATTTGTTTGTCATTGCTTTTTAGGCATTTAAACTTAATATTATTGTAGTTACTGTGGTTGTTGTCGTTTTGTGATTTTGATAGACGTCCCACCGTAGTGCGGTGTGGTCGGTAGTGAGTTTTCCGACTGGGCTCCCTGTGGCCAGACGATATTTCATTTGAAATGTTCTATAAAAATGCTTACAGATCTGTGTATGTGTATCTATCTAAATCTGTATGTATTTGTACATATAGACACAGTACACTTTCATATGAGGAATGGCGAACACGTCAACTGAATTAAAACAACAGTAATAGCAACAACAACAACAACAACAAAAATATCATTGCGACATCATCCTCAGCCACAACAACAACACTCGGGCATACAATACAAATGAAAAAAAAATAAAAAAATCAAAACACGAGCAACAGCAACATCACGGTAATGTCTACAACACAGACTATTTATAAATTGTCTCAATTCTAAATCTATTTTTGCCAATTTGTATTATAAGAAGGAAGAGAAAAATGCATATCTTTAAACATCAACAACAATCGGTACAACAAATAGAATCTGTTTTCTGTATCTTAAATCCAATATCTTACACATACATACATACATACATATGTATACCTACATATACACTCTAGAAGTGACACAAAATTTTATTTGTAAAAATAATGTACGACTACTTTGTGTGACTGACTGTCACAATTGATTGTTCCAAGAAAAACACAGAAAAAAAAAATACATAGCGGTCTTTCAAAAGACCTCTATTATGCAAATATTGTATGTACAACGACTCTCACAATAAGTAGCACTTGTCCAAAATGTATCTTCTACCACTTCAAACTATTAATTAAGTATTGACTCATTTTCAAATATTTTTAAATTAATTTTTCATTTTCAATAATTTATTGGAAAAGTAAAAAGCGTTTAATCAAATATTGTTCCAAATATTATTTGTCTAACTGTTTACATATTTATATTCTCCAAAAGAATATAGTAGTAGTATATTTTGTAATGATGTTGGCGGAGTTGGATAATGACGTTGCAACTTCATGGCATTGCCTGTTAATGCCAACAAACAAACAAACAAACAAATTGTTGTATAGAAAAACAACAATAGATTTCATAAATTCCTAAAAACTACATTGTTATGTATTTTTAAGAAACACACACAGACAATATGGGGAAAAACAATTTACCTTTAGAAAAACAGACATTAAACAAAATATATATATATATAAAAAAAAAGCATTCCAGCCATCCACATCGATCCATCCATCCATTCAATCGTCCGTCGTTGTCGTCGTCGTCGTCTACCAAACAATTCAATGTTTTCAGTTACTTCTTCACTCACAAAAACACTAGTATTCGAACTCGTACGAAGTATTCAGTTAAGTAAACAACAAGCAAATATAACAGCAAAACATCTAATATACATAAACAGATCCTTAAAGAATGAAATCATAGGTCAGTTAAGCTTTAATTTTTGTATAATTTAGCTTTAATCGCAGTTTAGCTTAAATCATAAGACTTTTTATAGTCCCAGTTAAGCTTAAATCTTTTTATAATTTAGCTTCAATCGCAGATCTTCATGTAGTCCTAATATCGCAGGATCGTAAGTCTTTATGCAGTCCCAGTTTTATTTTAAGCGTAGATCTTTATCAGGTCCCACTTTATTATCAATAGGGGATATTTATTAAGTCCCAGTTAAGATTCAATAGAAGATCTTTATTAACTCTCAATTAATCTTCAATCGTAGGTCTTTATGTTCTCTCTGTTAAGCATAAATCTCTCTAAAATCTAGCTTCAATCGTAGGTCTTTATTAAGTCCCAATTACCTTCAATCGTAAGTTTTTATGTACTCCCTGTTAAGCTTAAATCTCTCTACAATCTAGCTTCAATTGTAGGTCCCAGCGTAGCTGAAATCTCTCTACAATTTAGCTTCAATCGTAGGTTCCAGTTGAGCTTAAATCTCTTTACAATCTAACATCAACCATAGATCTATTAACTCCCAGTTCAGCTTAAATCTCTCTACAATCTAACTTCAACCATAGATCTTTATTAACTCCCAGTTTAGCTTAAATCTCTATACAATCTAGTTTCAATTGTAGGTCTTTATGAACTCCCAGTTTAGCTGAAATTTCTCTACAATCTGGCTTAAATCGTAGGTTTTCATTAAGTCCAAATTACATTCAATCATAGGTCTTTATGTACTCTCAGTTAAACTTAAATCTCTTTACAATCTAGTTTTAGTTTAGCTTAAATCACTCTACAATGTAGCTTCATTCATAGTTCTTTATTAACTCCCAGTTTAGCTTCAATCTATCTTCAATCGTAGGGGTTTATTAACTCCCAGTTTAGTTTCAATCTATCTCCAATCGTAGGTCTTTATGCAATCCCTGTTTTGCTTTAATTATTGCTCTTGTTCAGCTTCAATCGTAGGTCTTTATTTATTTCCAGCTTAGCTTCAATATATTATCAATCTATATTCAATCATTAGTCTTTATTAAGTCCCAATTTAGCTTCAATCATGAATCTTTTTAAGTCCCAAATTAGCTTTAATCGAAATCTATATTAAGCCCAAATTAGCTTCAATCGTGGATCTGTATTAAGTCCGAAATTAGATTAAATCGTGGATCTTTATTAAGTCCCAAATTAGCTTCAATCGTGAATCTATATTAAGTTATAAATTAGCTTCAATCGTGGATCTTTATTAAGTTCTAAATTAGATTCAATCGTGGATCTATATTAAGTTCTAAATTAGCTTCAATCAGGGATATTTATTAAGTCCAAAATTGGATTAAATCGTGAATCTGTATTAAGTTATAAAGTTATAAGTTACTAAGTCCCAAATAAGTTTCATTCGTGGATTTTTATTAGGTCCCAAATTAGCTTAAATCGTGGATCTATATTAAGTCCCAAATTAGCACCAATCGTGGATCTTTATTAAGTCCCAGATTAGCTTCAATCATCGATATACATAGGCTGGGAGTTGGTAAAGTCTTAATAAAGTTTTACAAAAAACCGACAAATTCAGTTGCTACTACGAATCTGTTTTCTCTATATAGGTTAACATAGTTAAAATATGTAGTTCAAATTCAATTGTAAATCTTTATTAAGACTTTACCAATTCCCAGCCTATGTATATGACCACGAAACTGAACAGTTGACCACTGTAATGGTTGTTGAAGTCGCACCAAATCCACCAATGTACCGTAAAATAACTCCCCAGGAAAAAAATAATAAAATGTTTGCATTATTATAAAACTGGCAATTATTGGGAGTAATTTAATATCAACCTTTGGAAGTTATTTTAGTTTTTAAGGTTGGGAGTTATTTCACGTTACCATCCAATTAATGATTATTTTCACATTAAACATCAATGCAATGTTCATTATGGCAAGATGAAACCCTTTCAAATCACTGCCTACAATCAATACTAAATGTTCGTTGATCAGCATGGAATGTTCGAAAAAGTTGTTCGAAATCATTGTCGCATAACTTCACAAGACTTTTAATAATTATCGACCAACAAAGAGAAAGAATGCAACACGATACGAATATGTTGATGCCTTTAAAATAAATTTTCAAAAACTGAACGTAAAAAAAAAAACAAAACTTAAAAAAAAGAAGTGTTAAATGATAAAGTATGTCGACTACAAGTTTTGGTTTTATTCCTCTTTTTTTTCCACCAACTCGAGCCATAGCCAAACACTGGTACACACACACAGATACAGATACATGCCACTCACTAATGGAGTTAACCAACTAAATAAGAGTATAACTAATGAGGAGACAGACCAGGCAGACCCTGTGTGTGAATAACTTTAACTTAACTGAAGTGAACTAAAATTAACTTTCATTCAATGGAATCGAATTGAATTGAATGGAAATGAAATTATTATGCATGTTTGATGTTGTTGTTGTCGTTGTAGTTGGATGGGATGCCGGTATGCTAAAGAGTTAAATTCTGACGCCACTTAAACAACAACATCAACTCCACCATCATTATCACCGTCAGCATCATCGTCATGATCATGATCACGATCGTCATCATCATCAGCAAAGCACAATAAATGAACGGTGTTTTCTGTGGCTTTTTGGGTCTGTTTTTGTTGTTGGTTACTGGCGGTTGGCCTACTCTATTGTCGGTCTGGTCATTCATTACAAACATGACAATTAGTAGTTGAGAGCAACAAGTTTCAGTTTTATTCATATATTGTATTTTGTTTTTTTCTTTTTTTTTTTGGTTCATAAATGGACGGATATATGGTCATGTAATCAGTGGAATTCTTTTGTCATACTCATAAATAAAATAGAATTATCAATGGAATGGCATTTTATATTGGTCTCTCATACATTGATGTTGAAGAGATGCTATGCTGATGGGATATGATCATTGAACAAAGATTTCAAGATAAGATGCTGCTACATTTATTATTCTATTATTAAATTAATATACTGCATATTTGTATTATATACTCTATAATTTAGATGTGTGAGAAGATGAAGAAAACAAATTATAAACGATTAAAGACGATTACAAGAAACACTCCATGGCATGATGACCGAGTATGTAGTTAAGACATTTGAATAGATTTGAATAAGAAAGTTTTTTGAATACAGTGTTTATCTACATAATCACTGTAAGTATTTTCTTTTTTTGTTTTTTAATATTTTCCATGTGGCTTCTCTTAGTTTATTGGTTGATTTAACAGTATAGTTTAAATACACCTGATTTAGTTGAAAACTTAGAAGCAACATAAAAAATACAGTGGTTTTTTAGATCTATAAAATTGTTTAATAATAAAATCTTTAGTTTAACAGGGTGGTCCCAATTATGCAGATACCATTCACGCTTTTTTCTTATGGAGTCTTATGATCAACGGTTCCCATAAGTCATCCAATACTACCATAATACCTAAGTATTATTATTTTATAAAGACTGGTTCTATTTTGTCTAAGCAATTGCCAAAGGAGTTTAAGTATCCCACAAGTGGTAGTTGTAACCATCTTTGTACCACTAAATGAGTGAACACTCCTCGATCATACTCCACGGTTTAACGGAACAATGTGGATATATTTTGGAAGACTAGATTTCGAATATGAGTCATCTGCATTATTCCAAATTGCCTCACAATTGTGGTTTCCCATAGGACATAGTACTCCTGACAAATCGAATCATCTTTCATAACTGACACAATTCATTTAATTAAAGAAAAGTCTTCCAAAATACCTTAGCCGGCATTTCTTTAGAGACGCAATACATTATACCTTATACATTTAAGAAACTTCTGGTTACAAGGAATATAAATGAGATATCAGATATAGTCGATGCGTTCCACTCTTATGTAATATTCTTTACGATACAGATATAATACAATCTTCTCCCTATGTTCAACTGACTAATCTATACAGAACATTTAGTGATGCATCCCTTTTACAGTCCAGATCTTAAAAGAAACAGTTAATAGTCCAGTAATCACCCAAATATTAGCCTGAGTTTGGATATAGCTCCCCTTTGCCTACTGAATTCCAATACAACTCAAGAATCAATACTTTCTCTTGCATATTCTCTCGTAATGTCTAAGAAGTCTTGCGGTTTTATGAAACCGTAGAATTGCTCTCATGATCAGACAATGACAACCCTTTGTGGGCACCAAGTTCATTAAGATATGTAATTCTAAGAGGGTAAGAGAATAAGTACAACCTGACTCTTCGGCATTGCAAAAATCTTACAAACCCTCAACATTCTCTTAAACACACGCAAACACAAATGCAGATATAAATCTCCATCTGAAAGATTGTTGGCCATGAATTATCATCATTAACCTGGTTGATATTGTTATAACAATTAAGCTATTGCCGAAAGTTCTTTCCAATGGATACAAATTTCTATCGCAGAGCTGAGTGCTCAAGTGAGACTTGGGTCGTTCCGGAACGTAAATCCAATTGTCAAGGGAACGATTATTAACCTGGTTGGAACGGTTGATAAACCAAACCTGATCATCATTTTTATACATCCAAGCCTGACATAACCACTGATTCATATCAGGAGTTAGAACTACGTTAACAAAAGAACACCAACATATAGTCAAATACCTTAATACCTTGGCGCCGATTCTGGCTATATATTTCCTTTATAGTCTTATCTGTAGAATAAGTCATATGACTATTCCCAGTGAATTCCAGTCAAGAATAATTATTTGACCTCATTTAAAGTCGGTTCAATGAGTTCCAGAACATTAAAGATTACCACAGGTTCCCATCCAAATCCTTCTCGTAATACATAATACCCAAACGATTATATTTATCCCCTTCATGCTGTCATGCTCCTTAATAAATGTATTACTACTCATTTTGAAAAATGTGTAAATTTTGATCAACAGTTTATTTCAAGAGTGAAGACACAGATAAATACATTAGCTGGCCAGCTCAAATATGTCTCTCACTCGTTGAGTATTAAAAATGCTGTTTTCTATTTCGCTCTGCAAACCAAAATCCTACTAAAATAACCCCCCAGTGAAGGTCTAATAACCCCCAGCCCTAATAACCCCCCAGTGAAAGACCTACTCACAAAGCAAATCATGTACAAAAATATTAGTCCTTTAAACAAAATGCAAAGGATTTTACTATAATAAGAAAATTTATTTTTAATCTTGTTGCAACATAACTTTAAACCTAGTTTAAACCAACACTAATCTAAGATCCCAAAAAATCCGCTTTTAAAGGGGTAAGTGTTAAAGAAAACAGGATAATAAACATTTGTTTCATACTTCCAAATAATTTTTCACATGGGGGTTAACGGAAATCGTTAACACCTTTAAAACAGCAAAGCAAACTAACTTGTCATTATGTATGTGAATATTTTTAACCTTTTAACGGTTGGTTCATTCAATAATATGTCTGACTACTTTCACACACGCACTCACACAATACCTAGCGGACATGCGATACTTGAAGAGCAAGTGTTTTGTTGGGTTGGTTTGACTGATTGTAGCATGTGATTAAACGTCAATTATATACACTCATTCATTGTATGATACGTGTATCTATCTATCTAATGGAATGCAACCAACAATCGCTTTGGGAAGTGCAAAATTCCTCAATGGTTTTAAAGTAGGTAAACAGATAATAATATGTTGGGTTGTTAATTATTCGAGTTTAATTTAATCGAATAAATGTTTAGCAAATTTTTTATTATTTGAGTGATCGATTAATTTTCACTAATATAAGAAAAACATATTTCACTGCCTCACGATCTTAAAGTGTGAAGCAAATGGAAATTTATTGAAGAAATTACTTATTTTGAAACTTAAACGACTTTATCGCAGCTATTTCCTAAACCGTTTTTCTAAACTTTTCTTCTATTTGAAAGGTATATCATGTATTTTTTTAACAAAATAAACAAATTTCAAATCTATTTCAGCTCTACATACTTATGATTTTTCAGTTTCAACCACGTTTAACTGTATATATAGATAATTGACAAGAAATGTTTGTATTCATTAGCTTTCTAGCGTAATTCAGAAATCATGAAGTGAAGACAATTCTGCGGTAATCATGATACAATTTTCTGAAATTTGTTCTAAGTACTCTGAAATTATAATGTTTAGTACGGCGAAAATCGGGCAACACTTTATATACACCACCTTGTATATAAATTCGCCTTGCTTCATTTCGTACAATAAACTTAAAAGCTTATTTGACCTTTATTTTCTTTGTATTAAGCTTTTTTACTATACTCCAAACACACACACACACACTCCATTAAAACTTTTTCTCAACGAACGGCCAAACCAAAGCAACACACCGACCGGCACAAAATTGCATTCATACAATAATTTTTTTCTTACAATTTTATTACGCTTTTATCACAAATTTATTTGATATTTTTTAACAATATTTTTACACATATTTATTAAGAAATATTTAAATTTTATATTTATGTAAAAATATTTGCAATTTTTTAACTTTTAACACGATTTATTAATTAATTAATCGAACTCTAATCACCGAACAACCGTGTAGGATCAAGGATTAAAATTATTGAAATATGTTGGGTCAAAGATCAAAATAATATATTTATTTTTGAATTATTTATTTTATAATTAACAATGTTTATATATCAAGAAAATTATTACAATGATCTAATAATAAAAAAAATATTTTTTTAAACTCATAGAAAACAATATCAGAAACTAATTTGATCAATAAATAAAAAGTAAATATTTACAAGTATTTTATAAACAAGTCCCTACATCTACTCCCCCTTCAGTTGAAGAAACATGTTTCTGTATTAAATTGTTTATATTGAATGTAACTTTTTTGGGTTTTGTTGCAGTCTGATTAATATTTTCATTATAGTCTCTTTTAATATCAACAAAAGCGGGCTTTAAATTATCGATTGATATGGAAATAACAGAATCACCTTTTTGAATTTTAAAACATTTATCATTTTTATCTATAACCTTGTAAGGTCCTTCAAACGGAGGATACAACCCAATTTTCCTATGAACTTTGATAAAAACATAGTTGCAATTCATCAAATTAGAAGGAATATAACTTCTATTGTTACCATGATGTGAAATAAAATTACGAGTTTGTGAAAAATGTTCTTTCAGTTTTTGAAGAATGAAATTGGAACTATTGTTTTCTATTTTTGTACAAGGTATCACTAGTTCACCAGGAATTCTAAGGGTTTGCCCATAAACCATCTCTGCTGGTGAACAGTTCAAGTCTTCTTTAACAGAATTTCGTAAACCAAGAAGAATTATTGGAAGTTGATCTGACCAGTGTAAGGGATCATTCGATGCTGTTATAGAAGTTTTAAGTTGACGATGGAGTCTTTCTATCATACCATTTGATTGGGGATGATAGGCTGAAGTATGAATTTTCTGTATTCCAAGTATTTCGGATAGTTCTGAAAATAAACTGGAAGTAAATTGTGAACCTCTATCTACAGTGATCTTCAGTGGAATACCAAAACGAGGAATATAGTTCTGAATAAATGTCTTTACAATAGTTTCAGATGCTATGTTTCGTAATGGAAAGACTTCTGGCCATCTCGTCGTTCTATCTATAATAGTTAATAAATATTTATATCCTCTTGAAACAGGTAGTGGACCTACAATATCCATGTGTATGTGCTCAAATCTACATTTTGGTATCTCTATTTCTATGGTAGGAGATTTTGTATGAATAGTTACTTTTGATTTCTGACAACAAATGCATTCTTTTACCCATAATTTAATGTCTTTATTCATAAGGGGCCAAAAATATCTCTTTTGTATCATTTTTCTAGAAGCTCGAAACCCCGGATGGGAAAGAGAATGTATTTTATCAAACACAATTTTTCTTAAACTGTTTGGAATATAAGGTCTAAGCAGTGTTCCTGTAGTCTCACATAATATTTTAAAACTCTTTTCGGGTACTTCAATCTCTTTAATGTTATATTTATTTTTAAATTTGGAATCTATTAGATTATTTGTAATTTCGTGTTCCTGTTTTTCTTTCAAAATTTCAAAACTAATTATACTTTGAGATATTAAATCTACCTCTGGTAATCTCGATAACATATCTGCAACGATATTGTCTTTGCCTTTTATATATTCAATGTCATTAGTGAATTGAGCTATATATTCCATTTGCCTAGTTTGACGTGGAGATCTTTCTGTTTTCGAATCAAGTATATAAGTCAGAGGTTTATGGTCTGTAAAGATTGTAAAATTATGTCCTTCTAAAAAGTATTTAAAATGTTTAATAGAAAGGTATATTCCCAATAGTTCCCGATCAAAAGTAGAATAACGCTTTTCTGTGGAGCTTAATTTTCTAGAAAAGTATGCTAATGGTTCCCAACCTTTTCCATTGCATTGTTGCAATACTGATCCTATGGCTACATTTGAAGCATCAACAGCTAATGAAATTTTAGCGTCTTTATTATAGTGATTCAATAAAGTCCTTTCAGTAAATTTTTGTTTAACTATATTAAATGCTTCTTCTGTTTCGTTAGTCCACATAATATTTTTCACCTTATTTTTAATACCTTCTGTTACTAAATTGTGTAAAGGAATAAGATCTTTAGCAAGTTTTGGTATACATCTATGGTAATAATTAATCATCCCTAAAAATTTCTGAAGTTTCCTTAGAGTTAACGGTTTTTCAAATGTACTAATTACATTAATACGGTCTTTTGAAGGTTGAATACCGTCTTTTGAAATTTGATAACTTAAAAAATCTAACTCTTCTTGACCAAAAACACATTTCGAAGGTTTAATATTTAAGCCAAATTTATTAAGTTGTTCAAATACTATTTTGAGATGATATAAATGTTCCTCTTCATTTGAACTTGCAATTAAAATATCATCAATATATGTAAACACAAAATCAATTTCAAAAAATACTTCGTTTATAAATCTTTGAAAAGTTTGAGCACTATTTCTCAAACCAAAAGGCATTCTGACAAATTCAAACATTCCAAAAGGTGTTGTTATAGCGGTTTTATTAATATCATCGTTAGCAACTGGAATTTGATGATATGCTCTAACTAAATCAATTTTTGAGAAAATTTTCTTTCCATGCATATTAAAATAAAAATCCTGTATATTTGGCAAGGGGTATCTATCGGGAACTGTGACACAATTCAATCGACGATAGTCGCCACAAGGTCTCCAATCATTCGGATCTTTCTTTGGTACTAAATGTAATGGAGAAGCTACATGAGACATTGACTGTCGACAAACGCCGATTTTAACTAGATATTCGAATTCTTTTTTAGCTATAGCTAATTTAACAGGATCTAAACGCCTTGGTCTTGAAAAAGGTAAAGTACCGTTGGTTGTAATTCTATGTACAGTATTGTGAACAACGGTTTTTGTATAGTTTGGATCTGATGTAATTTCCGGGTAATTATGTAATAGTTTCGTAAATTTATTCTCAGAAGTTAAAATTTTTAAAGAGAATATATCACTATATCCTGATAAACCATATGTTCTTAATTTGGTTAACGAGTCTTGTAGTTGTTTGTTCTTCATATCAACTAGAATATGAAAATGTTCAAGAAAATTTGCTCCAATAATTGGAGTACTAATATCAGCTAAAATAAATGGGAAATTAAAATCTCTTCTTAATCCAATATCTACATTTAAAATTGTATTTCCAAAAGTTTTAATATTTGTACCGTTTGCTGCAGATAAAAGTAATTCAGTATTTGATTTACAATTTTTGAATTTTGTAGCAGGTACTACAGATACACATGCACCTGTATCAATTAAAAAATTTAGTTTATTGTTACGATCTTTTACAAATAAGCGACGAGATGGTGTATAATTTATCCTATCATTCGTCGCTGTCATGATAGGACTATTCAATTTAAATTATTTGAATTAGAATTACTTGACTGAAAATTGCAGGGCGGAATACATTTGTGCGCATTAGAACCAAACTTAAAATGATACCAGCATTTATCAAATTTGGTGCGTGATTTATTTCTAGAATTTCTGCGGTAATTTGAACTACTCCTATCTCTTGATCTAGAATTCCTAAGTTCAAAAACTTCTAAACTTAATTTTTCTAAATTTTTAAAAATTTCTGATGTTATTTTTGAAAAATTTTCAGTATTTTCTTGATTAATAGTAGAAATACAATTTGAAGTAATATGAGGTACTTGTTTACTACTTAAAACATTCCAGATTTTGTCAGCGAGAGTTAATTTATCTTCTATATTTTCGAGGTTAGAAGAGGTTAAATGAATCTGAAGTTCTTGAGGAAGTTTACGGATCCATAATTTGTATAAAAGTTCATTCCCTATCATTGATACTGAACCGGCTATATTTGACATATCCCTATAAAACTCTGATGGCTTACGGTCACCCATTTGTTTGTCTGAAAACAATTGTTCCAATCTTTTTTCTTCACTAAGGGAAAATCTTTCACATAAATTTCTTTTAAGGAATTCGTACTTATTATTTACAGGTGGTTTTTGTAAAATGTCCAAAATCTTTGTTATAACTTCCTGAGGAAGAGCGACAACAACATGCTGATATTTGTCTGTATCATCGTTTATTTGTTTTATATTAAATTGCATTTCCGTTTGAATGAACCAAGCTTCTGGACATGAAGTCCAAAACAAAGGTAGTTTTATAGATATATTATTATTAGAATGATTATTGTTGATTGGAAATTCAAAAACCTGGTTATTCATATTGAAAGAAGTTTGATTTTGACTGGTAGATGTTTGTTGGTCTCTATTTTCTAAAGTGATGCTAGGAGAGCTTTGAGATAGTGGATTAGTTATTGATGAATTTAATTCTGGTGCTAAATCTGGTTGTAGGGAGTCTAAAAGTGCATTGTTTCTAGTAAACGATCTAGTCAGAACCATAATTAATATTGCTAAAGGGGTTGTAGTTACAAGAGTTATTTAACAAAACACAAACAGTAACATAACAAAAACTATTATAACAATATAAAACAATTTTTTTATCCAAATGAAATTGAAATGTAACAGCTTGATTAATTCGTATATACCAATGTTTTTATTTGCAATATGTGGTATTCACGCCAAAAAAAAATTATATTGGTACTTATCTTGATATATTATTTTTAAATCCAAGTCCATAAACGTTAAATTTTTTTAAATTCGCTTATAAATTCAGATCAAAATTCAATTTGCCACTTGTATTTTTATTTTCTTCTGTATAAGTGGAATATATCTTGAAATGTCTTGAATATAGTGGAACTTCTTATTATTTGATTAATTATATTATTTTATTCCATGTTTTGTAAACCGGATGTGATTAATTGCAAAATTTAATTGTTCGGCTCCTGGCAGGATCGCCAAATTATGTAGGATCAAGGATTAAAATTATTGAAATATGTTGGGTCAAAGATCAAAATAATATATTTATTTTTGAATTATTTATTTTATAATTAACAATGTTTATATATCAAGAAAATTATTACAATGATCTAATAATAAAAAAAATATTTTTTTAAACTCATAGAAAACAATATCAGAAACTAATTTGATCAATAAATAAAAAGTAAATATTTACAAGTATTTTATAAACAAGTCCCTACAAACCGAACACTTGTTAAATTTCTAGAAAACTAAAAGAAGAATGCAAGTAACGCTACTGGTGTTGTTGTTGTCATTAGTGTTTGTTGTTATTTATTGTAATGATGATTTGCGTGGGAAATATTGAAGTTAGTTAAAAGATTAAATGATAGATGTCAAGACAGATTTGTCAGTGATGAACAGTCAATGTTTTTGTGGTGCATTTGCAAGGGGAAAATTTAGGATGGCAAATATTGATGTTGGCAAATATTGGTTAAAGATGTCAAGACAGATTTGTCAGTGATGCAAAGTGGTTTAGAATCGTTTTTTTGGAAATAATTCGGTATCTCGGGAACTATTTGAGATATTGTTACGAAATTTCACATGGTTAGAGGTCTTTTCGAGTTGATTTGCAGTTGTTCAGCTTCCTAGCGTTAATGGGGACCAGTGATTGGCCCTCAAAGTTAGTCACCTCGGGTCTCAAATTTTTTAAAAAAATCGCTAAAAATCCATTTATAATCCGAATGAGCTGTAATTTAAAATATAAATAGTCCTTGAGAAGATCTACAAAACTGCGCTTACATGTGTAAGTTGTCTTCATTAGTTGAATAGACATTTAGGTTCATTGATTTATTTGTTTTAATTTTGCTCGATATTTGTATGGTTTTTTAAATATGGCGGGCCTACGGAGGATCCCAATTTATTTTTTTTACCAAAATAAGTACAAATGTACCAACTTTGCCATCCCTGCTTACTACTCAACTTATTGCCTTTTCTATTCTCATTTATTTATGACCCTCTCTCTTCTCTATTTTCTTTATCATCCTCTGGTGACACAAAGGGAACAATCAATGGACCCACGTGAGCTGTACAAAGGATGAAAGGCTTTTGACGGCTACCTGAAGACGTAACCTAGTCCCCATAAAAGGTCCCCCTCAGAAAATTACTTGAACATTCATAATTGTTTTATAGTACACAGAAAAAATTATTGTAAAAAATTTTGTAATTAACATTTTTGTTGGTTTTGATTTTGTTTTGAATTAAATTTTTAATTCCATCAATTATTTCTTTTTATTAAATAGGATATTTTGAAAAAAAAAAAATCAAAGCAATCAATATTGACAGAAAAAATAATATTAAAAATTTGTTTTTCATATATATTTATGTAATTAATTTTCATAAATTTCTACACATGTTCACGTATAATTGTTTAAAATCAGTGTTTGTCCTGTCCCGATAACGGACCGTTATAGAATTTAATCATGAGTATTACGAGAGGTAAGATATGTCAGTGGTTGTAATTCGATTTGATCACCAACAGTTTCTTTATTACTTTTTTACAGATTTGATTTTTCCAATGGCCCTTTAATTTTCATCCACATTTCTTCAAACTCTCTTAATTATCTTTGGTGAATATGTAAATAATAGTTTGTTTTAATTCAAAAACACCACAATTTCTGCTTCCAGCTCCTATTTATGTATATGGAATAACACAAACTGCACTTTTGAAAGAACGATTACGATAAAATCCCGGATGCTAAATTGATGTGGCCGACAAAGGGAATTCGGGAATCAAACATGCATTCACATTATTTATAGGTTTTTCTAATAAGGGTACTCTGCATTACATACACCACATATATTACATACATTACATACATTACATACATTACATACATTACATACATTACATACATTACATACATTACATACATTACATACATTACATACATTACATACATTACATACATTACATACATTACATACATTACATACATTACATACATTACATACATTACATACATTACATACATTACATACATTACATACATTACATACATTACATACATTACATACATTACATACATTACATACATTACATACATTACATACATTACATACATTACATACATTACATACATTACATACATTACATACATTACATACATTACATACATTACATACATTACATACATTACATACATTACATACATTACATACATTACATACATTACATACATTACATTAAAATTAATTTTAATCTTTTAAATGTATATATATTTATGTAAAATAATAATATTGAAATAAATCTAAAAAATTGCTAATTAATTGCAAAATTGTTTTATTTAATATTTTAGCTGATTTAGTGCAAAATTTCAATTGCGAACTTAATTTATTCAGTTAAAAATTTAATTAAAATTTGTGTGGAAATTCAATTACTATATTTAATACTATTTTAATTGGATTTTATTTCAATTAAAATTTTTAATTTCAATTTAATTAATAGTATCATTATGATGATTGGAGCAAAATCAAATATTTTTTTAATTAATATAATTAATTTCGTAATTGAAACTCATTTTTAGTTTTTTCTGTGTAATTAATATCGTGATGATCGGTCCATAATTTGCCCTACCCCCCTAACGCAAATATTAGAAATAATGATGGTGGGTATACGAGATTCCGCACAGGCGAATATAACAAATTCAGGTTTCGCTCGTTTTTTTCCCTTAAAAGTACCAAACACCTGTCCACTTATTTTTTACATACATTTTAGATTGATTTTTTGTGCTTGCTTTATTAGTTCCGGAGAAATATACATACCGATTTTAACCGTTTTTACCCCCTTAAAATTCTACTTTTCAAAAATCCCTTCTTTGCGGACCTACACATTGGGAGAGGTGCCTACATACAAATTTTCAAAAGATCCAAATTGGAAAAAATGTTTGTATGGGAAAATTCGAAAATTAGCTTCGAATATATCTATTCGATCCATTCGCAGTCTTTTAAGTATCCAAAACCATTTTCACGAAATTGCCTTTCTAATGAAAACGGGATTTGAGCACATCGGTTGGATGGTTTCAGAGTCCATAACAGACATAAGGACTGAAATCGTAAAATTCGTAACACACGTTTTTCATTAAAACTTTTAACCCAAGTATTATTTGATTTTTTTTTTTATCAATTTACATTTGTAAAGCATGTCACTTACTATGTTTAATGTCAATTATGTTCATTTGTTGTCAATCTGATTAAAATGAGTGACCAGAAAAAAGTGCGTACTAAAATTATTAAATATTTTCAACAAAACCCAACTTGGTCCTACAAAAAGTTGCCCAAACAATTAAAAGTCTGCTATCAAACTTTTTCCAATGTTATTAAACAGTACCGGGAGAACTTGTCCGTTGATAGAAAACCTGATTCAGGTAGAAGGAATGGTCCAAATAATGTTTCTAAAGCCAGAAAGATTTAAAGCATTTTCAAAAGAGCTCCCAACACATCCGGTAGGAAAGCAGCCCGGTTAGCTCAGTGCTCGGATTATTTGGAACGAAAAGTTAAAGCCAATGAAGGTCTAAAAGCATACAAGGCTCAAAAAGTTCCAGACAGGAACTCTGCTAAAAATTTAGAGGCCAAAGACAGAGCACGGAAATTTAAGTAAAATTTTATACAAAAAATAAACTTGCTGCATAATGGATGACGAAATGTACTTATGGAAAATTTTTCGCAGCTTCTGGGTCAATTTTTTTATGTTGCAGATGCTCGAGGAAATCTTGAAGAAAAGTTTAGGACCCAAAAGCAGTAAAAATTTCCCAAAATATGCAGTTGTGGCAAAAAAGCCAAACATTTGTTACAAAGGGCTCTATAAATACCGAAATTTACATCAAGGAATGTTTACAAAAAAGGATGCTTCCATTCATAAGACTTCTTAATGTGTCCACTTATCTTTGGCCTGATTTGACATTTGTCACTATGGTAAGAAAGGGTTGAGTGGTACAAGAACAATAATGTGGTATTTGTACCAAGAAAGGCAATTCCCCCAAACTGCCTGGAGCTGAGTCCAGTGGAGAGATATTGGGCTCTTGTTAAAAGGGAGTTGAAGAGTACAAAAAAGGTGTCCCGAAGTGTGGAAGATTTTAAATGGAGATGGACAACCTGTTCGAACAAAGTGACATTAAAGCACTATAAAAACCATAATGGAAGGGTTTTCGAAAAAGGTTAAAAATTTCATCATTAGTGATTAGAACATGATTAGGCATTCCCTGCAGCGTATTTAATGCTACGCATACATAGAAATCAATGTTATTGTGAGTATGAGTACGTCAAAGTAGTTTAAATTTAATAATGGCTACTCACTTATACTTATAATTTCATAAGGGCGAATGAATAGCAAAAAAGTGATTCATTGCTGATCTCTGTTGTGGTGGCGAAGCGAACCGCGTCAACTAGTATTCCATACTTTAATTAAATCTTTGAAAATAACTAAGACTTTGTTACAATAATTTTGCATTATTTTTTTAAACATTAAATCAATAAATTGTCATTTGAAGTTTAATTGTCAGGAAATACTTGGAAATACTTGACTAGGCTGCGAAAGGTGGCCTGCTATATCCTCTAAAGCAATTGTAGTAATACAATTTTAAAAATTTTGAGAAATCTAAAGATGTTTTTATATCGATTTGTTTTTACAGAAATTGGTTAAAAAAGTTTGTTTTTCATTTCTAAATTTTGAGTTTTTCTAATGAAAATAGTTTAAAAGTAAAAACCGAAGAATAAATGTATGTTTTCGAACACGAAACTCTAGTATTTACCTCTCATAATAAGGCTTTAATCACAAGGGTTCCATGATAAGAGCCTCCATCGTAGAAAATCTAAAAGAAGAAGGATTCTAGCAGAGAGAAATATACATAGAGCGGAAGGAGAGAGAAATATCAATGGATATCACACATACGGGTGATGCAATAACAAAAGAATTAGGTTTTTGACAACAGGTTTTTGGGCTCTCAGTTACCTATCTAGTTTTCGTCTATGGCTTCTAACCTGTAAAATAATTTTCCAACAAGAGGTGTTATTTTGGTATTCAAAGAAAAATGGAATTTGTTGGAGATAAATAATCGGATGTTTATTTCATAATAAAGAGAAAGGTATGCCGTTAATAATGAAAAACAACATCAGCCAAATGGCCACCACGACCACGCTTACAGGACCATATCCTTTTCATGAAATTTTCCATAACCAAATCGCAAAGTGGCTGAAATATGTAATGACGTTTGTGGAATGCCCAATTTCAAGGAACGACGGGGAATGGACATACATGGATTTTCATCAACAGTTTGGGCTACAGCAGCAATATTCTCAGTTGTTCGTGAGCGACGTGCACGGGTTTTATTCTTCACATCACTAACTTTTCCAAACAGCTCGAATTTTTCCACCAATTTCTGTATTGCGGTCCGACAATGTGCTTCACGGACGACCCAAAAATGCTTTAGTTTTGCGAACTGTGACTGCAAGATTTTCACCATTTTTGTAGTGAATTTTAATAATTTCAATGGGTTGTTGAAGCGTGTATCGTTCCATTATTAGTAATGGCATAGTTTCTACTTGTCAAATGTGTAAAAATAAAAGCTTCAAAAGTGACAGCTACCGGAATAC
This sequence comes from Calliphora vomitoria, assembly GCA_942486065.2. Classification (NCBI taxonomy): domain Eukaryota; kingdom Metazoa; phylum Arthropoda; class Insecta; order Diptera; family Calliphoridae; genus Calliphora; species Calliphora vomitoria. The sequence goes on along the minus strand of OW818031.2, from coordinate 53,301,766 downwards.
CGGGTGATTCAGAATAACATATCTTGTTGGAAAACCCTTTACAATATTGTAAAATCGTTTATTTTCGTATTTTTTACCCATTTTACGAATTTCACGAAAAGTACTCGGAGCACAGTTTTGGTTTTGTTTATTTGAGATTTTTTCATCAAAATTTCTAATAATGCAAAATATTTTTTTTTAATTATAACTTGAAAATAAATTTATTCGAGTATTCGATCATTCGAAAAAAAAAATTTTTCTTCGATTATTCGAATAACTTTTATTCGAATGACAACCCTAGTATTAACACTCATACAAATAAAACATGGTTTGCACTCACTATCCCATACAACTATTTAACAGTGTTACAACAATGTATAAAAATTTGTTTGTTCACATGATGGGAATTTGTTTATTACATTGTTTTGCATTAATGATTATCTGTTAAATACGAAACCAAATAATCAACAAGTACGTTTATTTGTTTGTTTTTGTATAAACGTAAGTAGACAGCTACAAACTAGTAGATACAAATTTCTACATTCCCCTAAAGAATTAATGAATTTTATGACTTTTTACATTTATTTTGGCTAATCTCAGTTCTGTTGGGTATTGTTCTCACCGTTTTCAAAAATTTTCAAATTTCAAACAAGTATGTATGAGTTTTTTTTAAGGATTTCTCAGTAGGTAAAGAAAGCAAAAACACAGAGTGATTTCATTTATTTTTACGGTACCAAACCCGAAAGTGCAGGAGTGTCGTCGGCATAATCATCAATGAAATTTCCTAGAATTCTACTCTTAAGAAACATAAATTTATTCAGAATTTAGAATTTGTTTTTGTGCTTAAGTGCTGCTTGCTGCTGCAATTCGATAAAAGTGTTGAAGTTAAAACCCAGACAGAAACAGTGCGAGCATGAGATTTGAATTTGTAGGTACATACAACAATATGCACCAAACACTGGCTGTGTGGCTGTATCCTTTTTCTCAATTGTCTTTCTATTTTGTTTTATTTTATTTTTTTTAATTTTATGTATTTTTATGTTTTCAATTCTAAGTGTTTTCATTTTATTGCTGTTTGTCATTGTGGGATATTTTCCTAATAAAATTGCATTTTCCTTTAACACAAATCCAGTTATTTATTGTTTTGGTCTGGTGTCATAAAAACGTTATGGCAAAAGATCAAAGCACCGGAAATGGATATAATAAAATCTAAGAGAGACGATTTTGAAAATTATGAAATTTGAGTCGTTGTGAAAATGTGTCCTTTTACTTTTAAGTATTTGTCCTTTCAAGGAAAACTTTCCCAAGTACGTATCTATGTTCTTCATTAGTACATAGTATTTCTGTGAAAACCATAGAAAAAAAACACACAAAAATGTAATTACATACTTTCGTTAACCCTACTCATTTACACCCTACCCTATGCCTGACTTGTTGCAGTGTGACGACCGTGAAAGTGAAAGCAACACATTTTAATTGTTCCAGTAATTACGAGTACACTTAACAAAATGGAATACATTTCGCTCAACAAAAGTAATACAAGGAAAAATGTGTTCATATTTTGTCCACAGGATCATAAACAGTTATTAATTTTTTCTTAATGAAAATTAACCAATTTTAAATACCTTTTAAACAAAAAGACATCACAGTCTTAATTTGTACCAAATATCCTTTCTAACAAGATATATTTGATAAAAATCGGTTGCAGAATACTACAGAATACATAATTGTTATTACAAATTCTCTTGGTCATTGTTAAGACGTTTTCAAAGTATTTATATAGATTTTTTCCATTTTATTAAAGAAATCTTAAAATTTTGAAAAGTAAAATAGGAAAACACTAGATTAATTCCTTCTCTAATTTAGTAGTGGAAGCTATATGCTTCTGGGAAAAACAAACTTCTAGCGATAACATAGTCAATAGTCTACATTTCTCTATGGCTATTCACTACCAGGGTATACTTAATATTAGGGGTGAATGCTTATGGTTCCACGGAGGGCTATTTGAGAACCATTGCGATGTTGGTTGAAACTAGCTTTCCGAAGGAAGGCTTCACAAATGTAAATCGATTCATAAATGGCTGAGATGTGAGCAAAAGCCATGACTACCTCGATTTTCGGAAATGTTTTTGTATAAGGAGTGAGATCGTAAAATTCTTAACACACGTTTTTTATTAAAACTTTTAACCCAAGTATTATTTGATATTTTTTTTATCAAGTTACCTTTGTAAAACATGTCAGTTATTATGTTTAATGTCAATTATATTCATTTGTTGTTAATCTGATTAAAATGAGTGACCAGAAAAAAGTGCGTAATATTTTCAGCAAAACCCAACTTGGTCCTACAAAAAGTTGGCCAAGCATTCAAAGGTCTGCCGTCAAACTGTTTCTAATGTTATTAAACAGTACCGAGAGAATTTGTCCGTTGATATAAAACCTGGTTCAGGTAGAAGGATAGTCCACATCCACATGTTTCTAAAGCCAAACAAATAAAAAGTATTTTCAAAATAGCTCCCAACACATCCGGTAGGAAAAAAGGTTAGCTCAATGCTCGGACTATTTGGTACGAAAAGTTAAAGCTAATGCTGGTTTAAAAACATACAAGGCTCTAAAAGTTCCTGACAGGAACGCAGCTAAAAAATTTAGAGGCCAAAAACAGAGCACGGAAATTGAAGTCAAGGGAATGTTGAAGAATAGTTTAGGACCCAAAAGTACACAAAATTTCTCAAAAAGTTCTTGGTATGGCAAGCAATATGCAGTTGCGGCAAAAGAAGCCAATCATTTGTTGCAATGGGCTCTATAAATACCGAAATTTACATCAAGGAATGTTTGCAAAAAAGGCTGCTTCCATTCATAAGACTTCATAATGTGTCCATTTATTTTTGGCCTGATTTGGCATCCTGTCACTATGGTTAACAAGCCCTTGAGTGGTACAAGAACAACAATGTGGTATTTGTACCAAGAGAGGCAAATCCTCACGGAGCGAAGGACAGTGAAGAGATATTGGGCTCTTATTAAAAGAGAATTGAAGAGCACAAAAAATGTTTCCAAAAGTGTGGTAGATTTTAAACGGAGATGGAGTACCTGTTCGAGCAAAGTGACAGAAAGCACTATAAAAACCGAAAAAGGTTAAAAATTTCATCACTAGTGATTAAAACTATGATATATTTTTTTTTTTGTAAATTGTAATAATAATTTCAATGAAATAAAAAAAAATTAAAACTCTAAGTTTAGTGGTTTCGTTTTTATTAACATATATGTATGTTAAGAATTTTTCGATCTCACTCCTTAATGTTAGGGTGGAGGCCTACGGTTCACCGGAGCGTTATTTGAAAACCAATACGATGTTGGTTGAAATTAGCTTTCCTAAGGAAGGCTTCACAAATGTAAATCGGTTCATAAATGTCTGAGATGTGAGCAAAAGCCATGACTACCACGATTTTTGGAAAAGTTTTTTTTATATATATGTAAAGGGACCTAATCTTTGACAGTTGATAGCGGTCATATTGTTGACACTAAATCTGTCGAATTTTCTGTCATTTACTCGGTTTGTTTTGCCAAATCACCATGAACGGATATAGTGTTCAACAACACGTGCAAATGATGAAATTGTTTTATCAAAATGGGTGTTCTGTTGACAAATTTGTGACGATACCAATCCACATGAGATCCAAGAGCTTCCAATGTATCCCGAAAAAGTCACTGTTTGGTGTTGATTTTGTCCAGGCCTTCACCGTCAACGGTGAGCAATATAGGTCAATAATTACTAATTAGTTTTGGCCTAAATTAGATGATATGGACACCAACGACACGTGGATTCAACAGGACAGCGCTACGTTCCACACAGTTTATGCCACATTGGACATTTTGCACGAACGATTTGAAGGCTTGGTCATCTCACATGGATATGATGTGAACTGGCAACCGAGATTACCAACTACTTTTGGCCTAAATTGGATGATACGGACACCAACGACGTGGATTCAACAGGGCAGCGCTTCGTTCTACACAGCTCATGCCACATTGGACATTTTGCACGAACGATTTGAGAGCATGGTCATCTCATGTGGGGGTGATTTGACCCCGTAAGACTTTTTCGTATTGGCTTTTCTAAGGTCGAAGTCTATGCGAATAAGCCACAAACCACAACGGCCTTCAAATCCAACATAAACCATGATATCGTTCAAATTCAGCCTGATTTATGCACCAGAGTCATGGAAAATTTGACATTTCGGGTGCACGCCACACCAAACAGTGACTTTTTCGGGATGCATTGGACACTCTTGGATCTCATGTGGATTGGTATCATCCCAATTTTCCATTTAAAAATTTCAATTTTGTTGAATATTTAAAAATTTGGAAAAATTTGCATAAATGTGTCGTTTATGCTGCGTTGAATTAACTCCTTCAAAGTACGGGTGGTTGTGGGCTAGTTGGCCAATCCGTTGACTTCAAACAGCCCCATAAAACTAAATTCAATGATGTCAAATCCTGCGATCAAAGGGAACAATTTTGATCATCGATACGAGAGACTTAACGACCAGGAAATGTCTCATGTAGTTAGTAATAAATCTGAATCTTCTAAACTACAGGTCCGATTGTAAAATGAAGTATGGAAGAATCGTAGAGGAGGATATACACTTTATTTATGCCCGTTAAAGTGATTATCGGAAGCAGGCTTTATATGGGAGCTATGACTAATTATGGACCGATCATAATAAAATTTGGTGACATGAATTTCGTGTATATAAAACTTATTTGGAGAAAAACTTGAGTAGATACCTATATAAATTAAACATTTATGACCGATAAAGTCCAATTTTGGGAGCACATTTGTATGGGGGCTAGGTGAAATAATGGACCGATTTCAGCCAGTTTCAATAGGCTTGGTCCTTGGACCAAAAAATGATATGTACCAAATTTTATCGAAATATCTTCGAAATTGCGACCTGTACTTTGCGCACAAAGTTTACATGGACAACCAGCCAGACGGACAGACGGACATGGTTTAATCGATTCCGAAATTGATTCTGAGTCGATCGGTATATTTTTGGGCATTACAAACATCTGCACAAATCCAATATACCCTCCCCACTATGATGATGTAGGGTATAAATAGGAGAAAAAATCGTCTGCGAGACTCAGTCAGCTTGTATAAATTGCCATTGGATGCAATGATCCGGTAAACCTGAGAGGTGCAAGAATACGAAATGTATCAAGTGAGGATGAGATGAAAAACGTCCAGAGTATTATTTTAGTGTTTTTCAGCACATGAAATAAGCATGGTATCATTCATTACTTGGGTTAGAAAGTCGTAAGCGACGAATTTAAAGGAAAGTTATATAATTATTGTTTAGAACTGACACTTATTTCGCGAAATATTTAAACAACCTTCTAACAAACTTTTATTTAATGAAATTTAACACATTGAATAAATACCTTTAACTATCTGCCACATTCTTATATGTATTATATTACCAAAAGCTACAAAAATGCTAAAAAAAAGTGGAAAAAAATTTATATTGTGATAACAAAAGTTGAAAGTTTATGTCTGTATGGCTGTATTGCTAGCTGGCTGGTTGGCTGAATGGATTGTTGGCCTGTCGGACGGTCGGTCGGTCGATTGGTGTGTCTGTATGTTTCGGACATAAATATTTCTCATATTATACGAGATACATATTTCGGTAACTCGTTTACTAAAAGTCAATCCACATATAGGTACGTGTCAGTTTTATTAATGATCGTGGGAAGGGAATGCGACTTGCGACTAAACGCACGCACAAAGCACGTTCCTTCGTCTTAGTTTTATTTTTGTTAAATCGAAAAAGAGTGAAAGAAGCAAACAACTGAAAAAACAACAGCAACAGCAGCAGCAGCAATAACAATAATAATATAATATGACCAAACTAAAACCAAACCGAACGAAACCAAACCCTTTCCTTTACCAAGAATCATTAACTGGCAACTGTGGCTGAAACGGCAAAAGTACGAGTAGCAGCAACAAACACAATGATTTACAAACAACAAGCAAATTTTATTAAAATAGAGTGACCAGATTATATCTTTAGGTTTTTATGAATAATGTCTGCAGAGACTTGTTAAATTTCGTGAAAGAATTCACACATATTGGGGTTAAATAGGTTTAGAGTTTTAAATTAGTTGAGGTCATAGCTACTATTATGTGCTTGATATACTTGTAGCATGTTGCATGCACTAGGTTGCTTGAATGTTGTATGCAAGAAAAACAAGTTTAAGTTATGGGTCGCAACTATTCTGGAGGCAGTGTTGCTTTTACTGTAAAGCTTAAGCATTGCAACATATTTTGTTAATCGGATTAATTAACTTATGCCAAACACGGCCTAAATGTTTAGACATTAGTTTACAAGAGTAAAAATTTATTTTTTTTTTGAGTAAATTATATTCATATCACAATCAAATTAAGCTTGGATATTCCAATTTTTATCATAATCGGTAAACTCATACTATTTAAAGAAATTTGGACATTTCCATCAAAATGGATGGGGGTATATTGTTTTTATCATTCCGTTTACAACATATGGAAATATTGGTCGTAGAAACAAAAGTATACATTGCTTGGGTCCTCAGAAGATTCTAAGATTATCTATAGCTATGTCCATCCGTCTGTTGAAAAAACGATAGGGCCCAGCTAGATGCCTGAAATTTTCCACAAATTGAAATTGAGAAATATCGCCTCATACAAATGTCCCCACGGAATACTGTTAAAGCAGTCATTAATATGTTGATTATGTGGCAATCCTGATCAAATTTAGAATAATTTAATTCTAAGTACTCTGAAATTAAACTGTAAAGTATTGCGAAAATCGAGCTCCCTAGTCCCCATACAAGGTCCCCCCTCAGAAAATGACTTGAATATTCATAATTAATATCGTGGTGAAATTGGACATAAACAAGTTGTATATGAACCTAAATCTTTCTAATAACTTTTGTGAAGATCGGTCCATACTTGACCGTACCCCCCATATAACCCTTATATTAGAAAAATGTTTTATTGTCACATATTGATGGCGGGTATACAAGATTCGGAATATAACCCTCCTTTTCAACAGAGAGTATTTGTGGAAAATTTCCGCCAGATAGCTGCTTTCGTTTGGACCCTATCGTGTTTTCAACTGACAAACGGATATAGCTAGATCGTCTTAGAATCTTATGAGGACCCAGGATATGTTAACGGAATGACACAATCAATATACCCCCATCTTTTTTGATTCATGGCAGCGCGGACTCTTCCCCCCTGACGATGTCATAAGGGTATATACTGACATCTCAAAAAGGGGTAGTAGGGTCGGTGGAGGTTTGGAATTAAATCCTATTTCAGGCTACCTAAATTCTGTACGGTTCTTCAGGCGGAAGTTACTGCCATTAAACGCGCATATCTGGTGACATATGTATGTATATTTACTGATAGCAACGCTGCTATCTAGGTTAACCGAGGAATGCCGGGTATCCCTTAATGAGATAGCGAGACATTCTAGGATAACGCTTGTATATGTCCCTGGACACAATGGAAATCAAGGTTATTGTATAACAGATGAACTGGCTTAAAAGGGTGTGATAATGAATGATGAAGCGATCGACCCCTTTTCTGGTATTTCCCTTGTTAGATGCAAGATGGCTGTTCAGCAGAAACTATATCAGACTGCACAAAACAGGTGGACCAACGAGCCTTCCTGTTTTATAAAGAGGTCTACTACTTATGGAATTCCGTCGTGATCAAATAAGGCTAATCGTTTTCTTCATTACAGGACACTGTATAGATGGGACACATACTAGAAGGCTGGGCCTACGGTACAATGACTACTGTAGGAGCTGTCATAATGAGGAAGAGGAGGAGACGGTGTCTCACCTATTCTGCCAATGCCCGGCTCTGATAAACCTGAGGGAACGCATCCTCGGAGTTCCGTTCCTATCATGCCTGGATGAGCTAGCAAGGATGAGTCTTAGACGAATCTACTCCTTCATCTGACAATCTGGTTGGTTTAACTTGGAGGCAACGGACGTATAATAAATACCCTGATGTTTATCGCTTGGGTATCACAATGGGATCAGTTTTGAATGGACCCAAGTGAGCTGCTTGAAGAGTGGCTGGCCATGGAACTTAACCTATCTTTTTTGATGGTGGGTATAAAAAAGGTCGAATAAATATAACTGAATAAATATGTATATTATAACATATCACAAATTCACCTTTTGATAGCAAATGTACATATAGGTGAAAATATATATACAATTTTGGAAAAACAATTCCTTCAATTCAACAAAAAAACAAAAATCACAATTTTTTTATTTTTTTTTAAATTTCGGCCATAAAGCCGAATTTGGAATAACACAATAAATCACATGTCAGCCAATCGAATGAGTCAGTTAGAAATGGCAGATTTATTTCCAAAATATTTTGATTCTGTCCCACTGAGCAACGTGAAGAGTGACATAGATCTTTCCAAAAATTGTCTATGAATAAAAAAGATGCCTTTGTGGGACCATATATTAGAAAGACAACGTCTACAAATGTTCCTCGGTAATAGATAGAATAATGACTACAAGCAAATTGTTGCAAAAGTTTTGAAGAGATTACGCAAAATCCCTGAAGACCCATTTAGTTGCTTAGCCTAGTGACGAATAAGAACGAATACTAAGCTTTTCAAAATTTTTTGGTATAAAAGTATGCTCGACTTTTATTATTGGTATCTTATAAATTTGATGCACCCAAATCATATGTATTATTGCTAAACATAATTTCGAATGATTATTACCCCCAGAGTAATTTAATGAGCATGGCTAACAATTTGTTAAACATTAAAATAAGTCACACACTCGGTAAAAATAAATTTAAATGTTGATGGGTAAATTTATTAAAAACTACATTCTCCCCCCTCTCCAAAATTACCTTAAATATTATTTTCTTTCCGAAATGAATTCTCTAATCCAAATTAAGAACATCAAATTTATTACCTTTTCATATCTAAACTGCACAAGAAATACTCCTCCCCACCCCATACAGTTCCTACACTGCCAAACCATCAACCCACCTTAAAAATTAATGTTTATTGAGAAAAACAAAAATGTCTCGAAATTTTCGGGGACATTAAGTAAAAAAAAAAGCCATAATTTTCAGTTTCTGTTACCAACACAATTTAATAAATTTATTTTCTTTCATTTCAGCAACAATAACAACAACGAAAAAAGTAAAATAAAATTCTCCATCTCTTTTAATATGTTTGGATGATGATAAATTACGTAGATGTCTATTTTTAAAACGATAAATTTTTTAATGCCCACACATTATTTTTTTTATTCGTCATCCCCTCTTTAGAACGCCCTTAACGACGGGCCAGAGAAAATAAACGTGGAAACATCAGCGCCACCTTGATGGATCCACGTCAATATACAAAATACATTTTTTTTTTGTTTTAGTTTTCTTCTAATATTATTATTGTTTTTGTTGTGCGTTTCTTGTATAGAAATTCATAAATGTGTCTGTACGTGTATTTTAGAGATATTGATGGGTGTTGTTGGGGTACCGGTATATTAAGGTGGTCGTAACGTTTGCAACATGTGCATCCCGATCTTAAGTGCTTTTCGGATGCAAAACTAACCGATTAAGAATTATTGTTTATATAGAACCATTGTAACCAGATGAGGGGATTTTCCCCCAAATTGAAGATGTCTTGATTAATTTGGGGATTGATTAGGGGATTTCGGAATATTACAATTAATTTACCCAATTTTTGGGGATTCTAAACAAAGTTTATTTTTTAAAAATTGTTATCTGAGTTTAAAAATGTTCAGCTATCGAAAGTTGTTGAAAACACAATAATTGTTTTAAAAACACGCTTAATAATTTACAAGAATACACTGGTATACAGTTGATGTTAACTCTAATAGCGCCTACTACAGGGTTTTCCAATAAGAGGTGTTATTTTGGTATTCAAAGAAAAATGGAATTTTTTGAGATAAATGATCGGATGTTTATTTCATAATAAAGAGGAAGGTATGCCGTTAATAATGGAAAACAACTTCAGCCAAATGGCCACCACGACCACGCTTACAGAATTATATCCGTTTCATGAAATTTTCCATAACCAAATCGCAAAATGTCTGCCCTATGTCCTCGATAGCATCACGAATTCAATCTTTGAGGTCTTGAATCAACGCTGGGCTGTTGGCGTTGACCTTATCTTTTACGCGGCCCCAAAGGAAGAAGTCGCAAGATGTTAAATCACAAGATCTCGGTTGTCAATTGTGATCACATCTTCGAGAGATAACACGGTCCGGGAACTTTTCCCGTAAAAGAGCAAAGACACGACGTTGCCGGCCGGCTTGAGTTCTCGTGCCAACTGAACTTTGTAAGCCCGATTTTGGCTTGTTCGCTTGAGAACTAATATCTTTCTCGACCTGGAAGCCTCCACAGAGGACCTTTTGTGAACTGTGTTGTCCCCTTAGTCTTGTCGAAATGCACCCGTTGAATTAGATACGTCATTCTTTTGCGTGGTCTGTTTGCATTATTGGACATTTAATGTCCTTCATGCTAGATACAGTTTGTCTTGGTCTGTCACTCACTTTTGCTCTCATAGAAGTGTCATTCACTCCTTGTTGGCGAGTCGTAGGACTGATATGCACAGTGCCATACCCATAGCCAATGTGATGTTCCTTTTCCTTGAGTTTGGAGGTCGATTATAGCATTATTGCAAAGGTTATTTCAGCAATGCTGCCCTTGCTGAAACGGTTTAGGACCTTCCAGAATTCTATCGTCAAGTCATCATTCTGACCTTCACTAAGGGATAGAATCCTGCTGGTAGGAATTTCAGGCGCCTCGGGAAAATATCCTATAAATTTTTCCGTCTTTGGTACCTCATCTTCTGCTACAACCTTTAACTCCGCTTCTATCCAAGGTTTCAGAGAGGGAACGTGTTCCTTGATCCATTGTGCTAAATCGTTTCACAGTTAAATATAAGCCAGCCAGGTTTAAAAGTGCAGCCTGCTAATTGTGGTTTTATAGAGACCTTTTCCAACTCAACAATTTTATCCAGAACTGCTGCTTGTATAAGCATTAACTTGTCATCAGACTTGTCCTCGTTAAGTCTGATGGGATTACCTCCAGCCGATTGATTTGAGCCATATCGCTGCACGTGGGTAGAGTTGTCTTTGGTAGGGTGTATTCCATCTACAGATGCACTAACTACGTAATCTTTTAGGGGGATTCGGTTTCTCAGGTGTTGATCCGTCTGGCCTACCTCTCTTCCTTAGGATTTTAAGGTAACGCAGTTCGCTCGTAACTTCTTTCATAGACGTTTAGGTGCAGCCCCACATAATTTTGGTCTATTGTTCACGTTTTGTGTCTGTTGCGCCGTAGCAACGGTATTGGCGGATGTAGAGGCTTGCGTGTTAGGCGTTGGATCCAGCACAGCATCTTCCTCATCCGTTGGGATAGATACCCCAGAAGAATCAACACCAAGGTATCATCCATTTCTTCTAAAAGAGATTTAAGATCTTGAGCTTGTACTACAGGTTCAGTACGGTCCATAGCGACCTGTTCTGATTTAAATTCATTATTTGTTTTATTTAATTTGTCAACCTATTTATGACTGACTACTTAAACATTATTCCGGTGGGACATATGTATGGATGCTTTTTCAAATCATGGACAGATTTTTCCCATTTTCAATACCAAATAAACCTTATCAAGAGAGTATTTGTTAAAAATTACTTTCGTTTGGGCCCTATCGTGTTTTCAACAGACAGACGGACAGACATAGCTAGATCGTCTTAGAATCTGATGAGAACCCGGAACATATATACCAATATGGGTCTGCGACAAATATTTTGATGTGTTACAAACGGAATGACAAAATCAATAAACCTCCCGTCTTTTTTTATGGTGGTTTAGAAAATGGCTGAGTTTAAAGTCAGTATGCTACCCAACTAAAGAAAAATACTGTTGTTCTTATTCTCTAAGAATAATAATTAAGTAGAATTTTATCAATTCTTTTCCTAGTTAAGCGATGGTTGTAATTTTAAATTTAACGATTTTTGAATGAATGCATTTTTTTGATAACTTGTTAACTTAACATTTTTACTATTAACCAGTCCTAAAAACTGTTAAATACTTAATTAAATAAAATCTGAAAACATTAGCCAATTATTAAATATTTCAATGAGAGGAATTTTTACAAAACTATAGGGAAATACTGTGAGTTTTTTATATTAAAGCTTTTTGTAGTAACTAACCCTTTGGGTCCAAACGTTTTTAAACCCCGAAATAAAAATGTTTAAGAACTTATCAACACTGTAGTGCCAGCTTAATTCGTGTCAACCCCACCCAACTTGTACCCTCTTCTTTTATTTTTTTCTCTTGGTATTTAATAGTTTCATTTCGTCCAGACAAAAATACTCGGTATCTTTAAGATCTCTGCAAAACATTCCTTACACAAAAACAACAACAATAATATTGTGAAAACATCATTCTCAAACAGACCTACAAAAATTCTTTGCTCATATGACTCTTGTGTCTGTGTCCGTGTTTTTTTTTTTTTTTTGTATTATTTAAAATTTATTTATTTTTTCGAAATGTATTTATTAGTTTTAAATTAGAAATCAAAAAGCGTTCAACTTATGCATAAAATATAAATATTTTTTTTTCAACGTACAAAAAAAAAATCACACTATTAAATGTCACTCAAACTAAAATTTACCTCTTTTAAAGTCCTTATAATCACAATGAAATTTTATTCTGCTAATGTTTAAGTGTGAGATGTTTTTAAATATTTTTCTACTTGTTGTATATTTTTAAATGAAATTCCAAGAAAAACTTTTAGGATATTTTTATATGTATAAATATAAAATTCTTTGCCAGTTTCATAAATGACTATGGGTTAAGTTTATTATAAGTAGAATTGTATATTCCTTTAGAGAACATTTACACTAATTGTCTAGTTAGCTTCAGTTTTTCCATTTTCTAATGAAGAATCTAATGTTACCGAATAATTTGTAAGCAGGTTTGATTTGATTGAAATTTCGAAATTCTTTTGGATGGTCAGATTTCCCGTAGAACACCAGATATTTTCAAGTTTGGCAACCGTTAAAATATTGTTACGAAATTGCATTATCAATTTGAATTTAACGGCCTTTGTATGGCTGCTTGCAACATTCATTATGTTTGTAAACATTTCCATCAGTAGAAACTTCTACTTATAAACAATGTTATTAACATTGATTATTCATGAGACTTCTGGAAGATGGCGCTGCGTAATAAATAGTTGGCAAAGACGTCCACTTATCTATGTAGTTCAATTAAATGTAACATTTTTATGTTCGTTTTGATAAAGTACGATAACAAATTTTGGAATTTTTTTTTCAAAAATCAACAACTTCTTTTACTTTTTTTCAAAATCTTCCATTTTTTCTCAAAATAAAGCTTAGGTCTTTTCCTTGAAGAGTTTGTTGGTCGCTTAGTGGTATGCGAGTTGGTTATCTAAAATTTACCTCTTTTAAAGTCCTTATAATCACAATGAAATTTTATTCTGCTAATGTTTAAGTGTGAGATGTTTTTAAATATTTTTCTACTTGTTGTATATTTTTAAATGAAATTCCAAGAAAAACTTTTAGGATATTTTTATACGTATAAATATGAAATTCTTTGCCAGTTTCATAAATGACTATGGGTTAAGTTTATTATAAGTAGAATTGTATATTCCTTTAGAGAACATTTACACTAATTGTCTAGTTAGCTTCAGTTTTTCCATTTTCTAATGAAGAATCTAATGTTACCGAATAATTTGTAAGCGGATTTGGTTTGATTTGATTGAAATTTCGAAATTCTTTTGGATGGTCAGATTTCCCGTAGAACACCAGATATTTTCAAGTTTGGCAACCGTTAAAATATTGTTACGAAATTGCATTATCAATTTGAATTTAACGGCCTTTGTATGGCTGCTTGCAACATTCATTATGTTTGTAAACATTTCCATCAGTAGAAACTTCTACTTATAAACAATGTTATTAACATTGATTATTCATGAGACTTCTGGAAGATGGCGCTGCGTAATAAATAGTTGGCAAAGACGTCCACTTATCTATGTAGTTCAATTAAATGTAACATTTTTATGTTCGTTTTGATAAAGTACGATAAAAAATTTTGGAATTTTTTTTTTCAAAAATCAACAACTTTTTTTACTTTTTTTCAAAATCTGCCATTTTTTCTCAAAATAAAGCTTAGGTCTTTTCCTTGAAGAGTTTGTTGGTCGCTTAGTGGTATGCGAGTTGGTTATCTATCAAAATAAATGTTTTGTAACTCAAAACACACAATTTTAGACTTTTTTTTGCAAAATCAGTTTTTTTTTAAATATATATTATTTTTTTTTGCTCAAAAGAAAACTTAGGTCTTTGCTTTGCTTTTAGGTCGCTTAGTTTGATGCGAGTTGGATATCTAATAAAATAAATGTTTTGTAACTCAAAACATAAAATGAAATCCCCCATGTATATAAAATTCAAAAAGTACCACAAAAGAAAGGAAAAAGTACCAATCAATCAATCCCCTTTGAGGGTTTTTACTTCACGAAAGGTCATATTTGCCTAATTTTGTGATTTTAGGTCCACTATTATAAACTATTACATCAGTACGCTTAGACAAAAGAAAACATACCATAGAATGCCCCTTTTTATATTCTCAGTCACGTTTTTTATGCACAATCTACTATTTGTTTTCAGTTTGATAATTTTAACGAGCCTTTCTCCCATTCGTATTGTGTACATCTGAATAGTCGACGTGTTCCTCCACTAAGGGCTTGAGTTGCAGTTTCTGGGACACCGTTCCATAAATAGTCTTTCTGAGCTCTCGAATATGAGGGTTGAGGGCATTAATGCCTTTATAAGGAGTAGTAATTGGTTAAAAGGACCAGACATGGGAATCTCTCTAGAGTAACCTTATAACCGCTATCTTATTGTAAATCTCCTTCTCTCTTTCTGGAACATCTTCTTAACTATTCAATCTTCCACTTCTCTCTTTTCATTTCTATCTGCCCCTCTTTATTTCTAACTTTCTACTTTCAGGTAACACAAAGGGACCATTGCTTGGACCCACGTGAGCTGTTCTTCTATTCTTCAATTTCGCGGCTGCCTGGAAACCTAACCTAAGGGCTTGAGTGCCGACCACTATTCAGCCACAGATATTATTACAGATATGCAACAAATGATAGTTGTCAAAAAAAGTAATATCGCACCGTATGGATACTTTGACGTTCCACAACAAAAACACAATTATATGTTACAAACGAAATGACAAAATAAATACAGCCCCCATATTTTTTGATGGTGGATATAAAAAACTACATATTTAAATACAAATAAAACGATTGCTACAAAGTGGTATTAATTTTTAATAATTTCTTCTGGCAACTCTGTAATTGTACAAAACTCAGTAAACTGAAATGTATAGCATACCTTAGGGAGAGTATAAAAACTAACCCAACAAACATAATTCAATAAAATAAACATTTTATGAAAACAAATAATAATGGAGCCAATCTAGCTAATTTATGTTTTAGATTTTAATCAAATAAGTTATAAATTCGTTTACACGCTATAATTGACTAGTACTAATATAATATACAATATTTCTTAAGCGTTTAATATGTCATTGGGGTACTGTGGTATATTTTCGATATAAAAATTTACAATAATACTGAATTTTCCAACTCCATTTCATTGACGCAATTATGAAATCAATTTTTTATTTCCAGATTCATAAATATAGAAAATTTAAAAAGTACCTACTGTTGCAATTAAATATTTTTTTAACAATCTAAATTTTTTCGACTTTTATGGACTATTCGACTTTTTGAGATAACGTAATCAATCTATTGTTCTACTAACCACAGCTCTTAATATTAACCATTTTTACATTTACCACCAAAAAGATGGGGATATATTGATTTATGGAAAATTGTACTTTTCAGATGTTCGCCACCCAGCGAAGCGATGATACTCGTATCTCACAGACACTTTGTTTATTTAAATTTAAAGATATTAAGCGCTTAATGAAAAACCCTTTATATATTTTATGGGGTCGCTAAATGAAAAATATAGATATTATATATACTCTTGACATTCATGGTGAAGGGTATAAACTTTTAAACTAAATAATCGTTTGTCCGAAGTTTAAAAACAGTTGTAACATGCAGAAAATTTAAAAACTTTGTTTGCACTTACCACTATACATATATTGTTCTCGATAACATTTGAATGCATGACTCCAGCACGGTGAATTTTAATACTGATATGTTGTAGTAATAGAAAATATAAAATTAACCAAATCGGGTTTATACAAAATGATCCAATGTAGGTGCACGTATTAATATATTGGTGTGGCTATATAACAATATAACACTCTTACTTGTCCGTCTCAACTGTAAAAAATTGAAAATAATACAGTTGAATTGAAAAGAAATAAAAGAAATAGTAATTATAAGATATTAAGAGTTTGTTTTTATAAAATTTACGAACTTCTAAAGGAACAATTCGTCTACCAACGAATGTGTTACAAATTGGGTTTATATCAATCAAAAAAATTTGTTTTTTTTTTCACATATAGTTTTTATCATAGATAAATGCGCATAGACATAGTCAAAGACCTAACTCAGTTGTAAAAACCTAAGTAATGAGAATATATTAGTAAAAAAACTATGTGAAAACAAAAACAACACTCGTATATCGGATTTTTTTGAGTAATTTAAAATAATCTCAAAATAATCACACATATAATCACAATACATTCTCACTACTTAGATTTTTGACAACTGAGTTAGGTCTTCGGCTGCAGAGTTTCCGCTCTACGTATATTTTTGTCTATGGTTTTTATGACAAATTTTGAAATTTTCAAAGAATTCCGTTTGCAAATTATAAAATTCGTTTAATAAAATCAAAAAGAAAATTTCTTTCGTTACTGTGAAGCATAGAGAAATACATAGAGCGGAAACTAGAAAAAAACTCAAACAAAAAAATACTCAAAAAAGTTACACATTACTAATTCATTCTCAGCACTTAGGTATTTGACAACCGAGTTAGGTCTTCGGCAGCAGAGTTTCCGCTCTATGTATATTTCTCTATGATGTGAGGTATTGAATGAGAACTCCTTCTCGATTTGTGCGACCTTAATAATTTAAAAAGGTGGAGGCAGCAAAGAAGATATACAGAATAGATTGTGAAGAGCAAATCAAGCTTATGGAACACTTAACACATTCTGGAGATCGCAAAATAAATCAACCAACACGAAATTCAAAGTTTATAACAATAAAAGCCGTGCTTCTATATGGATGTGAAACATGGAATATATTGAGTTTAGAGATAAGCCGAATGCAGGCGTTTGTCAACCGATGTCTCAGGCGTATTCTTAGAATTTTCTGGCCAGGCACTATTTCCAACCTTCTCACGATGGTGAAGGGTATAAAAACAACAACGCCAAACGAAACGAAACACAAAAAAAAACAAAATACGCAAAGCAATTAAACCAACACACATCCAAACGTACGTTTTGTTGCTTTTTTGTCAAAGCATGCAACATTTTTTATGAAATTTTCAGAGGTTGCCTCGGATTTTTGCTCATATCTCCGTTATTTATTGACGGATTTTGCTGATTTTAAATAGGAAATTTCTCGAAAGCATGTCTGACAGAATTATTGAAGATTTGGATCCCTAAGATATCTGGGGTCTTCAGAAAATTGACAAACAGACAAAAAGACAGACGGACATGGCTTAATCGGCTTCGCTATCTATAAGGATCCAGAATATATATACTTTATAGGGTCGGAAAATTACATTGTGGAAATTACAAACGGAATGACAAACTTATATATACCCTTCTCACGAAGGTGAAGGGTATAAAAAGTAGGGATACATCAAGGGAAAACGTTTATCCATAGGGAAAAATATATTCGTCTTTGTTAAATGGATAATAAATCCACAGAATTTAATGTCAATTGACAAACTGTGACGCAGTTATTTCAAAACAAAAGTTAACTTTTAAACGAAATCTAGTTTTAGTTTCTGATTTGTAGTAAAATTACCCATCCATAACCTTATACTATATTGTATATGTCTAAACTAATAAAATGTTTTCCCTCTTGAGAATCATTTCATTATAATCTTGGCATGTGTTGGGCTATGCTCATAAAAGCTGTTAAGCATTTTAATTGAGTTTCATAAAATAATATAATTTGTATACAAAACAAAAAGCGTGCAGATAATTATTTTATATATTTTTAAAATTTTTAAAACATATAAACAAAAACACAAAAATTTAAACAAATTAATCAACTAATATAATCAGTTATATTTGGCCCAAAATTGTTATAATTTGATTACTAATTTGTTATTATTATTATTTAAAAAATACGTCTTTAAAAAAACAAAACAAACTAATTTTAATTTTTGATAATTTGTTCAAAAATACAAATTCTGCCTTTTGTATGGAAAAATTTATAAATATTTATAAGTTAATTTATTTAATTCCGTGTGTGTATGCGAGTAGATAACTAACTGGTATTGAATTCGTTAAATAGTACATAATTTTATCTAAAATGCAAAGTATGGTGAATTGAATTTAATAACTACTGTCACGCCACTGTCAGTCAACCACTAACTAACTACCTTATTCATTACCTTAAAGCGAGTACGAGTACGAGTTTTTGTAATACTTTAAATTGATCGATCGTTTAATAATAATTTGTATTGGCTTGAAATGATAATCTGATTTTTGCTCGAGTAGTACGGATATTGTTATGGTTTTTGATTTTCGTATTCAGATTAGGTATTTTTGTTTCTTTGTCAGTGTCTTTTTTTATTGTTTTTTTTTATTTTTTTTATTTTGGTAATATCAAAGTTCTAGTTCTTCATGTGATAAGCAAATGTCATTTTGTTTATGATTGGATTATTTAAATGTGTTGTTTTTTTTGTTCATTATTTAATATTACAATACTTTATACAAGTTGTGGTGGTATTGAACGAATATCTAGCAATTTGTTTATTGTGGTTTATAAAGTTTTCTGATTTCATTCAGAATAAATAGAGCTTTTCGAATATTTATGCAATTACATAGGTATGAAATTAATTGGCAACAAACATGAAAAATTTAGAGAAAAGGGTCGATTATGAACCGATCCTCACAAAGTTTTAGAAAGATTTAGGTTCGTATAAAACATATTTATGCGGAATTTCATCACGATATTAATTATCATAAGACAATTATGAATGTTCAAGTCATTTCCTGAGGGGAACCTTGTAGGGGAACAAATGTTGCCATACTTTACATTATAATTTCAGAGTACTTAGAACTAATTTGTGCAAAATTTTATCAGAATTGCCGCTTAATCAACATATTTATGACTGCTCAAATAGTATTCCTGCGGACATTTGTATGGGGGCTAGGTGAAATCATTCCCCATTTTCAATACCAAACAACACAGGGTAAGTTCTTTTCGTTTGGACCCTATCGTGTTTTCAACAGACAGACAGACGGACGGTCATATTTAAGCCAAATATCGGTTTTCTAGGTATCCTAGTTTATGATCTATTGTTTGAATTGTTTATAAACATATTTTCCTAAATTGTTTTAGTTTGGACCATTTTACCAGAAGGACAAATGATGAGAGTCTACTACCAATATTTCGATTTGTGACCAACGAGATGACAAAATCATTTTCGGTGTAGAACAATGCAATCCAAAATATTAAATATTTTAATTTTAAAAATATGTTAACGTTCCAATTATATGAACACATTTTACCACAAAAGAAATTAATACTCATATTTCTTTTAAAATCAGGCTTGCAAGATTATGAGATTTGTTCTCAAAGTTGGTACATCTTTTGGAGAGAATATTTTGAAATAATTCCGGCATTTTTTGGGTATAAAGTATTCGGTATTACTGTACATGAATTTTCAACTGAATATTCACAGAAGTTCCAAAAAAGTTCCTTTACGAAAGTCATATTTTCCCACCTTTTAAGTGATTTCATTATGTTTATAAAGGGTTTTCCAACAAGAGGTGTTATTTTGAATCACCCGGTATTTCGGTAGCTGTCACTTTTGAAGCTTTGACAGGTAGAAACTATGCCATTACTAAAAATGGAACGATGCACGCTTCAACAACGCATTGAAATTATTAAAATTCACTACAAAAATGGTGAAAATCTTGCAGTCACAGTTCGCAAAACTAAAGCATTTTTGGGTAGTCGTGAAGCACTTTGTTGACCGCAATACAGAAATTAGTGGAAAAATTCGAGCTGTTGGGACAAGTTAGTGATGTGAAGAATAAAGCCCGTGAACGTCGCTCAAGAACAACTGAGAATATTGCTGCTGTAGCCCAAAGTGTTGAAAAAAACCCAGGTTTCTCCATTCCTCGTCGTTCTTTGGAATTGCGCATTCCACAAACGTCATTACACCGTATTTTGGATGATATTGATCTGGACAACGTTTACTTTCAACAAGATGGCGCTACGTGCCACACAAGCAACGAAACCATTGCTCTTTTACGGGAAAAGTTTCCGGACCGTGTTATCTCACGAAGATGTGATCACAATTGGCCACCGAGATCTTGTGATTTAACACCTTGCAACTTCTTCTTCTTCTGAGGTCGATTCAAGACCTCATAGATAGAATTCGTGAGGCTATCGAGGACATAGGGCAGCCACTTTGCGATTTGGTTATGAAACATTTCAAGAAAAGGATATGGTGTCCTATAAGCGTGGTCGTGGTGGCCATTTGGCTGATGTTGTTTTTTATTATTAACGGCATACCTTCCTCTTTATTATGAAATAAACATCCGATCATTTATCTAAAAAAATTTAATTTTTCTTTGAATACCAAAATAACACCTCTTGTGGGAAAACCCTGTATCATATTTTTATGCCATTTACCATGAGTGATAAGGATAACTATAAGTTTGTTTGTAATGTTCACATTATTCATTTGCGACCATATAAAGTATATATATTCTGGGTCTTTATAGATAGCGGATCCGATATGAATTCAATTTTCCGAAGTCCCCAAATAACTTACAAACATGATTGATACAACAATATATCAGTTATTGTCTTGGTTGGGTTTCTAATACTTATATACTTATATAAAAAACAACACGCTTATTTAACCTATTTTTCACCATTTTTTTTATACACATTTTGTAAAGTAAGACTTTCAAGGATGTATTTCGAGGTTATCAAAATTAATTCGAAAGAATTAATTTTGAATTAAATTTTTAAAATCAAATTCAATTTTGACCTCTTAACCATTCCATTAAAGCATTCATTACGAATTAACTTATTAGTGCTTCATACGGATTGAATTCATTTCTTTAAGAATTCAGTCTTTAATGAATTAATTCCTCAATAAATCATTCAAGTTTTCTTTAATTCAAATCCATTACAAAATAGCTTACAAAAAAGTATTGAATAAATCCTGCAATTCAAATCTATTAAAAAAAAGAATTTTTATTTTTCCATTAATTTTGTAAATGATTTAAAACAAAACGAAAACAAATTGAATAAAAAAATAATTTCCTTCAATTTCGATTAGATTTGAATTAACAAAAATTTAATTATTCAAAGGTTGTACGAATATTATTATGAATAAATTTCATTATGAATTAAATCAAGAATAAATGATTTTTATTATAAGAAAAGCCTTTGAATTCCCAATTGTTTTATTGGAAATTGTTTTGTGAAATGAATTGCTGATATTTTTTAATTCTGAATTTAGATTTTAATTAATTTAAATAATTGAATATAACATTATCGAAAATAAATTTTCACAAATTCATAAGAATTTTGCTTACAAGGAACTTTTTCAATATCAAACGAATTTAAGCAGTTACTGGACAATTCATTTAATAATTTCATCCCAAGGATATTTAAAATTCTGCTTGGAGTCATTGAAGAAAAATATCTGGCCAACCTGTTTATAATATCCATTTTAAACTTTAGGACTCAGAGCTAAAAACATAGCTCATCTAATTGCCTACCTTCATTGAATATTAAAATCATGTTTATGTTTTATGTTTTAATGTTCTAGCATGACAATTCGATTTGTTTTCCTCAATACCAGAGACGTGCATATTTTGACACAACGATCGAATACAAAACATGATCAACATACATTCAGATCCATACAGCCATCCATTTCCCCCCTCCCGCCAACTACCATACATGTGGAGTAAATGACGTACGTTCCATTATAAAACCGAATAAATAAAACAAAAATGTTGAGAAAGAGGGGGCAAAAAAGTCGGCTTATCACATTAGTAAAGCCAGCAACAATAACAACAACAATAAATAACATTAATAAAGCAACAGCAACAACAACAATAATATTTACCAAGTATAGAACATGAGCGAAGATTGAAGAAAAGACAGATAGACATACTGATAGACCGATGGACAGACATACAGAAAGAAAGTAGCAATAATAGCAGCCACAGCAATCAGTTTCGTTTTCAGTTGAGTTTATTTTTTATTTATTATTTATTTGAAATAAACTAATTTAGATTGTTGTACGAACAAGTATAAGTATTTATTTAGTTTCTGTTATAAAGTCTGTTATTGTTATACGAGACGAGTACTTCACTTCAGTAGCATAGTTTCAGTGTTTCATTCAGTCTGGCTTCCAGCTAGTCAATCAGTTATTGGGTGCTGTTGAACACCAACCAACCAACTACTCTTAAACGGATACATTTGCAATTTGCACATAATAAAAGAGATTTTTTTTTTTTTTAATTTTCTTGTTCTAAATTTAATTTAAATAATTTTAAAAAAGAAACAAATTAAATTAATTTAAACATGACCAGCAGTTTATCACGTTTACGTTTAATAACCTTTGATGTCACCAATACCCTGCTGAAATTTCGCACCAGTCCCGGCAAACAGTATGGAGAAATTGGTGCCCTTTTCGGTGTGTTGTGTGATAATGATGATTTGGCCAAAAGTTTTAAATCCAATTGGTGTGTATTTTTTTCTTTTTTTTTTTTTTTTTTGTTTGTCTAAAATGTAATGAAATGATTTATTGCTAAATCTGATCGTAGGCACAAAATGAATCGTTTGTATCCAAATTTTGGCAGAACCTCAGCTTTAATGGATTGGCAGCAATGGTGGCGTGAGTTAATATCACGTAAGTGTGCAATGAGTGTGAAATAATCAAAAAAAAAAAATCTTTTAAAAATAAGTGAAGAGATGTACATTGAGATGTACCATAGTAAAATATTTGAAAATTTTCCTTAATTAAACTAAATTGCTACACCTAACGAATTTTGTGAGTTCAATTGGTATTTAACATTTTTAATCAACAACGACAATAATATTTATGATAAATTTTATTTCGTTTGCAACAAAATCCCTTTAACTGGATCTCGTGATTTATTTTAATATCCCGAATCCTGGAATATTAAAAAATTAATCGGAACTTAGGATCTCATTTTATAAAACGAAACGTAAGAGATTTGTATAAAGAATACTAAGAAAAAGTTTTAAACTTGAATATTATTATTTTATTTTTTAAGCGTTTATCCTTTCGTTTTATAAAATGAGGATCTTAAGGGTTAAAAAGATATTTGACAAATTCTTCAATTAAAATCTATTAGAAAAAGGCTTATTATGATTAAAAACAAACTGAATTAAGAAAATGTATTTAAACTTGGATTTGATTTCGATGAAAAAAATTAACCATTTAAAGGTTAAATGAAATTTATTATGAATAAATTCAACGATGAATGAATTTTATTCTAAAAAAATTCAAATTTTGCTTGTCTCTGGCGGGAATCGAACCCACAACCCTCATTGTTGAGTCATTTATCAGCAAAAACTTGGTAATGACTTGCAATTACTCAATGACATACTTTTCAATGTCAATTACGAATTAATTTACTTAGAAGTAGTTTTATAATGTTTTATTATTATCTCTTATATAACTGCTTATTTTTTAGACATTTGCATAAGAACATTCTGTTTTTACTGTGAGACCTAACTCTCAATGAGTTACTTGTAACTAGTTTTTGTGGTATTAAAGTAATGACATGTTAATAATCGGTTGTGCCAGATTTAATAATTTTAACCCATTACTTGGCAATGATTCAATTAAATTGAATGAAAAATAGTATTTTTTTTTTTCATTAAATTTTAATCAGATTTGAATTAAAATATATTCAAGGTAGAATCAGTTCTATTATGAATTAATTCTCTTATGAAGATGGAAAAAATATAACAAAAGCCTTTGAATAAAGTTTATGAATTAGTTTATTGGGAATGATTTTATGAATGAACTGCTGACAATTCTTTAATTTTGAATTAAGATTGAATTAAGCTTTCATTGAACTAATTTTGTTTAAAAATAACAACGAAAAATACCATTTTTCTATAATGAAAATGCTACAAAAGCAAAACAAAAGTTTTGTTTATTAACAAACCCGTTAAGCCAAAAATTAGCTTTATCGCTGAACGAAATTTTTCGATAAAACAGCGGTCTGTATGTTGCGCCAATCAGTGACTGATTTTCAAAGTAGATCCATCTATTCATGATAATTTGAGAGAGTATACTGATCATAAATGTAAAAAAGTACGCAGTACTTTTCGTAAGTTCTATCGGGCTTAAAAAAAAAACACCTTTTATGTATATAGTATGGAAAAGCCCTATAGGTTTTATTTTATTTATTTTCATTCACAATTTTTGTATGTAATATAAGCCTTTAAAGTTTAAAGCATAGAGAAAATATACATGGAGCGAAAACTCTCCTGTCAAAGACCCAACTCAGTTGTCAAAAACCTAAGTGGTGAGAATGTATTAGCAAAAAATGGTTTAAAGGCATATTTTCATGTCATTTTGAGGAATTTGAAATCGATTAAGAAATTACTGTAATTTGAGATTTAGGGAAGAAAAAGGAAATACATACATTAAAGAAAATGTTCTTGATTTAACTTCCATGGTTTATGTCATATATAAATTAAATTCCCAAGATTATTAATACAATTTTATTAACAACCCCTCAGGCATTAGATATATTTATAGATATATATTATAAAATTTTTCCTAGCGTAAAGTTTTAAAATCTTTGTTTACCAGCCATTAATAATCTAATAAACTCTAAACAATAACATTAAAATCTTATCAGTTATTATACATATTTCTTCATTTATATATCTCTACTATATTGGCGCATGTTTGGTGGGACGTCAACATCAACACACATTGTTTTGGAAATCTTAAGGGGATCATTTAAATTTATAATGATAAAAATACAATGGTAATCAGTGGTAGTGGAATTATTTTATTGATTCATACCAAACAAATAAAATTATGCTGATGATTACAAAAAAAATAAAGCTTTTTTTAAATTATAATAGTTGAATTTAACCGTCAATTATTAAAAACACATGCCAATTTTAACAAATATAGTTTAATAAACATATTTGAAAAGCAGTAATTAACATAATTATGTATAATAAACTGAGCTTCGAATTAATTAATTCAATTTGAGCTTTTCCTCAAATTCTCGTTAATACATGTTACATTGTCGCTGTTTCGTTTAATAATTTAGAATTATAAATATTTCTTTTGTTCCAAAGATAGTCAAATGTTTAAGGTTTTACAGGAATTTGTTCCCGTACTCTTAAGCTTTCAATCTAGTTCTAACAAAATTGTTGTCTATTTTTGACTATAATATATAATCCCAATCAATGTGGAATAATCTACAAGTTTCAGTTGAAGTGTACAACAAATTCGTTAATAAAGAATTTAGCTTTTTTTCTTATCGCCATAACTATGTAGATTATCTATTGCAGAATATCTAACTGGGCCAAAACAAAATATTGAATAAAATTTATGATTTTTATACGTTTTGTTTATTTGTTTAATAAACTTGAACTTTGATGTACATATTTGAAAAAGTAAAGAAGTCACGCACACCGTATTATTACATTGTAAAGTTTGTATGCTTTTCATTCCCTCACTTGTCAGTGGATGTATAACTAGCAGAGCTTCGAATTAATTAATTCAATTTTAGCTTAATTCATTAAAATCTTAATTCATAATTATAAATGTCACCAAATCATTTCATAAACCAATTCCGATAAAACAGTTTATTTAGCTTGATTCAAAGACTGTAATTGAATATAATTCATTAATTGCTGAATTAATTCATAATTAATTAATTATAAAATTCATTCACCCTTTGAATTGTTAAATTTTTGTTAATTCAAATCAAATCCAAATTGAATTAAAATTAAGTCTTTAACAGGAGAGTTTCTTATCTATGAATCTAGATTTAAATTAGATGTTTTCATATAAATAAACTCAAACTTTAATGTATTCGAAAAAAGAATGAAGTATCGAAGCCATATTAAGTTTGATAAGTTGTTCTTAATAATAAAGAACTTTTACTTTATCCATGCCATCACTTTTCAGCGGATGTATAATTAGGAGGGCAGATTTCATTATCTCAAAACACATGATCAAAAGACATTTGGTCAATTCACAAGGTATCTTATCAGTCATATTGTCATAATGTCCTAATATATCACGACGCGGTGGCTCGGGTTAACCGACTCTTAGGGATTCGGCGTTGGTCTCTGCTGATTCGTTACGATAACACAATAAACATAGCATAGAAAGTAGAATTATTTTAGGACGTAATAGAAACCGTTGTGAAGTATTAGGACATTATGACATGATAAGAGACCTTGTGAATTGACCAATTATCAAAATTAACTTGTTTCTTCTCTTAAATGATTAAAATTTAGTTAGGGTCGTTTGCATATTAGTTGACAATGCATAGTTAATAAAGCTACCTTAAGAATATTAAAGGGCGTGATTCAGAAACACCACCGGAAAATAATTTTTAAATGTTTGTATAAACATTTTGACCTATTATTGGTCCAATTTTCTATGGCATTATATACGTCGTTGGAAAGGTCATTAAAATATCTATCATTAGATATGAAGCTAAGTCATATCTATTAACAAATATATACGAAATTATTTTTTGCTTCTTTGGGGACTTTGGACAGTTGATGTCAACAGACGGACATTGCTATATCGACTCCGCTATAAATAACGATCCAGAATATATACTTTACGGGGTCGCAAATGAAAAATGTAGAAATTATAAACGGAATGACAAACTTATATTTATTTCCCTTGAAAGCTGAGTGAATCAGGGCCAAATTTATAGAGAAATTAATTGTCATCACTTAGGTCATAGATAAATACACATAGATTGGAACACTCGTATGTGTGATTATTTTTAATAATTTTTTTAGTTTTCGCTCTATGTGTATTTCTCTATGGATAAATACACATAGGTCGGAAACTCTCCTACCACAACGGGAACGATCAATGGACCCAAGTGAGCTGTATGAGACGAAGGTTTTGGACGGCTGCCTGATTACCTAACCTAACTCTCCTGTCAAAGACCAAACTCCGTTGCCATAAACCTTGATGTGTATTTCTCTATGACACAGTTGCCGCTCAATGTATTTCTCTATGATTTAACTTCTCATTTTTACAAAAAACTATTTTATGAAATCTGC
The DNA here is from genome assembly GCA_942486065.2 of Calliphora vomitoria. Taxonomy (NCBI): domain Eukaryota; kingdom Metazoa; phylum Arthropoda; class Insecta; order Diptera; family Calliphoridae; genus Calliphora; species Calliphora vomitoria. The sequence continues at coordinate 53,274,185 of OW818031.2, read as the reverse complement.
TTGAAATATTTTCCACGGAGAACACTAAATAGAAAATATAAAGTCTTATTTTTGTTAAATTGACATTTAAACCCAAAGGGTTAATGCGAATTTCTGTAAAGTTTTCTATGAAAAAATTACATTAATATAAAATTTGTTAAGCAATTTAACAATTTTAATCCTAAAACTCTTTAATATATCATAAATTTTATATATTTCAAAAAGTAAAATTATTAAAATTCCTTTACCTATGTTTACTTGCAGATACATTTGATGAGTGTGGCGCCAAAATACCAGACGATAAAATCGAAAACTTTACCAGTCACTTGCTAGACTTATATAAATCCACCTCCTGTTGGGAACACTGTAATGGCAGCATCGACTTACTCAACTACTTGCGTATGCAACAGCAGCTGGGCATTAAGGAATCAACTACTCGTCAGCCACCCTTTGCCATGGGTGTCATAGCCAATTTCGATCCACGTCTAGTGGTTTTATTGAAAAATTTAAAAATCGATCATTATTTTGATTTCATTTTGAATTCTTACGACTGCAAGGAAGAAAAACCAAACAAGGAAATATTTGCTAAGGCCTTTAAGGCAGCCGACATCAAGGATCTCAAACCAGAACAGTGTTTGCATATAGGTGATGGCCCCACCACCGATTATATGGCAGCACGGGCATGCGGTTGGAATGCGGCGCTGGTGCATGAACGTAATGCCCAATATTTAATGAAGAAATATGGCGAAGATAGAATTGATAAGAATTTTGTATTTCCCAGTCTGTTTGATTTCCATAAGAAATTAGCAAATAACTGTATATATTGGTAGATTTAAGATTTGTTTTGTATAATATATTTAATTAATAAATTGTAATAAAACACCATTTACTTCTGTGGTTTTATATCTGCCAATAAAGTTGAATGTTTCTCGAAGAGTTCAACCAAAGGATCTTGGGGCTTATTGAATTCTCTATCATATTCAGTGCCTATAGCCCAAAGCGATTCCAAATCGTAAGCTTCTCTTTTTGTGGGCGAAAATATATGTAATGCTATGTTGCCCAAATCCATGGCCATCCAATCACGACTTTTCTCACCCTCAATGCGTGGTAAAATATCACCTTTTTGGCGTTTAATTTTATAAACACGTCTCACAAACTCAGCCATGGCCAGCATATGACGATAACTGCGGCCACTGCATACCACCAAGTAATCAATGTATTTCAATTCTTTAGGCACAGAGCACACAAATATGTCCTCAGCCATTTCTTTGCGCAAGACATCAACCAAATCCTCTATATCAAAAACACCATTAAGACCTCCTAAAATATAAACACATCATGTCAATAAATTACCATATCATGGCTCTACTACTCACGTTTCAAATTTAAACCCATATAAGTGTCATCCACTATTTCCTCCGGTTCATCCTGCAATTGATAACGTTGACGTTCCTCAAATATATCTAAGATCTCTGGAGATTCCTCCTCTCGAAATATTTTATATTTTTGGCCTAAAGCTCTTGTAAGATTGGAGTCCTGTTGCGTCGCTTTTTGTTCTTCCACATTTTCCTTTGTTTTATTTGGATCCGGCTTGGAAAATTCATGATGAAAACATCTTAAAATGGGAACACTTAATCTTTTGTCGTGTATTAAACGAAATAATCTGGAATTTATCATTTTTTTTACAAAAATTTTATTACCGAAGAGTTTTTTGCGCGGCGATTTTTGATTTTGTTTTCTATTGTTGTTGGATATATGTCAAAAACATGTGTGTTTGTTTTGATTGGGCAAAGTGTAATAGTTGGCAATTATGTTTTGTAACAACATTGTAATTGGCAATGCGATAACAGGTTAAAATTATCGATTTGTTAAACAATAGTAACGGAAAAAGATTAAATATGAAAATTACGATATTAAAGTTGGAAAAAAATAAAAAAAAACACAAATAAAATAACATTATTCTACAAAATGATAACGAATCTTAATGCAGTCATTTTCTAAATTAATTATACCCTTCACCATGAATGGCAAGGGTACATATAGTGAAGTCGATATAGCCATATCTGTCTGTATGTTGAAATTAACTTTCCGTAGCGAGAATTCTTCCAGCTCGGTCGCTATTTAAAATCGAGAGGTCCACAAATGTCTGAGATATAAGGAAAAAACAGGGACAAACTCGATTTTTACACTAATAAATTTAAAAGAAATTAAAAAAAATGGGAAAAAAATTAAAGAAAAACAATTTCGAAAAAAAAAATTTCAAAAACAATTTTGAAAAAGAAGAAAATTTTTATAACCAATTTTGAAAAACAAAATTTTAATTTTATTTACCTAAAAATATTTAAAATTTTTATTTTAAAGTATAATTTGGTGAAGAGTATATAAGATTCGGAAACTTTTCAACTGCCACAAGAGAGAAGAATAAAACCGCTATTTCAACATTTTTATTTTGATAATTTCTTTCGCACAACAAGTTTTTTAAATAATTAGTAAAAATGGCTAGTAAATATTTGCGAAATGATTCCGTTCAAATTTCAAAATTCTCAAAAATTTCTGTTAGTTCGTTTTTAATTTAGCACAGTTTTGCATAAAAAAACAAGTTTTGGTCGAAGTATGCTCTTGAAAACAGGAATTGCAACTCATGAACTTACTAATTCAAATAAAATATTCATAAATAGATTTTCCTTGTTTAATATATTTTTAATATTTATTTTTAGAAAAGAAAATAAATAAAAATGTAATACATTTAATTAAAAACCTAATCATATATAAGAAAATTGTATAAAAAGAATTTTTGCTACTTGTAAACAACAAATATACAAAGAATTTTAAATTAATTTTAAATAAATAAAACAAATTTTATGAATGTGGATTGAATAATTTGAAAGTCTACAATAAGACTGAATATTTTTATATTTTTTTATATACAATTGCAAAAAAAAATAATTAAAATTAATAACAACAAATCTTAAACTTTATATAAATACTAAACCAAATAGCAAAAAAAAAAAAAATAAGAAACAAAAACATCACTTAATAAATCATGAAAGTAACCAAAAAAAAATTGAGCAAAAATGTTGCAAAAGGAAATTGTTAAACAGTTTTGAATATATTTTAAAGCAATTTAGAATTATTTTAAAGACTTTTAAGAGAATATTTGAAAAAAAAAAAATCTTATAATTTAATGATTTGAAAATTTCCGTATTTTAAAGTGTAACATGCATAATTTGAAATCAATGACATAAGTTAGATTTTGACAACAAAATTTGATTTAAAACACATTTAAACATATAAAAAGTAAGTGGTGTATTTTTATTACTAGACTTTAGGTTTTTTACGCTTTTTTAATTTAAATGTAGTAATAATAAGTTAAAGTTAAATGGGTGTGTGTATATAAGAGCAATACTTTTTTCTTTTGTTTTTTTTTATATTTATTTGTTTGTTAGTTCTTCTATAACATTATTAGTAATGTTAGAGTGTTTTTTATCGTTTGATATATATATGTATAGGTATAAATAAATTGTTTATCGTTATCGAGTTATCGTTTTATCTACTACTTGTTGTATTGAATTAGACATTTAGTAAATAAACAATTAAAGCCAATATTATTTTAATAATATTTTATGTATGTATAATGTTGTTGTGTTTTGTTTTGTTTTTCTTTCATTTTGATGAGGTTTTCAGACGAAGTAAGTAGAATAAAGTAGAAATTTTAACAACAAACTAAATAAATACTCGTGTTTGCGTATAAGCTCAAAGTAATAGCAGATCTTCTTCAGCTTTTTTCGATTTATTTTTATCCACATTTTGTGTATGCTGCTGTTGGGCATTATCTAAATTATTAGTGGCTTGTATAGTGGGAAGATTTTCGGCTGCGGCAGCACGTTCTTCTAAAAATTTATCAAATTCTGAGCTGGTAACCGTTTCCTCCAGTCCTTCAATCTCTTTCTGCAAAGAAACCACAGAATAAATTGTTAGTTTTTTAAAAAAAAAAATATTACAAGTTTATTTTTTATTTAGTTTTTTTACTAAAAAAAGCAAATTATACAAAATGTAGCTGGTGTTTGGCATGATAAACTAAATTGTTTTAAATGAATTATTGTGAGAAATGAAACTACTACTTAACCCAAAGAATTAGTTTTAATTAAACAAAATTAAACAAAAGTATAAAATAAACTTTACTTACAGAGCTGCCTAACCATTCTTCCATCTCATCGATCTCATTTTCTTTAGCAGGCTTTTTAAGTTTTTTTTTATATTTTTTAACCAAAATGAAATTAATATTTAAAAAAAAAAAAACATAAAATCCAAACGTAAAGAAATTGTTTTTTTTTAAACACAAGTTTTTTTAAAAAGCCATTTATTTAAAATAAGGAAAAAATTAAAAAATAAATAATTGATTAAAATTTTTGTAAAATATTTCGCCAATTTATAGAAAATTATAAATATTTATAGAAAATTATACGTAAATTTATATAAAGGAAAAATAATGAAAAGAAATATTAGTTTCTTTGTAGATTTGTAGCAATACTCACTTTACTTACCACCGGCATATTGCTGCCGGGACGCTTAAAGGGTGATCCTAAGCTGCCAGCTGTGGCGTCCAAAGTTGGAATGTCTTTTAATAAATCACTTTTGCTAAAATAAAAGATAGACAATATAAGTATATAGTAGAATTGCTAAGTGTATAGTATTGTGTACTAAATCCTCGGAAATTATACATTTTTTAATTCTTAAGGCTTTTTATAAAAATATACTTTTTTAAAAGTTCCAAAGAATTATCACTTCCAAAAAATACTTTTTAAAAAAGCAAACAAGTAATTCTTTGACCTTGTAATTTCAAAAAATTCCTAAAAAATAACATTTAAACCACTTACTTGTTGCCATTAGTGCGAGATTGTGCCAACATATCAAATTCATCGGCATCCTTGGCTGTTGGTTTCGTTGTATTACTGACACCTTTAATGAGAAACAAAAACTGTTTAATTAAATAACAACTTAATTAACAACCCATAACTAGAAATACCTAAACGACTAAAACTATTTAACAGATCATCTTTATTACTATCGGGAAAATCTAATAATTTTGGTGATTCTGCGGCTGCACCACCAGCTGCTGCTGCAGTATTAGTTGGTGGTATACCAATGGCAGCGCCTAAAACAGCCGAAGGTGAAGTAACACCGGTGTGGCTGGCACGATTCTTTTCATAACGTTGATGGCGCAAAAATAAATTATTTAACTCATCATTGATGCGCAACAGTTCAGCGGTCAACTCATCATCGGTAACGCGACCAATTAGATCCACAATACGTGATTGCATTTCTCTGGCAATAAATTAAGGGAAATAATTAATTTGTTTTTAAATACATCACACTAAAATACACAAAGACTGAATGCTGATGAAGGTCGTAATGACCTTTATTTAACATTAAGTATCTAAAAATTATAGAAATTGATTTTAATTCAACATTTTTATATTTAAACCTACTTGCAAGTAGCTGTTAAATCATTGAGTAATTGATAGTCGTCTGGTTCCTCTTGTCCCGGTTTAAGCTCTGTCAACATTTCACCTAAAATCGACATGTTCATCGAAACAATCTCCAATTCAGAGTGTAGCTTAGCGATTTGTTCTGGAGTCAGTTGTGTGGGACCAGCAGTCTAAAGAGAAATTAAAATTTACATATATTTTAAATAAGTAAAGAGTTTATCATAACAAATTTTATAAATTTATAAAGCTACTTTTACACTATCTAAATTCTCAATTCAATTCTGCTGTGCCGAATTCACCAAAGCATACTTTAAGATAAATATTGAAAATAATTTTTGGTGAACAAAAAAAAAATATATGAATAAGAAAAGTTTTTGTTGAAAAAAAAAATACTGGTGAAGGGTATAAAAATAAGATAATTTCAGACTTTCTTTCTATTCATCGCCTTAAAAGTTTTGCATATCTATATAGAGTGAAAGCAAACCGGGTAAATTGAAAGGTTTTTGACACTCAAATGCGTTAAAAATATTACCGGTAAACCGGCAGCAGTCATCATGGGATGTTGTGGTGATACAGCAGCTGGTTGACTTACAACCTGGGGTGGTGGCTGTTCTGGAACACTCTAGAATTATTAACAAACAAAAACAAAATAACAATAAATTACTTCTTAATCATTCGTTCATTTCATCTTTACCCTTTGTGGCGTATATATGGGTGCCATATTCTCTGCATCCGGCTGTGGAAACTCTATACCCTTATTCTTCAACTCTGTATACATTAGTGTGACCCCATTTAGATCAGGTTGATTTTTAAACGCATCTGCCCAGGTCTGTATAAGACTAAGCACTTTCTCCTGCACCACCATAGGTGGATCATTTTTGGGACCAATTAATTTCACCAACTCTTGTATAAAGTCTTTTTGCGCCACCAACACATGAAATGCCTTGCCACAGTTTTTGACACACGTCTCCAAGACGATAAGTGTAAACATGATCACTTGATTGTTTTTGCCGGCATTTTGTTGCAGGCGTTTGCGTATGGCTTTCATGGCATCACGTGCCGTATCGGAAGATTCATTTATCATGTCGCAAATCTCCATATTGAGAGCCCAATTTTCAGAGGCCAAAGATGCATCGGTAGCTTGTTCTATAAAATACATAAAATAGAAAAGAAAAATTGTTTAGTTAACTTTTTAGCGCAAAAAAAAAACATTTGTATAAAGTGTATTTGTGTGTAGTGTAATTAACACATATTAAAAAGGAATATTTAACAATTAACACTTGAAAAGATTTCAATCTTACTTAATGGAGCAAAATATTTTTCCACAATTATTAAGATTGTTTAAATTGTACATTAAAGTCTGAATAGATAAAAAGTGTTTCTTATATGAATGGATTTTGAAATATTTTCCGACAAAAAATTAAGCCCATAGACCAAGTTTCACAGAAATTTGTATCTTGTTGGTAAAAATCCCCGAAAGCGATTTAAATCGTTAATTTTATCTGCCAATTGTTGGTTTTTCTAACTTATAATTAAAATTTATCAAATTGGAGTTAGTAATTTTGTACTTTAAACTAACATTTTAAAACTAACACCATAATACGAGGGCTGGTCAATAAGTCCATGATTTTTGAATTTCCCGCCTCTTAACTGAAAGGGCAACACTGCTCGTGTCAATAGGAATCCGTCGGTTGAATCCTGTCAACATTTTAACAAGCTGAGTTATTTACTGTTTCACAGACACTGATAGCAAACTACCCCAGGACTTGAGAAGAAGCAGTATTTTTTGCAGAAAAAAACCATCACTAAAACCAATTTAGAGCCCTTCATTAGGAAGAGGATCGCACAAATCGAAACTATATTGAAAACTTAAGCAGTACCAAGCACATAAACTTCTTCCTTTGGAAGGCAGCTAAGAACATTAAGCCACGGGAAAAGGGTCATAGTCCGATAAAAAAATCTGATGGTACCTGGGCACGTAGTGCAAAGGATAAGGCCATAGTTTTCGCTGAACATTTAAGTAATGTGTTCCAACCAAACCCCTCAACAAATAATTTTGTATTAGTGGTCAGGCGCGGATTCAGGTCAACCATTGGGGGTATAAAAATTTGTTCTACATTTTTCATTCTTTCTTCTTTTTTATATGAAAACTTGTCGGTTTGTGAGGGCGGAATTCCTATTTTACCCCCTCTGGATCCGCGTCTGTTAGGGATGTTACCTGTTCGTCTAGAAGATGTTCAGAAACTAAAACCTCCAGGTTCTGATTTAATTACACCTTCCATGATTACAAAACTACCAGATGTGGCAATTGTTGTGCTCGCAGTATCATTCAATGCTATCTTGTCTCCAAATTATTGTAAAATCTTCCAAATTATAATGATACCCAAGCCAGGAAAGGATTTGACATTGGCATCATCCTACAGACCGATTAGCTTATTGCCTTTTATGTCTAAACTATTTGAGAAAATAAAACAATTTTAACATTCTTAAATAGTCAAAACATTATCCCAGATTATCAATTCGGATGGAGCAAGTTAATCGCCTAACTGGAGAGATACGAAAATCTTTTGAACTAAAAAAGTACTGTTCGGAAATATTTCTAGAAGTTGTCCAGGCTTTTGACAATGTTTGGTATAAAGGGCTAATACACAAGATAAAATGCCTACTGCCTTCTAGTACACACATAATACTAGAGTCTTAACTATCGGATCGCTTGTTTAGGATAAAGTGTTGCGATTATGTGATATGCTATTATGCGATCAACGTTGGTGTACCTCAGTGTTCTAGGACCAACCCTGTACCCATTTCCACCTCTGTCGATGACACTGCAATTCTTAGTTCTCTTGTGAACTCAAATGTAGCGTCTAGAAACCTAGATAATTATCTCAGACGCGGTTAAAAAATTGGGGAGGAAGTTGTTCACCAGTGACACTAAACAGTGTGAACATCCCACAGTCTAATCACGCTACACACTTTGGTATTCACTTATGGGTCGATTATGGATGAAAACCGAACTTTAGTTGCGTTGCCAACGGGCAACCATAAATTTCTGGTTGCCAATTTGGCTAAAGAAATGATAGCTGCCAGTTGCCATCTTTAATACCATTTAGGCAACTGGCAACGCAACTGAAGTTCGGTTGCCATCCAAATCGAACCATTAGATAGACGTCTTACTTGGCGTCGGCACATAGAAGCCAAGCGTCTCCACATGAAACTAAAAGCTTCTAATTTACACTGGCTAATCCACCATCAATCGAAATTAATCCTTAACTGCAAAGTTATTCTGTATAATACAGTCTTAAAACCAATTTGGACATACGGAATCCAATTATGAGGAACAGCAAGCAATACCAGTATAAATATAAAAGAGAAGGCACAATCCTAAACTCTTAGAACCATGACGGGAGCTCCATGGTACATAAGAAATGAAAACATCCCCAGAGACTTAGAAGTGCCTTTGGTCATGGATGAATTTAGAAAAACTCGTGAAGCTTATTTGTCAAAATTACATCATCATCCAAAACCGCCCACAATGCTACTTGCAGTAACTCAAAACAGTTCAAGGCTACGTAACTGGCATATTAGTCTCATCTAATTTGAGACTAATTTGCAAATATGATTCTCCACTGAGAGAACAATAATTGTTTTAGTTGTAAGATTTAATAACTTACTGTAAGGCCTAGACATTAAAGGCAGAAACAATATTATAATAAACGTATAAAAAAAATTTAGTTGTGACGCCTCATCTAATTTGAGACTAATTTGCCAAATATGGTTATCCACTGAGAGAACAATAATTATTTTAGTTGTAAGAATTAATTACTTATAGTAAGACCCAGACATTAAAGGCAGAAACAATATTATAATAAACCTATAAAAAAAATCGTTGTGGCCGTACAATTTTTTTTATACAAACACAATCTGCGAAGCTTGTCTGTAGATACACCCAGAGTCTCTGGCGGGAATCAAACCCACAACCCTCAGATTAATAGTCCAGCATACTATCGACTAGTCTATTGGGGCACCCTAGTTGAGGTCTTTACACCAGAAACAATTGAAAAAAATCACGATATGGTGTTGGCCGATCGGAGATTGAAAATGCGAGAGATTGTTGAAGCGATAGGCATATCACATGTTTCAGTGGTTTTAATTTTGAATGATCACTTGGGTATGAGCAAGCTTTCCGCAAGATGGTTTCCGCTTTTGAAACGTGATCGACCACAAACGCAATCGTTGACACAAGTGCAGTGCTCCTTCATCCGCCCTATTCTCTAACTTTAGCCCTGAAGAAATGACTTTGTGGAAAGATATTTGACTCCAACGATGAAATTATCTCACAAAAAATACATATTTTGATGACCTCGACAAATCTTATTTTTAGGAGGAGGACGTTGGACAAAGTGTATAGAGCTCAAAGGAGACTATGTTGAAAAATAAAATGATTTTTTATCCAAAAACCTGTGTTTCATTGAAAAAGTCACGGACTTATTGACCCGCCCTCGTAATACCATTATTTCAAACAGTTCATTAGCTTTATTCTAAAGAATTAACTTATGCTAACCTATTCATCATACAACAGCTTTAGTTTGCTAATAATTTTGTAATACATTTGACCACAAATCCAATTAGACCCTTTCTTTCCTCATTCCACGCCTAAATATCCTTAATAACACAATTATTATAACTACAATTTAACTGTTTGTTCCGACCGGTGTGCTTCTATTTGTTTCTGTACAATTTGTGTCATATTTAAGGTTCATGACGAAAACAATTAACCCGGGGGTATTCACCTACATACAAAATACTTTTGTGCTGTGTGGTCATTAAAAATTTATTTAAACAAAATATAATAATAATACAAACAAAGCAAAAAATTTATAAAAAAAAAGTAACAAACAAAAGTGCAAAATAAAAATGCTTGGATCAATAATCTTAAATATTTTTCAATTAGTCTTAACAAATTATTGAATAGCAAAATGACAAACGACGACATCAAATAGATTACAATATAAATGAAGAAATACACATGGCACTTGATAATTATTTTATGGTAGGTTGAGTTGTACCTACAAACATCAATTAAATCAGTTGATTTTTTTTTTGTGGAATTTTCTAGACAAGATTTTGTGATTAAAGTTGGTTTGACACTTTAACAATGGGGAAGAACTAAATTTTAGTTTTTTCTTAACTATTTCCAGTTTTCTGTTTGTTTCTGAAACAAGTTTAATAGTATGTATTTGGCAGAATTTACTTTCTGGTTCTGTAAAATAGTGAATATTACAATAACAGGGAATGTATATAAAAAGTTACAGCAAATGTCGAAAAGTAATGCTCAATTTTATTTGATACCTTTCCACACTTGTTGGATTTACAAGATTTAGTTGGACTATTCAACACATTGCAATGATAGTTTAAGACTCTGCCAAAACTTTAATAAAGCTTTCTATTCAATTATTACTGGAACACAGCAAGCGAATATTATTGTACATAACTATTTTGAGCGAATTAAATATTTTCCTTAATAGCGATTAAGTTTAAAAAAATATGTGATTTGTAGCGAACATATATATTCGTATAGACTAAAGTTTATAATTAATTGTTTTTCCTTTAGTTTTGTTTCAATATAAATATAGATAATGCTTATTTAAAATATGGTAATTATTACTTTTGCAATAAAAATAGTGTTTACACTTAGAAAAATTAGTTTAACTTAGTTTACAAATTTAATATATTGCGAAATATCGTATGGGCATTTCCAGAGTCCCGAACGCGACAATCGTACGGGTTTGAATTGATTATTTACAATTTTCGATAGCATATTAGTGTTAAATATAGAATTTGTTAATTCCAATATATTTGAAACTAAAATGGGATCCCGAAATATAACTTTCTTAAAGCGATTTTTTATAAATTAAAATGGCATAACGTAGCTATCTGTTGAAAGTTGTCATGTTGAAATTTTTGCATTGGTTTTATTTTTAAAACCTTTGTTATGATTTAACACGTTACATTTGTCAAGCAACATATTTTTCTGTAACGTTTGCAATAAGGATTAGTTTAACTAATTTCAACAAAAGCTTCGTATTTAATACATATTTATCTCTATATTGACTTCATACGGAACACGTTTTACCGATGTAAATATGCATGTTAAAATTATAATAATTATTTTTGAAAAACGATACAATTATGATAGCGAAAGAGACACAATTTGGAAATCAAAATAAAAAGCTTGGTGAGATAATTATTGTCAGCCATCTAATTCCTACGAACGCGAACTGATAACAAACGATGATTTAAGTACCGGAACGCGACATTACAACAAGAGGCCATTTTGTTCGGCCTCTTATAATATTTTGTTGATAAAACGATAAATATGTGAATAATAAATATTAAAGAAAATATATTTTCAGTTTTCAGCACAATAACATGATAACAACTAAGATCAGCTGAAATGCCAATATGTAACTCACTGTTTAAAAAATCATCCCTAGCTCCTTATAAATCCAAATAATTGTTTGCAAATCAATGTTTGGTCATATAATTATTTTTTAACATTTTTGAACTGACTTTACCTTAATATACTTCAATACTTCACATTTCTTCTTTCCGAACATTCATTTCCTCGAACAGAATATTGTTGCGGCATTCATGCCTACCAAGTCCATCAAAAGCAGGATAATTCCTCAAACTATTTACCCACTTAGCATTCTTTTGTTTACGTTACAAGCATTACTCTTCGTATTCCACCGGCTAGCATATAAAGAGATTTTGTATGGTTGTTGCAAGGTTTTTGTTTAACCAAACGCATCTTGAATGATCTTCCAATACCCTTTAACCTACACCAAGCTTCATTCCAGCTGGACGATTATCCATAGAGCGACCGCACTTCCCAGATGAAGTAGTGGGACTCACAGATCAGCGTTATGACCTCCGAAGTACTAACTCTGACGACGCAAGGATCGCCCAGTAGAATCGCGTTATCAGCGCGATGGTAGACAAGCGGAACAAATATTTACATTATCTGTGGAACTGCAACTTAAGTTCAGCAGTTGGAAAGTTGTAATTATGTTTGCATAGACCACCCTGAGAGAGACAAGGCGAAAAGAAGTGTTGTTCGCAAACTACACAACTTTTCAGTCTTGAACACACCGCAGCTTTACACACCATCTGAAGTAGCAGTGATTTTGAAGGTGATTTGTCCAGATGGTAAATCCATGCTGATGTTGAAACACCTAGACTAGTGGGTACCTGACAACAGTTTTTAACTTGTCAATGGTGATGTTGATAATACCCAGTTCCTGGAAAAAGGGTAGAGTTATCAACACTCAAACCGTGTCACCTGTCACAAAGACTTTAGAGGCTCTCTCCTGCTATTGTCACTTAAGATTTCACAGGGCTTGTATTAGCAGAAACCTTGTGAAAGAACGATCATCGTAACGCTAGTCTTGTCGAAAGCTTTCATTCACGCGACTCTCTTCAGGATATCCTGCAGTCCAACAACATGAATATATGTATCGTCAACTATCATAGTGGCTGCCAGTCGTTCGTAGAGTTTAGAGACAAAAGCTAAAAACTCGGTACAGATAAACAAGGCGTTCCTCGGGGTAGTATCCAGTCCCCACTGCTGTTTATCAACTACCTCACTAAACTCCCCGTATCCCCACAAGGAGTGGAAGTTATTTCATATGGGGATGACAAAACTATTATAGATACGCTATACAATATTGATGATTTATGCGGCCTAGTGAATACTTGTTATCTCGGAAAAATATACAACTTCCTCACTGCGCATAAACTGCAACTTCCATCAACGAAGTCTTCGGCAACAATCTTCACCACCTGGACAAAGGGGGTAAAGCTCAATCTTGGCGTCACAGTGGATGGAGTCCAAATTCGTACTATGAACCAACCAAATATGTTGGGGTCGCATTTGACAGATTCTTTCCCCCCCCAGATCATGAAATCACACACAAATTTCGAAGAAGAAACAAGGTTCTCAAAACATCAGTCGGCAGAACATGGGGCATGGATAAAGAAAGGTTGCTGACTACCTACAAGACGATTTGTCAAATTTTACAAAATACTACCTTAAGGACAGTCAGCTACTTTCGGAACACCATCTACAAGAAAAAACAAATATTCTGCCAGTAATAGAACACAACGTCATGTCTCCAAAGAGGCATGTCAGGAACCTTCGAGTATATGTGGAGAATACTCAGAAGTAAGTGCACGATCCATTGGATTGGAATTTGTATAGGGAGGATTTGAACGACGTTTATAGAGACGCCATCAATACCGCGGTCGCAGGATACATCATGAATATCGTACTTCGGAGACAGAGAAAAACCTAACGCGGAAAACAAGAGTAGTTCTGGCACAATTGAGTGCGGGTATGACTACTGGAGTTGCATAGACATTGCCGTCCCAAATGTATGCTTAGCTTGTGGACAGGGTCCCCATGATACTCCAAATTTATTCAACTGCCTAGCCAACCCTACTGCATTTCCTTCAGTGGATTTATGGACCAACCCATTAGAAGTAGCACAATTCCTTGGCCTGGACCCCGAAACCAGAGCCCCGGATTAAAATTTTGTATAGTTTCAGCTGTTACAACAACAACAAAAGATAGTTAACATGAATTTAAGTCACTTCGGAAAGAAGAGACTTTTTTAAATTACGATTTTCCAAAAACACATTAAATTTGATGACAACAATGAACACAAATTCAGTATATTGCGGGCAAAAGTTAAAACTTTTTCGAAATGTTATGTAAAAATTCTATTAAATTTTTGTTTTATCACATATTTTTCACAGTGTTTCTACACATATCTTTCTATATTGAACTAAATAGAAAAAACATTTCGTTTCCAAACTATATTAGTCATCATAATCAACAAATATGTTGTAGTAGTGACTGACTGATTTTCTGTATTTATTACTGCTGTTGTGTTATTGTTATTGTTTTTGTTGCAGTATTTGTAGTTCAGCGGTTTAATGGTTGATGATTACATAAAAAATCGTACGTACAGACGTCTACGAATGAATAAATATAAACAGTGAAATGTTATTAAATTGTTGCGCTTGGCTTAAAATTTAGTTAGTCTGATTTTAATATAAATTATAATTATTATTATTATTTCTTTTAAGTATTTACTACTTTTAAATAAGAGATTTTTTTTAATATGTTATAACAAAAATTTGTTAATGGTTCACCTTAACAGATATTTTAAAATTAAAAATTACACTTTAAATTTACATAATTAATGAAACTGTAACTAAAGAGTATAATAATTATTTACTGTGTTCAACAATTTGGTTTTATATATATACAAACAAGGAGTCTGTTCAGTCAAATAATATGCTTTTTATGCCAACCATCATAAAAGATCGAAACATTCACCGGGTCCCCTTAAGATTCTAAGATGATCTAGCTATGTCCGTCTGTATGTCAGTTGAAAACACGATATGGCCCAAACGACAGGAGCTAGCTGGCTGACATTTTCCACAAATACTCTCTGTTGATAAGGTTTGTTTGGAATACTTTTTGAGCAGTCATAAATATGTTGTTTATGCGGCAATCCTGATAAAATTTTAAATTACTTTAAAGTATGGCGAAAATCGGGCAACATTTGTCCCTAGTCCCCCTCAAAAAATGACTTGAACATTCATAACTGTCTTATAATAATTAATATCATGATGGAATTGGACATAAACCGGCTTTATATGAACTTAAATCTTTCTAACAACTTTTGTAAGGATCGGTCCATTATTGACCATACCCCCCATGTAACCCATATATCAGAAAAAATTTTATTGTCACATATTTATAGTGGTTCTAAAAGATTCGGCACACCCGAATATAAAACTCTTTGTTTTATTTAAAATTCCTAAAATAGTAAAAATTAGTAAGCATAAAGAAAAAGCCACCCAGCATTTATAAATTGTTTAAAAAGTCTTTGTGCAAAAAAAATTCAAATTACAAAAACATTTTCAATTCAATTTCTTTGATTTTTAATAAAGTTCACGAACAATAAGAAATTTTAAATATATTTTCTAAATAAGAAAGAAAATATGTATTATATTTTACAGCTTGAGATTAGATTACAATAATAATCCATTGTTATGATATATAAATTCTATTTAGTCTTAATTTAGATAGCAACCAAATGAAAATAAATAAAAAAAACAAATTTTATTTTATTAATAAAAACGATATTAGACTAAGAAACAATAGGTAAGTGGTAAACTTTATTTTTATAGAACAATCTATATTGTACCTATTTTTGTGTGAATAAATAATAAAAATATGTTAGAGTGTGCAGCCTTTCTATTTAAATAATTTAAGCGAAAGTGTAAACAAGTGTTTTTGTTTCATTTTCTATTTTTTTTTTACTCCATTTTTTTCCAGTTCTTGATACAATAAAATTTGCATTTCAAAATAATGACAAATTTTGTAAACAATATATATATTTTTGTTTTTAACATTATATAGAAGACATATGAAAAATGTGTTATTGTTGACAAAAAATATTAATTATTCATGTTCATCGGAGGGGTTTATACAAACTTCATTAGAAAAATAGAATTAGATCGATAAGTTTAGGTTGTTGAAGGAGGCCTGTGCAATAATTATTTAAAAACAAGAAAGAGTCTTATAATCGGCTTTTTTAAATACAAATACAAACTGCGAAGCGTTTTGCTTGTCTGCAGATACACCCAGAATTTCTGGCAGGAATCGAACCCGCAACCAACAGATTGATAGTCCAGCACACTATCGTTTAGTCTATCGGGGCACCCTATTATTTGATATGCAGTGGTTGACAATACAATGAAAAGTTTTTCAAATATTCAATAGTTATAAGAAATATTCAATCAGTTTCAGTTCGAGAACTAATTTCCCCCTTTATATTATTGATTACCTACTGGGCAGTCAGTTATGGGAATTTCTTAAACACTCCTGCTCATAAATTATCTTGTCTTGAAGTAGTATGAGTTTACAAGGTCTTCCTCTCAAATGTTGGATACTATAATAACTTTCCCACGAAAGGTTTTTATATTTTTTGTAACCGATTATTTATCACAGATATATTTGTGTTTCAATCCAGCACTATTATTTTGGTTTTAATATTATCGCAAATCTTGGCTTTAGCCATTTTCACCAAGGCTAAGCTTGCTAAATACCATGGGAACTCTGCATGGCTCAGTGGTTTAAATTTTGAATGATCACTTGGGTATGTGAAAGCTTTCCGCAAGATGAGTGCCACAAACGCTATCGTATGACAAATTCGCAGGAGTGTTTGGCATTGTACTACCGCAATATGGACGATATGGATCAACCACAATATAACATAGACCAAACAACAGTAAAAAAAGTGGATTTCTCCGGGTAAATCGGCGCCAAAGAAGGCCATGGTGGGTTTGTCAGTCAATAAAGTCATGGGAACCGTTGCTTTGCGATACACGCGGTATACCCACATTGACTACCATCAAAAGGGTTAACAAAATCAATGGCTACTACTTATTGTGTAGATTTAATGGGGTTGTAAAAAAGATCGCGTTTGACCAAGAAAAAAATTACTGATTATAGCTTTCAAAAAAAGTTTTCATTGCATCGCAACTCACTGTATATAGGAACTCTACGGTGATCAGTTTTTGCTTGTGCCAAGGAAAGGGTATCACTTTGTACATACGTAGCAGTAGATTCGTAATTCTTTAAGTTAAAATATGAATTGCTCTTTTTATTATGTACAATATTTAAACTGTTCACACCCTATAGAAACTTATCTATTGCAGTTAAGTTAAATATGAGTTCATCGGGAAACAATCGTAAAAAGGTAAAGTCTATGACAACAGCAATAATATTTGGCCAACTTTATTTATAGTGGTAAATTACTCATAATAAAAAAAATTAAATTTTCAGTAAATAAATTCCTTTTATGAATGTAAATAAAAAATAAATCATAAAAGGCTTTAAATGACTGGGCTTTTGTTTAAATATAAATAATTAAGTTAAATATTAAACAGAACTATTGATAAATATTTACAGTATTTTGAAATTGGAAAACAAAATATTAATTTTTTTAGAACCGGTTCGTTGCGCCGCCCAGTCTTGATTCAGGATTTTAGTTTCACTATTAGAAAATATATTTTTAAGGTTAAGAAAATTTTGAGAATTATGCTTGATATTAAATAAAAATAACAATTTATTTCAAATATTTGACAGTGTTTGTTTTGGGGCCTGAAAGTTATTCATATACAAAATTATTGGAATTTCACCAGGCTTGAATATTTTCTTAATTATTATTTTCATAACTTAAACTATTAAGATTTTCCTTAGTATTGTACTTTAACATATGCCAGCAAAAACCTTGTTGCCACATCATTTTCTTTACATTAACAAAAATTGTTTTTATGCAATTTAATTACATATACACAAAATACAACCTTTCCATATTGAGGTTAATATAGATATATTAATAACCATAAAAATAACAAACATGACATGTGACATCAAACAGAAACACAACAATTGGTCAAGACCAAAAAAAAAGAGCCAACGACATTTAACAACCAACCCCACATACATATTTAGAACGTTTAATGGGGTGATAAACATCACAGTTTTTTAGTTACTTATTAAAACTAAAAACTTTATTTCTACTGTATTTTATATGTAACAGAAATAGGGTTGCTAAGTTACGGAACTTTTTCCATTCATTCCCGGGAAGCGTTTTTTTTTAAAGCTTATTAAGTCAAGAACAGTAAATGGTTTCAAATGATCTGTCACAAAATTCAATAATTTATACTTTTATTCGAATATTTAAGAGTAGCACTTCTTTAAAGAACTAAAAGTTTGAATTAAAGAATATAAATCTATCAGTGTACAGTTATCTATGGTGTTAAAATATTTAGCCATTTTAATCCGTAGACATTGAATTGAAATGCATATATGTTAATTTACCTCTTAGGTAAAGTTATCTATTAGATATTTTACATCGTAGATATATATTTGTTAAAATTACGGGCATAAAAACCCTACACAGAAACTTTAGGGGTGTTAATATTTGATGGTATTGTTTTTCGTTTTCTAATAGTTCAATAATGTTACAATATTTTGTTTACTGTTTCTAAAACAGTACTTAACCGTTTATTTGAATATAGCGAGCCTCGATTTTGCTTCATATGTATGTACAATTTAATAATTTTGCTGCATACATCAGTATTTTCCATGAAACTCAATTTCCATAGAAAACTAAAAATATTATTCATTACAATTGTTTGGCTACACTGTATTGCTGAGTGCAATGAACGAACGTATATTAAAATAGGAACACAAAAGCACCGACATGAACTATTTCTATTAATATTTAAAATATCACAGCAAAAGGAATTGGAAGTAATTCAAAGAATTTGTTAAACAATCGAGATTTAGGAATTTTAATTATTCACTTTTTCTAAATTAAAAAGCAAAACCTTTAACTGTGACTTACTTTATAGAAAATATTGAAAATAGGTAGAGTTCTGAAATAACCGAATCATCTCAAAACCGCGGTTTCGGTTTTACAAAAATATATAAGATAAATTCAACTTTCAACTCGAAACTTTTAAAGTTCTACAAGAAAGAAGACCAAAACAAAAAGATTAATATTTATTTTATTTTTATAATTTTTTTTTCAAAAATTTTTAAAGTTTTTTTAATGATGGAATAAGAGATATATTTCAATCGGCAGATCTCAATCCCAAAGAAATCCTACTTTTAATTCGTTCAAAATGAATCATCGGTGTGAAGCAGAAAAAAATAAATTATTATCCAACGTAATACTGAATCACTAAAAAGTCCAGACAATTTATGTAATAATCAAACCTAAGTTTTCATTGTTTTATCATTTTATATTATCACAATTTAAATATGTTCTTAATTTTTATTTTTAATACCTATAAGTAAAAAATATAAATAAAAAATACAATCGGGATTGTCATAGAATCCAATCATTGTCGGAATCGGTTTATACAACGACAGAAAAAGTACATTGGTATCGTGTAATCGAAAGTGATCGGTTATATATTTTATATTCTATATTAAAATATAGATCAGTTTTGGATATGGAAACTGAGCTAAAATTTGCTTTGAAAATTTAAATATTTTGAAAAATATAGAAAAATGCACGGTAAGCCTAGCTTTATGTAATATTGTATACTAAAAGGTTTAAAATTTTGTAATTTAATTGCATACATGTATATTCTTTGAACATTTCAATGTGTTACAAATCTAATATTAAACTAAATATGACAACTTAACATATGGTAGCGGTAAAAAACAATAAAAAAGAAATGAACTTTGATAAAAAAACAACAATTATGGAGACAAACAGAAAAAAACAACAACAACAAAACAATTGAAAAACAACAACAATATTATTGTTATTGCACCTGAACATAAAATGAGTAATTGAAAGTGCACAAATAAATATATGTATGGTGAAAATTCAATTTCTTCACATGTAGCTGGTTTTTGGACGCCGGAAAAAGACACGACGCAAAGCCAGACGCAATTAGGGGATAAATAATATATTCAACAAAATACTCAGCAAAAAAAAAAAAAAAACAATCACAACAACGTAATTGCAAATTGACGATACATACAGCACAATCATTAAAGTAATTAAAAGCACCAAAAGAATATGTAACAACTTACCAATCCTTTGGCCAACAGGCGTAGAAAATGGGTTGGTACCCACATTAAAAAATGAAGCCATTTTTGTGTGTTTTCTGTTTGTTTTTCAATATATAAATTACACTTAACTTTAATTACTTTTCGTATATATATGCTTTTATTTATTTTCTTAATATATGAGCTGTTTTTCTTTATTTAGAATTTCATTCCAAATGATTATAATTATTTTATATTTATTTTTTCACTTCTGTGTTTTTTTCTTGTAATCTTTTTTTTTTCACTAATAAAATTTTCCGTATTCACTTTTTTCATCGGCGTGAACAAAACAAACTCTGGAATTTCAATCGGCGTGAACAAAACAAACTCTGGAATTTCAACAAACCGTAACAGCTGATTGTGCTAAGTGGTGTGGTGAGTTTTTTATACAAGTTGCTGTTCAATGTTGCCTACTCCGTTATTTTTTTAGTTTCGTGTGTAGTACACCTATATTCCAGTTTTTTATGAAAAAATATATACGCCATTCGATTACTACAGTTATCAGCTATAGACTCCTGCAATCCGATATGACGCACAAGATCTCGTTCAGATTTTACAGGGCAAATACTAAAGTGGTGTTCTTCTACATTTTTCATGAAACATTTCAGTTTGGTATATAGGACCCCTATATTCCAGTTTTTTATGAAAAAATATATACGCCATTCGATTACTACAGTTATCAGCTATAGACTCCTGCAATCCGATATGACGCACAAGATCTCGTTCAGATTTTACAGGGCAAATACTAAAGTGGTGTTCTTCTACACTTTTCATGAAATATTTCAGTTTAGTATATGGTACCCCTATATTCCAGTTTTTTATGAAAAAATTAATACGCCATTCGATTACTATAGTTATCAGTTACAATTTTCTGAAATCCGATATGACGCACAAGATCTCGTTCAGATTTTACAGGGCAAATACTAAAGTGGTGTTCTTCTACATTTTTCATGAAATATTTCAGTTTGGTATATAGGACCCCTATATTCCAGTTTTTTATGAAAAAATATATACGCCATTCGATTACTACAGTTATCAGCTACAGTTTTCTGAAATCCGATATGACGCACAAGATCTCGTTCAGATTTTACAGGGCAAATACTAAAGTGGTGTTCTTCTACACTTTTCATGAAATATTTCAGTTTAGTATATGGTACCCCTATATTCCAGTTTTTTATGAAAAAATATATACGCCATTCGATTACTACAGTTATCAGTTACAATTTTCTGAAATCCGATATGACGCACAAGATCTCGTTCAGATTTTACAGGGCAAATACTAAAGTGGTGTTCTTCTACATTTTTCATGAAACATTTCAGTTTGGTATATAGGACCCCTATATTCCAGTTTTTTATGAAAAAATATATACGCGATTCGATTACTACAGTTATCAGCTACAGTTTTCTGAAATCCGATATGACGCACAAGATCTCGTTCAGATTTTACAGGGCAAATACTAAAGTGGTGTTCTTCTACAATTTTCATGAAATATTTCAGTTTAGTATATGGTACCCCTATATTCCAGTTTTTTATGAAAAAATATATACGCCATTCGATTACTACAGTTATCAGCTATAGACTCCTGCAATCCGATATGACGCACAAGATCTCGTTCAGATTTTACAGGGCAAATACTAAAGTGGTGTTCTTCTACACTTTTCATGAAATATTTCAGTTTAGTATATGGTACCCCTATATTCCAGTTTTTTATGAAAAAATTAATACGCCATTCGATTACTATAGTTATCAGTTACAATTTTCTGAAATCCGATATGACGCACAAGATCTCGTTCAGATTTTACAGGGCAAATACTAAAGTGGTGTTCTTCTACATTTTTCATGAAATATTTCAGTTTGGTATATAGGACCCCTATATTCCAGTTTTTTATGAAAAAATATATACGCCATTCGATTACTACAGTTATCAGCTACAGTTTTTTGAAATCCGATATGACGCACAAGATCTCGTTCAGATTTTACAGGGCAAATACTAAAGTGGTGTTCTTCTACATTTTTCATGAAATATTTCAGTTTGGTATATAGGACCCCTATATTCCAGTTTTTTATGAAAAAATATATACGCCATTCGATTACTACAGTTATCAGCTATAGACTCCTGCAATCCGATATGACGCACAAGATCTCGTTCAGATTTTACAGGGCAAATACTAAAGTGGTGTTCTTCTACATTTTTCATGAAATATTTCAGTTTGGTATATAGGACCCCTATATTCCAGTTTTTTATGAAAAAATATATACGCCATTCGATTACTACAGTTATCAGCTATAGACTCCTGCAATCCGATATGACGCACAAGATCTCGTTCAGATTTTACAGGGCAAATACTAAAGTGGTGTTCTTCTACATTTTTCATGAAATATTTCAGTTTGGTATATAGGACCCCTATATTCCAGTTTTTTATGAAAAAATATATACGCCATTCGATTACTACAGTTATCAGCTATAGACTCCTGCAATCCGATATGACGCACAAGATCTCGTTCAGATTTTACAGGGCAAATACTAAAGTGGTGTTCTTCTACATTTTTCATGAAATATTTCAGTTTGGTATATAGGACCCCTATATTCCAGTTTTTTATGAAAAAATATATACGCCATTCGATTACTACAGTTATCAGCTATAGACTCCTGCAATCCGATATGACGCACAAGATCTCGTTCAGATTTTACAGGGCAAATACTAAAGTGGTGTTCTTCTACATTTTTCATGAAATATTTCAGTTTGGTATATAGGACCCCTATATTCCAGTTTTTTATGAAAAAATATATACGCCATTCGATTACTACAGTTATCAGCTATAGACTCCTGCAATCCGATATGATCCACAAGATCTCGTTCAGATTTTACAGGGCAAATACTTAAGTGGTGTTCTTCTACATTTTTCATGAAACATTTCAGTTTGGTATATAGGACCCCTATATTCCAGTTGTTTATGACAAAATGTATATGTCATTCGATTACTACAGTCATCAGCTACTGATTTCTACAATCCAATATGACGCACAAGGTCTAGTTCAGGATTTACAGAGAAATGTCTACAGTCGTGTTTCTATAAATTTTTTGGAAAAGTTTTAGTTTCGAATGTAGTACCCCTATATACCAGTTTTTTATGACAAAATGTATATGTCATTCGATTACTACAGTTATCAGCTAATGATTCCTACAATCCGATTTAACGCACAAGATCTTGTTCAGATTTTACAGGGCAATTACTAGTGTGGTGTAGGAATTACCCCAGTTACAATTTTTAAACATACATTTACTATGTTATTCTGTTATGGCATACTGGTTTGAAGCACAAAATTTACTTATTTTATTATTTATTATATGTTCATGTTTTTAGTTATTTGTTTCCAAATAAAATTTATGGTTCCGATAAATTTTCTTTACACCTAAATAGGTTTCATATTTACATCTAAAAAACTATTCAAGAGTTTGTTTGATGCTATTGAGGTTATGTGTTCGGTTTGCCAGTTTAAAAAATACAAACGAATGAAATTGAATTTTTAGCAAACCGCTTTTACAATAACAAATATACACGTTGATACACATGCAACAACAAAGAATTTCTCACCACACAAGAAAAAAATGTTTGTTTTGATAAAACAGCTGTTACGGTTTGCCAGATTGTTTTGTCGGGTTGTTTTGTTCACACGCGTGGAATTTCAACAAACCGTAACAGCTGAATTTGCATCGGCGTGAACAAAACAAACTCTGGAATTTCAACAAACCGTAACAGCTGATTGTGCTAAGTGGCGTGGTGAGTTTTTTATACAAGTTGCTGTTCAATGTTGCCTACTCCGTTATTTTTTAGTTTCGTATGTAGTACACCTATATTCCAGATTTTTATGAAAAAATATATACGCCATTCGATGACCACAGTTATCAGCTACAGTTTTCTGAAATCTGATATGACGCACAAGATCTCGTTCAGATTTTACAGGGCAAATACTAAAGTGGTGTTCTTCTACATTTTTCATGAAACATTTCAGTTTGGTATATGGTACCCCTATATTCCAGTTTTTTATGAAAAAATATATACGCCATTCGATGACTACAGTTATCAGCTACAGTTTTCTGAAATCTGATATGACGCACAAGATCTCGTTCAGATTTTACAGGGCAAATACTAAAGTGGTGTTCTTCTACATTTTTCATGAAACATTTGAGTTTGGTATATGGTACCCCTATATTTCAGTTTTTTATGAAAAAATTTATACGCCATTCGATTACTATAGTTATCAGCTACTGATTCCTACAATCGAGTATGATGCACAAGGTATAGTTCAGGATTTACAGAGAAATGTCTACAGTCGTGTTTCTATAAATTTTTTGGAAAAGTTTTAGTTTCGTATGTAGTACCCCTATATTCCAGTTTTTTATGACAAAATGTATATGTCATTCAATTACTACAGTCATCAGCTACTGATTCCTACAATCCAATATGACGCACAAGGTCTAGTTCAGATTTTACAGGGCAATTACTTGTGTGGTGTAGGAATTACCCCAGTTACAATTTTTAAACATACATTTACTATGTTATTCTGTTATGGCATACTGGTTTGAAGCACAAAATTTACTTATTTTATTATTTATTATATGTTACATGTTTTTAGTTATTTGTTTCCAAATAAAATTTATGGTTCCGATAAATTTTCTTTACACCTAAATAGGTTTCATATTTACATCTAAAAAAAACTATTCAAGAGTTTGTTTGATGCTATTGATGATGCTATGTTTTCGGTTTGCCAGTTTAAAAAATACAAACGAATGAAATTGAATTTTTAGCAAACCGCTTTTACAATAACAAATATACACGTTGATACACATGCAACCAAGATGTATTAACCAGGTGGCAGCGTAACTACAACAATTACAACAATACAAGAACAACAGTGTGTAAAACCTTCTAAACTGCCAAAAAATAAATTCACAAAAACGAACTTTTTAAAACGAAATAGTTTCTTTTAGCACTTTCACATATTTAACGTACATAAAGCGGTAACTAAAACTCACTTTTATAAATATAAAATAATCTTTTTACTCTTATAACAAATTTAAAAATGTTTGTAAACACGTTTTTGACATTTCATAAGGTACAATATAAGTATAGCAAAAAATAGTCAGCTGGCGTTACGCTGCCACCTGGTTAAATATGCCTTGCATGCAACAACAAAGAATTTCTCACCACACAAGAAAAAAATGTTTGTTTTGATAAAACAGCTGTTACGGTTTGCCAGATTGTTTTGTCGGGTTGTTTTGTTCACGCGTGTAACATTAAGAGCATTGGCTAAATGTTTAACCAGTTCCTTGCGTATGCCATCTTCCAGCAATTGTTTGGGATCTAGTTCTATAACTCCCACCAACGTCTTCTCCATCATTAGAATGCCCTCGGTAAATACTGATATAGAGTGGGTTAGTTTAGCCACTGTATAGCGATCTTCAAATTGGGCATATTCTTTAAGTTTATCCTTTTCCAAACGTGTTGGTATCTCCTTTAGAACATCAGTTTGTAATTGTATAATTCTGGCCATAAGATTAAACATGGTTTCGGGTATTATTTGCAATACCTTGCGCATATAGTTGGCCAGTTCGGAACTGTAGTAGTTGGAAACAGAGATAAGATCTTCTGATTTTGCTAGATTTATGCGCATTAAGGGAATTTCCAAGGCACTGGCCAGTTTTAGGAATGCTGCTCTTAAACGAATTACGGATTTTGGTTGTTTTTTAATGGAATCCTGCATTATAGAGGTAAAATCGCGATCTATTAAATGCCAGGCATAACTGAGATCACTTATTAATTGTATATTTATGAGAATATTTTCTTTAACATTGATTATCTGAAAAAATTTGAAAAAGTCAGATAAATTGGGAATAACCAAGAACGTTTTTAATGTTGTGTGAGTTTATTTTACTTACCTGTATCATTCTCGTTAAATATTCTCTTGTCTCCATTAAATACTGTTTAACTTGCATATTTGATTGTAGATTATGAAACTCTTGCACCTCCTCCAAAGCCTGTATGAGCTGTATTAAAGTACGTCCCGATAAATTAACATTTTCACAATTCAACTTGGTTATTTCCTGGGAGATTTCCGCAAACCACAACTTCAATTGGGGATTACTTTCGATTTTCGATAGTGGTCGTGAACCGGAAAATGCTTCACTCAATTCATTAACACGATCTAAAGCTTCTTTTTTAAAATCGCTCCATCTTTGAGGCTTCTCCTGCATTAGAGTACGTAAAATTTCCTTGACAACCAGCTCCAGTTGCGAACAATTCAACAGCAATTCAAATAAATCACTCTCTCTATAGTGTAATTCGGAGCGCACCAATTTCACTATTTGCTCAACTTTTTGTGAAGCAGCGCCTCTGCAAATCTCATAAATTATTGGTGAAGCATGTGTAAAATACCAACGTAGCGACACATTGCACTGGCGTATAAGATTTATAATCTTGGTAATATTTTGTAAAACAAAATAGTCTGTTAGTACGCCATCTCTTAAGATCCCCTAGGAATGCTTCAAGATCTTTTCCATTTTCTCTTTGTGCAACAAACAAAATCCTTTTATGGCTTCCGTTTCTACCACGGGCAACAAGGCAGCCTTAGCGGCCTTAAACTGATCCCAGGCGGCAACCAAATTTAACGTTATACCCATATAAATAGATATAATCCAGTTGTCGGAGAACAATTTATCAACAATTTCACGCATTTGTGCTATGTGCAGAATTCTCGGCGAAAAATACAGACAAACATACAGCATGGCGGCCTGTGTGGACAAGGCCGTAGAACGATGGTCTGGATGTGGATAAATACTTAATTGATTGTAAATATCATCACATCTTAACCGTCCAATAACCATGTCTATGAAATTTTGCTCAAATTTGAAACGTGAGAAATACGATTCTGGATAATTTGTTACGGCATCTTTTGAGGATTTTATTGAGTGCAGGCCAGTGGCTTTATGGGCTATAAAGCCTGTAGAGCGTAACAGCATGCACACATCATCTATATTACTATCGCTATGAGATTTAGAGCCACTGTAACGATAGTAAGACATTAAAAGACGTTCTCGAATAATGCCTGGTATGTGAAAATCCACAATGAGCAATATTACACCGAATATGTATAAAGATTCACACTGAAAAATAGGAAAATATATATGTATGTAAATTAAAGTACAATTTTGAGTTTTTAGTGGTAGCTCAGAAAGTTTCTGCAAAACTATGGGCAAATAATTTAATATTCTTCAAATGTTCATAATTTAAAGAAATTTTTAATCAAATTGTCTTTACATCTATATAGAGAAAATTATCAATATTTTTTTATATTGATCTATAAATTAAATTGACTATAATTTGTTCCATGTAAATCTATTTTTCGATATTTTTTGAAATTGTTTCTATTAAAAGTAAATTATTATATATCTATAATTTTATAAGTTTCTCTATAAGTTAAAGAAAATTTACGATAATTTTTAAACTGTTTTCTATATAACTACATAAAGTTGACGATATTTTTCTTTTATTAAAAAAAATTATTAATAATTTTCTTTATATAGAGGAAATCTTCTATATATAGGTATAGGACTTCGGATTTTTCAAATTCGGTAACCATGCTTGACATTGGTACATTTGTAATCTCTGGGAACGAAGTTTTAAATGCAATTATGCAGATCAATAATGGTTTTAAGTCAGATAGTGATGGTCTATGTGCACATTTATTAAAAAAAATGTGCATCTTCCATTACTATGCCACTTGTTTTAATTTTTAATATGTCTATTAGAGAGAGTGTGTTTATTGATCGGTGGAAGTCCGCAATTATTACGCCGGTTTTTAAAGGTGGGAGACGGGAGGATGTAACTTGTTACAGACCGATCTCCAAGTTAACTTGTGTATCAAAAGTTTTTGAACACATAATTTATAAGCGCTTGTTTTTTATCACAAAGCATTGGATTACTCCTAATCAACATGGTTTTTTTTCAGGTAGGTCTACTACATCAAATTTGACAGTATTTACAGAATATTGTATAACTGCTTTTGAAAAAGATAGTCAGGTCGAGGCAATCTATACTGATTTTACAAAGGCATTTGACAAAGTGTCTCACAGCATTCTTTTCAAGAAATTGCAATTAATGGGTTTTCATGCTAACTTTTGGTTAAAATGGTTAAAATTGTACTTTTCAGGAAGAGTGTGTAGGGTAGTTGTTGAAGGTTTTCAATCTGTGCCTTATCTACAATCATCAGGTGTACCTCAGGGTAGCTATTGGGTCCGCTTTTTTTCAATTTATTCATGTTTTTTCAAATAAAATTTTCTTTTATATGCAGATGATCTGAAAATATTTTTTAAAATTGACTCATTGCGAGATATATTTGATCTACAAAGTGACCTGAATAATTTGCATAGATGGTGTGCTGTAAATAATCTTCATTTTAATTTTTCAAAATGTTTGCATATGTCATATTTTAGATCTAATAATCCAATTCAATATATTTTTAAAATTGGCAATAATAATTTGAAAACTGTCAAATCTACTCTCGACCTTGGTGTTATTTTTGACTCGTCATTATCCTTTGTACAACATATTGACTACATTATTCCTAAGGCATATAAAGTGCTTGGGTTCATAAGGAGAAATTGTACAGAATTTTCGGATCCAAATACACTTAAATTAATTTACACATCTCTTGTTAGATCGAAGTTAGAGTATGCTGCTGTGGTTTGGGCTCCTCTATGATAGTGATAATCATATTTCTCGTATTGAGAGAATCCAAAGAAAATTTATGAAGTTTGTTCAATCTTTAGTAAGGTTAGTAAATCCTTTACCTACATATGAGTTACAGTGTTCGTGGTTAGGACTTCAGTCTTTGGAATTGCGTAGGCAACTTCAGTCTGGTTTTTGATTTAATTAATGGAAGTATTGACTGTCCTGATCTGCTTGCATTAATTCCGTTTTATGTTCCACCTAGAATGCTTAGGTATAATACAATTTTTAATGTGCCTTATCACCATACCAATTATGGTCTTAACAGTACACTTTCTCGTGCGTTTATACGCCTTAATGCTATTAATTAATACCAAACAACAAAGAAATTGTTTTAATCCACAAATAATAGAGTTCTGCACATCAAAAAATTTCTTTAAAAATTATTTATGTAAAATAATTGAATAATTTAAATAATATTTTCAAAAAAATTGTTAATTTTATTTTTATACTTAATCGTAGTCTGTAAGGAATTTGCATTTCCATTGACTTAATAAATGAAATAATATATAAAGGAAATGCTCCATGTATGTAATCGCATCACGTGGGAACGTCTGAAGCGATTTGGCTGATTTTTTTTTATTCGATTGTAAAGAAAAAAAATTTAAGCTAATATATTGCCTCCTTTTCACTTCTCATTTTTCTTATTAAGAGACATTTTTGGAGAAACTTGAAGAACTAACAAAACAACACTCCTTTTCACTACTCAATTTTTTTACTTACCTACGCGTAAACTTTAGAAAGTTCCATGGGGTCTCTGAAGGGTACATTGTTGGAGAATTTTAACGTAATTTAAGAAAATATGTAAGAAATTTAATTTTTGGAAGTTTTTAGAAAGTTCCTAATTAATGGCATCTGCTCTGTGATATAATTTAGTCGTGTTTGATAATATCGAATGGTTTAATTTGGACAGGACAACGTCTGTCGGATCAGCTAGTTAAATGTATTTTTTACATATTTCGTTCTATAACAAGTTTGGCTACCGATTCGAAACGTTTAAAAGATAACGTAATTTGGATTATTTAGGTAATTCGGCTTATTTCGGTAACCGTGTTTTAATTTTAATGGTATTTTGTGTAAAGAAATTAACTATTTTATATCTTCCAAAAAATATAGATGTGTATGTCAGTACTTACCATCCTGCAATACCGTTTCCAATGTTTGCTGTATATAATACCCGCGATTTAGTTCATCGATAAACTGTTGCAAATCCGAAGCATATTGATGTGTACTCTCAAAGGCTAAATAGAAACGAGTCAATAAATCCAAGTAATTTTCACGCAATTCATCGTCTAAATCTTGCAACTCGGGATTTTGTTCAATTTTCAAATCTTCAAATCATTACAACTTCACCAAATTTTTGCTGATCGGCTTTAGTTTCCAATCTTTATGAAAAAAAAACTATAAAAATTACCTAAAAACAGCAGTAAATTGATAAAAACTTACCGAAAAATATCTGGTATATAATCTTTTAAGCGTAAAATTTCCGCTATTATGGAATTTCCCATAGAAACAATGCGCAAGAGGTTTTGACCACTGCTTAGAAAGATTATAAACATTTTGGAATACATTTCATTAATTTTGCTTATGTATTTTGGACGTGAGAGTGTTTTACACAGACAGACGGACATGGCTCAATCGACTTAGAATTTCATAAGGATAAAAAATATATATACTTTGTTGGGTCTCAGATGAATATTTCTCGATGTTACACACGGAACGACAAACTTATATATACCCTCTTTCCCCACTTGTGGTGGTGGAGGGTATAATGCCCTCCAAACTACATATTTTCATGTAGCGCCAAAATCACTAAAATCGTAACAATTACCTCATATTTTATGCCTGAGGAATCAACAGCAACAATTAAAAATCAATATATGTTGGGGGATTACTCCTGGGCAAATGATGATGATTCTAAAAATCTTTTATCCTAAAATATAACGATGATGAGGACACCTCTCACTTACAAACTCTCCTAGAGATATGATGTAGTAGAGCCGCTGTAAATCTGAAAAAAAGTGTAAAATATTTAAATAAAAACTTATGGAAATAATAATACCTTCATAATAATAATTATAAACAAGTTACGTACTTTTTTTATTTTAATTTAGTTTTAAATAACTTTTAATATATATTATCCCCCAATATGCATAAACAGTTTATAAATTTATCAAAGGTTTATCAAACAAAATTTCCATACAAAATTAGTTTTTTATAAACCTTTGATAAATTTATAAACTGTTTATGCATATTGGGGGTATATATATAAATTTAAAATATTGGTACTTTTGAGGTACATTCTTAATGTAATTAAAATTTAATATAAAAAATAGTGAATGTTTCACATCTGTAAAATATTTTTTACCGACACAACATAAAATTAACACAACACAACTAAATTCTTCAACGCACCTGTAACAACTGATTTGTTTCTCAAAAAAACATTCCAAAAAACATTCGTCATGTTGTTTTTGATTTCCATTGAAAAAGAAATTCTGCGACAGAAAACCCTTTCAATCTGTCACCCCACACGAACACCATGTAATCCTTACCTGCATGACAGTTTGTCTTTACATTGCATATCATAGACTGTCAATCATCCCATGTAATTTAGATGGGGTGATTGATGGAACGATTGACAATCCAGGATTTTCTTGCGCTGCCATTCCAATTGTTTCCAGTCGTGGAAAGTTGGTAAAAAAACAAATACAAAATACGACTCTGTGTTTTTAGACACAGTGTTGCCACCTTATAATTTGACAATCGATGTCTAATTGTCATTTTTAGCATTTGCAAGTTGTCAGTACTTTGCCAGAAACGAGCCGAGAGAAGGAAAAAAAAATTAGGGTTTTCTTCAGTGGGGGAATTTTCCGAGTAACAATCTTTTAGCCCATAATTTTTAATATAAATTAAAATAAATATCCAGTAAAAATGGCTTGCAACGCTAGCAAAGTTCCCTTGTTGCGTGTTATTGCTGTAAGTATTGTAGTATTTGTTGAAAACAATTAAATAAATGTGAAAAAAAGTAAATTTGAGTCAGACAATCGAAGCATGGTTACGTAAATGTTAGAGAAACGTAACCAACAACCGAAATTTTTTCCAAGAGTGTTAGAAATATTTAAATAATAAATAACTTTTATTTGTGTGTGAAAATAGAAACGCGGTTATTCTGCCTCTGCCTGTCCCAGACCAGTAGGACAAGCGGCCCAAGTGGAATCTAAACAACTTGACAACAAAGTTGTTGTAGCCTCGGCTGAAGCTCAATTGCCAGTATCTCGTGTTTCCGTAGTATTCCGGTAGGTTTTCTTATTTTCTCAATATTTCTATAAAATTATAATAAATGTAATTTAATTTATTTAGTGCTGGTTCCCGTAATGAAACCTACGATACCCAAGGTGCCGCTCATATGTTACGCGTAGCTGCTGGTTTGACCAACAAGAATACCTCGGGTTTCGCTGTTACCCGCAACATTCAACAAAAGGGTGGTGCCTTGACCGTGACCACAGATCGTGAAGTTGTAGCCTACACCGTTGAAACTACTGCCAACCATTTGGAAACTGGTTTGCGTTACTTGCAAGATGTCATTCATCCCGCTTTCAAACCCTGGGAATTGAGCGACAGTGTACCCTTGGTCAAGACTCAAGTTGCCAGTGTACCTCCACAGGTATGAAAAGTTAATTTCGTAACGAATTGAATTAAAAAGTTGGAATAAATTTAATTTTAGGTGCGCGCCGTTGAATTAATGCACAAAGCTGCCTTCCGCACTGGTTTGGGCAACTCAGTGTACATTCCTAAATTCCAAATTGGCAAATTGTCTCCTGAAACTTTGTTGCACTATGTTGCCAACAACTGCACTGCCAACCGTTGTGCTGTAGTAGGTGTGGGTGTAGATCAAACCGCCTTGGCTGGCTTTGCCCAAAGCTTGGAATTGGCCAGCGGTGGCAAATCTGGCAGCGACTCTGCCAACTACTATGGTGGTGATGCCCGCAAGGATACCCCCGGTAACATTGCCCATGTTGCTGTTGCTGGTTCGGGTGGTGCCGTCAGCAACCCCAAGGAAGCTTTGGCCTTTGCTGTTCTCCAGCATGCTGTCGGTGCTTGCCCCGTCACCAAACGTGGTGCCATCAATGGTCCCTTCGGCAAAGCTGTCAGCTCGGCCGTTGGTGATGCCAATGTTTCATTCGCCGCCATTAACGCCAGCTACTCCGATGCCGGTCTTTTCGGTTTTGTTGTATCCACCGATGCTCAACACGCCGGCAAGGCTGTTGAAGCTGTTGCCCGTGCCCTCAAGTCTGGCTCCGTCTCCTCCGACGATGTCAACCGTGGCAAGGCTCTGCTTAAGGCTGCCGTTTTGGAAGCTTATTCTACCGACAGTACCCTTATCGGCGAAATGGGCTTGCAAGCTGTTCTCACCCAACAAGTCCAAAGCGCTGATGCTTTAGTCTCTGCCATCGATGGTGTATCATTGCAAGATGTCCAACAAGCTGCCAAGAAGGCCGGTTCCTCAAAATTGTCTGTGGGTGCTGTTGGCAATTTGGCCCATGTCCCCTATTCTTCAGATTTGGCTTAAACTGCTGTGTTGTTTTAAACTTTCATATAATCTAATTTAATATTATAATTGTAATTCATATTGTACAACAAACAAAAAATACCAAATTGAAGGCGCTAAACCTAACAATGTAATGAAAAAAATACAAAATCGATAGAAGTTTTTAATCATTCTTGCAAGCCATTATTGACTTTCCCTGCGCTCCACAAAATAATCTAGTAAAAGTTGTATTAAAACTTAAACGATCGATGTAGTGTTAAATTATAAAAAAAAAAAAAATAAAAAGAAAACGAAGTTCTTCAAGAATTTCATAATAAATTACATAAATAAAAATTAATACTTATGTGAACCTGGGGGGTTACTCACTAATTCGATTAGAAAGGAAATCTTTTCGAATTACAATGTATTTACGACACATTTTCGGATTGAGTTACGCAGTAACCGCCCTGTTTATTATTTGCAATTTAAGTTTTTAAAGGGCATAAGGTTAGTGTAAATCCATTTTAAGGAGAATATCGATTTTTTGTGCAATTTAAATATTGCAGCAAATGTTCTAGTAATCGATTATAAGTGGGCGCGGAAAAAAAACATGCAATTGCCAAAAAAAAAAAATTGTTCAAGCTTCTTAGCAAAAAATACAAAATCGATAGAAGTTTTTAATCATTCTTGCATGCCATTTTTGACTCCCTCTGCGCTCCAGAAATAATCTACCTTGTTAATACGCCTTGTAGATTATTGTAGTTCCATATGAAATTTTTTTATAATGAAATTCATATTCCTTTCGAATCGAATAATGTTTTAATATAACTTTATTATATAAATGCAGTAAACTAATCTTTACATACATCGAGTTTTTTTTTTAAATAGTACAACTTAATTATTAAAAGAAAGAAAAAATATTATTTTGATCAAATAGTTATCATACAAATAGGTTATACTCATCAAGTTATAGTAGTATATAGCTTTGGAAATTTTTATTAATAAGACACATGTATAAAAATACTTAAAACTTAAAGACAAGCAACAATTATATATAGGGTTGAAGTAATATTATTACATTACTAAATTACAAAACCGATGCAATTATAATGAGCACCAGTAAAGTGAAGATAATCACCCAGTAACCTGAAAATAATTTAAAATACTAACTAAATAGCTATCATTTATTACTCATTAATATATTTACCCCAAGTACTGCTATCTCTTCTATTAACCAAACCAACATTTCTAGTCTCCAAACTAACACCTGTTTCCACTCTTTCTATGGTATTGGCCAAATTATCCAAAATATCTATTAAAACATATTAAAAAATATACAAGCAATTTAAAATAACTATTTTTATATGATTCATTTTATTTACCATTTTGATCTTCCACCTCTTGGCCGAGTTGTGTGGCCAAATGTTTTTGTCTCGACAAAGTCTGCGCTAAAGTATCCAGTCCTCGATTCTGTTCCTCTAGCATATCAATTTGTTGCTGTTTCAAGGTCTGTACATCATTCGCATCAATTATGGGTGCAGCATCACTATCTTCTCCGGCAGCATCAACTCTTGAACCCGAAGAGCTGGGTTTTTGTAATAAAGCGGCTCTATCATTGCTGGCGGAGTCGTTATATTTACGTTGCAATTGTTGCCTTTGTGTTTGTAGAGCATCCAATTGTCGTTGTCTGCTGGCAATTTCCTCCAAAGTTCTATTAAATCATAAATTTTATTTAATTTTATATTTTCTTTCTTTCCATTACTGTTTCTTACATTGTCTTGCTTTTGGCTGCCTCATTCAGCTTAAACTTTAGCTGTTGCAATTCTCTATCGTGTTGTTTTAGACCCACTTGTATGGCTGCCGTAAAACGCTGGTATTCTGGTGACAAATGCTGCTTGTTATCCCTCTGGTTTAATTGCGATAGTAAGGTATTACTTAAGCGATTGCACGATTCAAACTCAGTTTGCCTGAAAATAATACAAAGAAACTTGAATATTTATGTTTTTCTAAGTGGAAATTTATAATTTACCAGGAATCTACATCAACTAAAGCCATTTTAGAGAAATTTTTCTTGAAATTCTAATCAAATATAGGGCAAATTTACGAAATGAAAACAAAAAACGAAATTAATTATGATTAATCAACAGAATGATAACATAAAACAGCTGTTGAGTAAAAAACAAAAACAGAGAGTAAAAAGAAAAGAGAGAATTGAAGTTAAAACAGAGCTGTTATATTTCCACTTGAGGGTGGCCGTTATTTGAAGGAAAAAAATGGGGTTGGTGATTTTAAGATACAAATTTCTATGGGGATGTCATATTTTCTGTGATTTTAATCAATATTGTAGAAATATAATTGAATAATATTCTATAAGGATAAATATTTATTTTTATATTTGATAAATGAAATGTTTTGTAGATTTTTTTTGTAGTAGAATTTCACACTACTAGGGAAAATGCATACGATGTAGTGGTATTCTTAATTTAAAATATATTACTGTCTATATAAAGGCACACGACGTCTTAATAAGAACATTAAAGCAAAATATATAATTTTACCAGACTGTGATTAATGATTATATTTCTCTTTGGCTTACGACCTAAACTATCCGTGATATCAGTTTTCTCCTGTAAATGTTGATTCTGATCGTTCCATAGAATTGTTAATTTTTTCCTATTCCCAAATTTTTACCATTTTCAGTCAACAAATCATCACACCATATCAAATATTACTTTAGCATTGGCAACCCTATCAGCACCATATGTTTAACAGTGCTACCAACTGCCAGTGCATTCAGCCATTGAACGGCTGAATTAATGTGAAAAATCTTTAAAGAAGAAAAGTTTAGTGCTAAAAGGAAAAATTTTCACTATAAGAATTTTCCCCTTTGCAGAGTGTGTCAGCTTACGCGTGTTACGTTACAAAATAAAAAGTTTTCATAGCACAGTTGAAAAGAAAAAGTTAAAATAACCACAAACAAATTTAAATAACTAAAATAAAAGGAAACAGCAGCAAACTAAACTAAATTCAAAAACTTAAAGGCAACAATAAAACAAAAAAGAGTACGGCGCCAAAAAGTTAAAAACACAAGAAACGCGTTAAGAATAAAAAATAAAGTTGAAAGCTAAAATTTATGTCGCCCACAAACAAATAAAGAAAACACTGTAGAAAATTAACGTGCAAAACAAAAATACAATTTTCCTAGGAAAAATTAATTTAAAATAGAGAAAAACGAAGTAACACATTTTGTGATTTTGTGATCGCTCAAAAAGTAAAAAAAGAAATTGTGTATTTTTTCCTAAAACTAAAAATAATTCAAAAAGGATTTGTTTCCAATTAAAAGGAATATAAAGCAATAGTTCCCAGCAAATTATTATTTGCCAAAATTGATTTTACGAATTAAAGAATTTTTTTGTGTGAATATTTATGTGATTTTGTAAAAATACAGAAAAAAAAAAACTATTGCAACTACAACTAAAACAACAAAAACCAACAACAAGGAATTGTGAAATTTGTTTCTTCCTCTTTTTAACGTAAAATAACGGTAAGTTTTGTATATGTAGAGATTTTTAACTATGTACACTTTGTTGTTGTTTTTTAATCATCATTCCTACTTGTGTTTTTGTTGTTGTTCTTTTAAAAAAAAAACATTGATTTTCTTATTGTATGTTTTTTTCTGCTCCTTATGTGGTGGTCGTTTGCCTTAAAATCATTAGAATTGTGTTAAATTATAAATTCTATGGAAAGAAAAGCTTTTACAGCATCTTTTCCTATCTATAGATTTTGTAGCAAACCATGAAAATCAGTTTGTTTTATATTCTTCCTATTACTTTTTAACTCTGGCTAGATGGCTGGCCATTAGAAAAACCAGAAAATCGAATCTTTGAATTGGGTCACTGTGTCACAACAATACTGGTCGCAGAAACACAAAAGACATCGTCGTAAAATAATCATACACATTCACACAAATACACACACACTCAGGCACATCCATCCACTCTCACAGACATTTTTGCACATTATTTCAGTAGTGCTAATGTAGCGGTTTTTATATTATAAATCGACCAATATGGTCAATTCACAAGGTATCCTATCATGTCATATTGTCATAGTATTCGAATATTTCACGACTCGGGGGCTTGGCTTAACCGATTCTTAGGCTTTCGGCGCAGGTCTCTGCTGGTTGCAAACATAATAGTTTTATATTATTAAATTTTTTGCTTGAGAGGCAATAACATTTTCAAACCATTTTAAAATATTAGAATAATATGACTGATGAATTAACCATATTTATTATTGTGATTATCTCTTCTTTATTCTGTAAATCGTATTCGAGTAATGATCTCGTTTAAAAATGAATTCACATATTTTTAAACCGTGCTATTTGCAGAATATAAATTTTCGATAATTCGTATTTGAAAATCGCTCGTATATGAAATCACTTCATTTAAATAAAAGGTGCGTTTCACTTGTTTTTCCGGAATTCTAACGACTCACATTGGGTTCAATTGTGTAAAAAGTGTCCCTTAATTGAAATTTAATAATTCAGTTTTTATCATAATTACTGACATTAACTAAAAATTAATAATAAATCTGTGTGTGGAAATATTTTTTAAAAAGTTTCCAAAAATTTTAAAATTTGCTTTAGCTTTAAATAATCGCTGAAATTGGATCTGCTTAAGATCTGGCGATTTGACACTCATTTCAAATCACGTACGATATGATTTGGATTCATACCTTGACCTGAAAAACAGCCGTACACAATAATATTCCCACCAATCAACTCTTGACAGTCTTATTTATATACTTCTTACAAATATTGTATTTGGCCGTCTTACAATGTTGTATATGGATTAATCTGAAAAGTGAACCGAATTATATATCTGTTATTGACACCACCTGTGAATTCATTTTGGAAATTTCTTTAATTATAGCTTTTCTCGCAAAAAAGTGTTTTAGAAAATATGTATTAGAAAAAATTTAAAGAACTAACGAAATTTTTGCTATCAAAGAGCTATTAGGCGATTTTCAATTTATCTACCATCATATGCAAATCTTGACAACACTGTTTTTTCTATTCTCCTTTTAATACTTGTAAAATAACTCTCAGACTTAAACCAACCATTCACAAAATAAAACAGCAAAAAATATTAAAAAAAAAAAAAAACGGCAACAACAAATCTCTACATTTTTCTTGTTCCCCATACAAGCACTTGTTCTTGTTTTTCTTGTCTTGTGTTCTTCGCTTACACTAACAAAACAAAAAAACTCCCCATTTTTTTCAGCCATCCGTACAAAAAGGAGCACACACTAACACTCGGTGCTCTAACACTAACAACTCTGTTTATGTTTAAGATTTACTGGCCGGGTCGGAACGGATCGGCTTGTGCTCTAACAACAACCACCCACTTCCCCCCTTTCAACAACAAGCCAACAAACTAACTATCTGCTGCAAAATATTTTTTTGTTCTCCATTCTAATGGACAATTTTAACACTTGCAGTAGCAAAATTGAACACGATTACCAAGAAAACTTGTTCTTTAAACTTTTAATTTTCGTTCAGCAGCAAAAAAAACATTGATTGCAAGAGATTGTTGTAAATTGTTTTTTAAAAGTAATTTTAAAAGAATTTTTTCATACAGTTTTTTTAATTAATTTTTTTGTTTTATTATTTCATAAACGTTTTTTTTTTTTTCATAAATTTGTTTTTTCTTCGTCGTCGTTGTTTGTTTGTTGTTCCCTTTTATTTGTATTTCTTTACTCCATATTTTTTCTATTTATAAATCTATTTACCTTTGCTGGTGGCAACACATGTGACTTTTCTCATGGTCAATTTGTTTTTGTAAATGTTGTTTAGTGAGTGTGTTTCTGTATGTGAACTTTTCATAATTTGTTTTCAACAAATTTATATGAGAGTATACTACACTACACTTGCTTTGTGTATTGTTATTGTTGTCTGTAAATTACAACAATAACAAACTGACTGAGTGACTCCCTCCCTCATGCAGTTAAGTAGGTAATGTTTACATGTGTCTATATCTAGTAGGGAATCTGTGTGTGTGTGTGTAGTATTGTTTGCAATTTGATATGCTCTTTTCTTTTATTGTCATATTCTTGATTTAATTGCTCTTTTTTTAATTTCAAGTGATCATCTCAGAAGAAAAGTTAATATAAACAGTCATCCCTAGTTAAATGTGAGTGATTGGTTGTGATTTAAGTGTTTCTTTTAGCTAAATCTTAAATGTTGAAAAATAATGGATGATAAATATTGTATGAAGCCAACACTAACAAACTTGTAATACATAGGTATTTATAAAGCAAACATATTTGACATAAAATTAAGTAATTTATTATACATATTTAATCAAATTCATGGATACTAGTTTTCTTCAATAAGTATTGAATTATTGTACAATTATATTGATTTAAGAAGATACACATACAATAAGCTCCATATTGTTGAAGCTACATATGTCGAATTGGCTGTTATTTATTCAGTTTATTTTGACAAATCACTATGGACGGAAATAGCGTTCGGGCAATGTTCCGCGCTTTGCCCAATTTATGGTGAGGTCAATTTCTGGATAAATGGGTACGCCGACATGAAATCCAAGAGCATCCAATGCATCCCCATAACGTTAAAAAAACTCTTTGGAACTGTAACAATCCTGCAGTTCATTGAACTAGTTCCGCTACGTCGAATTAGTTACCCACCGAGAACTACAACTAGTGAATTTTCAAGCCACTCGCCACGTTATTGACTGGTGAATTTAACACGGGGATGTCATTGTAATTTGGCACTGTATTATTTTCGGTCCAAGGACGAAGCCTATTGAAACTGGTAAAAATCGGTTCATTATTTCACCTAATAATTTTATGTTTGTAACTGCTCAATTTACATTTAATCAATGTACAAGTACATTATTTCCCTGTAATCTATACATAACTTTTAAAGCAAGACACACAATTCATTGAAACCAAACAGTTTTTCCTTGAATCTAAGTATTTCTTTTTGGTTTGGTTTGGTGTGTATAAGCCTTATCAATTTTGCAATTAAAATTTAATTTCCAATTGTTTAAAATACAATGTGTATATTCGAATTTACATGTTAACATTTTCGCCACAAAATGTTTGTTATCGTAGCAATTAAAAGCAATGCTTTCTAAAAAAGTAAAAACTAAAGAATTCCAAAGAATTATTTTGTACTAGTTTCTAAATGCATTAAAATTTCATTTGCAAATAGACAGACAGACACACAATTGATGTTGGCATAACAAACATTTATACCATTTCCAAGGGTTAGCAAGCTCAGGCATACATTTATAAATAAAATAATTTAATCAATACATATTTCTGTTGCATGTTTCAAACATGCCACACCTCTCACTTTTTGTGTTGTAACAACTAAAACTATACAATTTTCTAATCCGGGGGTTCTGCATTGAGGTCCAGGTCTAGGTGCTACTTCTACTAAGTTTGTCCATAAATCCATTGGAGGAAGTCAAATAGTGTTGTCTGGACAATTTAATATGCGAAGGGTGTCATGGGGACCCTGACCTCAAGTTGGACATAAATTTAGAACGTCACGTTCTATGCGGAACCATTAGTAAATAAATCTTGTTGCTCCATCCTGTGTTGAGTTATGCTACAACTACTCTTGTTTTCCGCGGCAGGTATAACATTCATGCGGTATCCTGTAACCGTTGTATTGATGGCGTTTCTATGAATGTCGTTCAAAGCTGCTGTATACGAATTTCGTTCCAATGAATCCTGCACATACCTCTGTAAGTTTTCTCATATTCTCGAAGGCCCTGGCTGACATGTCTCGTGGGAGTCGCGTTGTTGAGCGCCAGCATGAATTTGTATTCCATTACTGCGAAAACCTTAATTTTTCGTGCATATAGTGTTCTGAGGTTATTTGCATGCAGCCTGTGATAGTTTTTAAGGCAACTTCGAATATTTCTCAAATGGGAATCGCTCAACGAAGGTGACTATACTGGAGCAGCTTAATTGAAAACCGACCGACCAATTGTCTTGCAGTTAGCCAACAAGGTTTCTTTATCCATGTCACAACTGTTGAAAATTCTATCGGTGGTGTACAGTCCGAATTTGGACACCATCAACTACGACGCCAAAATTACACTTAATTCCTTCATCCAGGTGACGACGAGTTTTGCCGAAGAATTCGTTGGTGATAGTTACAGGATACGCGCAGTGAAGAAGGCCACATAAATCATAAATATCTGTCTACATATGAAACCACTTCCACCCTTGTAGAGGTATAGGAAGTTTTGGGAGGTATTAGTTGAATAGGAGTTGTGATAGGATCCCTCCCTGAGGAACTTCTTGTTAAACTGTACGAGGTTGTGAGAGTTTGTCTCTAAACTCTACGAACGACTTGCGGACACTCAAATAGTTTATGATTCATTTGTTCTAGTTGGTGGTCATTGTGGACTGCAGGATATTCTGGAATAGAGTGGCATGGCTTACGACAACTCCAGCGTCACAATGATCGTCCTTTTACAAGGCCTCTGTTGCTTTAAACCTTGTTAGATCTTAAGTGGCAATTTGTGGTGGTCTTTAGGTGGGTAACGGGTCATCTTGGGAAGGAGAAGAGCTTCTAAGTAATTGCTACAGGTGGCAAGGTGTGGATCAGGGACATTTTTCAAATGCTAATGAAGTCGAGCTTAGCTTGTGATCACGAACGGTTGGCTGTTGCTTTGTTTCTATTCTAAAGTCAAATCAGTTATTTAAAATACATTAGCGGAGTTCACAATCTTGTGCAAATGGTCTTGCATCATCGTATATGCATTATATTTTTTACTTTACACTAACATAATATACAAACATACACCATTGCATGCATTTGCAATACAAATTCACAAGATTGTGAATACCGCTACTGAATTTTCTGCTACGTGAATACTTTGTAGTGAGTAAAATGGCTTGCTCGTAAAGTACAATGCAAAGGTAAAATTTAAACAGACTACACTTAATTTTACAAAGGGATTCTATTGACACAATTGGCTCTCCAATAGAATACATTTAGTAGGTAAAATAACTACTTTCTAATGTACAGTATACAAAAAGTTTACTGTTTTAATTTTGTTTATGTAGTGCTCATACATTTAACCTTATTATATTACTAGTTATAATTTCTTAAATATTTTTTCCCATAATTCTAAGTTCTCTTGGATATGGTGTTAAAATCATTAATTTAAGGAAAGAAAAAGTTAACCAATATTAAACATTAATGCAACGGATGGTAAAATATCAAATATACTGAAAATTACAAACATACATATACCACATACAGTAGGAAGCAAAACTGTCCAGATGTTTTGCATTAAGAATGTAAGGTAATGAAAGTAATACAAATATAGATGTATTATCAAATATATGTATTTTTTTATTTTATTGAACATTATTCTAAATTATAAAGAAAAAAAACTTATATAAATTTCTGAAAAAAAAATAAAAAAATGCAAAAAACAAAAAATTCACTATTTGGACAATTTTGCACTGTACAAGTAATAAACATTATCACTATATTGCTTTCTTAAAAGATAACGGTATTTGACCCGTTAGT
This sequence comes from Calliphora vomitoria, assembly GCA_942486065.2. Classification (NCBI taxonomy): domain Eukaryota; kingdom Metazoa; phylum Arthropoda; class Insecta; order Diptera; family Calliphoridae; genus Calliphora; species Calliphora vomitoria. Next base: position 53,231,093 of record OW818031.2, on the reverse strand, counting down.
TTTTTTGTTTGTTGATATCTCGTTGTCAAACTTTTATTGCTCAATTTACGCATTATTGATTGACCTGTGAAGTGTAATTTTGTGAATTTTAATTAAAAAAATAAAAGATCTTTCAAAATGAGAAAAACGTCATCTGACATTGAAAACAACGTGATAAATTTGTTGCAAAATAATTATTCATGACGTAAAATTGCTGAAAGATTAAATTTAAGCAAATCCACGGTAAATAACATAAAAAACCTACGTAATGTAGCTTGCAATAATAACAAAGGGGGTCGACCAAGACTGCTTTCTGATGGTGATGCCCGGTACATTGAACGTTTGTTACATCATAAGGCCACCAAAACATCTAAAAATGCTGCAAAAAGTATTGGTAAGGATGTCAGTTCCTGGACAGTCAGACGCGCATTAAATAGAATTGGTTTAGTAGCCAGTGTGAAAAAGAAAAAGCCAGCACTTTCCGATAGAAATGTGAAAAGGCGCCTTCATTTCTGTAAAACCCACAAAAATTGGACAGTAGATGATTGGAAACGGGTTATTTGGTGTGATGAAACGAAAGTCAACCGATACCAGTCTGATAGAAAAGAATATTTTTGACATAGGCCTCATGAGCGCATCCAAAAACACCAAGTGAAGGAAACGATGAAACATGGTGGCGGCAGTATTATGGTGTGGGGATGTTTTACTTGGTGGAACATTGGACCTTTGGTGAGAATCCAAGGTATAATATAAAAGGAGGATTATTTGAATATTTTACACACAAATTTACCAGATTTTGTTGACAAGAGTGCCTATCCAGCCGAAGAAGTTGTTTTTCAGCAAGACGGGGATCCGAAGCACACTGCCAAAATAGTTAAAAGCTGGCTACGAAACCAAACTTTTGGAACAATGGACTGGCCTGCACAAAGCCCAGACCTGAATCCAATAGAAAATTTATGGGCTATTGTTAAAAGAAAGCTGATAGCATATGAAAATCCACCAAAAAATGTTGACGAGCTTTGGGAGAGAATACAACATGAATGGCGAGCTCTGGACCGTGATATCATCCAAAAGTTGGTGGAGAGTATGCCAAAACGTATTAAAAGCGTAATTAAAAATAAAGGCCTTTGGACGAAATATTAAATTGGAAACGATAAATGATTTTCAACAAACCCCGCCAACAGTGCAAAAGTGTCCAAATAGTGAATTTTTTGTTTTTTTGCATTTTTTAATTTTTTTTTTAAGAAATTTATATAAGTTTTTGTTCTTTATAATTTAGAATAATGTTCAATAAAATAAAAAAAATACATATATTTGATAATACATCTATATTTGTATTACTTTCATTACCTTACATTCTTAATGCAAAACATCTGGACAGTTTTGCTTCCCACTGTACATACCTATAGATATGTACATAGAACTACATACATACATACATACATAGTCGTGTTCTAATCTACCTACAAACAAAAATTCTTAATAAATTGTAAGTTACGAGAATACTCACTCGTTGTACTGTCCGTACTATTCACATACTCTATTCTATTCTCAGCAGGGATGGAAAATTCAGTAGCATTGGGCTTTTTCCAGAGCTTGGGTGTCAATATGTAACTATGTTTGCAGCCAACAAAATATTGTTCTAAAATGTTTTCAAACACTTTTCCATCAATATATAATTTCCTTTACTTTCAGGGCTTTCTGAAGCTCTCCCAGGATCTCGAAAGCTGAAATTCGACATATAATACGCATCGCGATTTAAATCCTAAATACTTGATTTAGCTTTCATTTGATATACATATGTCTAGGTACAAAACGTAGTAAATGTTATAAATTTAAAAAAATCGAGGTAGTCATGCTTTCTTGGTAATTTCTCAATCATTTATGCACCGATTTCAGTTTGTTTTGCCAAATCACCATGGACGGAGATGGGTTCAACAACACGTGCTAATAAATTATTTGTTCTATCAAAATGATTTTTCTGTTTGGGCAACATTCCGGGCGCTTTGCTCATTTTCAGCGATAAGGAAATTTCTGGATGAATGGTCATGTCAATAAACATAATTGGGACAATACATTAGATCCAATATACATTAGATCCAAGAGCGTCCAATGGATTTTGTGTTGGCGGCGTTATTGGTCCATATTTCTTTGAAAACGACTTTGGCCAGGCCATCGATCGCTATAGGTCGATGATTACCAACTTATTTAGGCTTGAATTGGATGATATGGACACCAACGACATGTGGTGTCAACAGGATGGGGCTACGTGCCACACAGCACATTTATTATTGGTCATTCTGCAAGAGCGATTTGAGGGCATGGTCATTTCACGTGGAGGTGATATGAACTGGCCACCGAGATCGTGTGATTTGACTCCGTTAGACTTTTTTTCTTGTGGGCTTTTCTTAAGAGGTTGATCAATGCGAATAAGCCTCAAACCACAGCGGTCCTAATTCGGCCTGATTTATGAGGCAGAGTCATGGAAAATTGGACATTTCGGATGCGCAACACCCAGGTAAGCCGCTGCGGACATATTCGTCCGAAAATGGAATACATGTCTAATGTATGGGCCGGTACTCCAAAGCCTATTTTGGAGCTTCTCGACCGCGTACAGAAGAGGTTGGGTATCCAACTCCGACGCAATATTCACTGTTTTATAGGTCCTACAAACGAAAGTGTTCTTAGAAAATAGGGAACTTGTACCCGCAGATTTTTACGTAATACACGTTTTTCATCAAGAACACATCCCTTTGTGTTTGATTGGCCAGTGGACCGCACAACACACTACAGGGAAAATTCGTTGATTCCGTATGTGGAACAAACTTCCCGCTGAAGTCTTTCCTGTCACCTTCAATGTAGGAAAGTTAAAATCGAATGTCCACACACATTACTCCCTCTTTCCTCTCTCCCATAACCTATTTTCCTAGTTCCAACACAATGCTTTGCATGAGTAGCGGTCATCCTCCGAGTGCTGGTCCAAGAAAACAAAAATTTCATAAACGGCCAGCATTGATATTCATTCACGAAATGACAAACTTACCACCTCATGCTCAAGGAATTTGTTTAAAATTCAATATAATTTCGAAATGTCTGTTTTCCATGGCTGGTTCTCATGAAATTGTATTTAAAAATTAACCAACAAAAATTCTCTTCCCACATTTAACTGTTTTTTTTCTTCTCAGTAGTTTAACTTATTGAGAATAAAATACACACATGTAGCAGCAGTGGGGGTGGGGGAATGGGATGTTCTGTTGGGGAATCAGTAATACGAGTGTAAAGAGGTTTTGCTAGTTTAATGCCGGGTAGGTTTAGAGCAAAATAGAAAAGAAAACAACAACAACAACAACGACAAATATCATCATCATCATTCCTTTAGGTTGAAATGATTTTGTTAAAACGATATGCAATACAAACAATAAATTATGGTATAATTTTCAAAACGGGCAGCATGTGTTTTGTGGGGTGTTTGTATTAAATGCAAAAACCAGGGGTAAAGCCCAAACATATATTTTATGTTTGTGCTACTTACAGTGATTTGGGTGTTTAAAGCATAAAATGTTTCAAAAGATACTAACTTTTCACAAGAAAAAGTGGTGGGAGTTAGAAGAGGAGTTAATAGTATCTACAAGGGATTTAGAATATGCGATGAGATTTTTGTAAAGTTTTGTTAGAGTTGGCAAATGTAATGGAAGAAAGAGAGTGAGTACAATACATAGGGATACCAATTTATATTGGAGTTGTATTGAATTCAAACTTTTGTTGACTGTATTTCCTTTAGTACTTTTAAAGCGTACAATACTGGTACTACTTAAAAATTGTACATTAATATTTCAATAAGCATTAAAAAGCAAAAAATTCAAATGAAAAGTTGGATGGAATCTGATTTGAATGTAAATATGATTATGAAAAATTTTTTTTTTTTTCAAACAAAAAACATTTGGTTTTAATGTTTCCTTTTTAATGGAAAACTCTATTTATATAAAGAGTAATACAACTATAATTCAATTGCTTGACACTGTACTCATAACTGGAATTACAATTTCTGAAAAAGATCAAAACTGGCACAAAAAGGGAAAAGAGCAAAATTTGTACAAGAGAAAATGATTTTCATTTTCGGTAAGTAGAGTGCTTTCTGTCACTTTGCTCGAACAGGTAGTCCATCTCCGTTTAAAATCGACCACACTTTTAGACACCTTTTTTGTGCTCTTCAATTCTCTTTTAATAAGAGCCCAATATCTCTCCACTGGCCTTAGCTCCGGGCAGTTTGGTATTTTTGTGGTATTTGGTACAAATACCACATTATTGTTCTCGTACCACTCAAGGGCTTGTTTACCATAGTGACAGGATGCCAAGTCAGGCCAAATATAAGTGGACACATTATGAAGTCTTATGAATGGAAGCAGCCTTTTTTGTAAACATTCCTTGATGTAAATTTCGGTATTTATAGAGCCCGTTGTAACAAACGATTGGCTTCTTTTGCCGCAACTGCATATTGCTTGCCATATCAAGTACTTTTTGGGAAATTTTGTTTGCTTTTGGGTCCTAAACTTTTCTTCAACATTCCCTCGAGCATCAGCAACATAAAACTTTTGACCAGGAAGTTGCGAAAAATCTGCCAGAGCATACGTTTCGTCATCCATTATGCAGCAAGAATATTTTTTTATAAAACTTGACTTCCATTTCCGTGCTCTGTTTTTGGCCTCTAAATTTTTAGCAGCGTTCCTGTCAGGAACTTTTTGAGCCTTGTATGTTTTTAAACCTTCATTAGATTTAACTTTTCGTACTAAATAGTCCGAGCACTGAGCTAACCGGGCTGCTTTCCTACCGGATGTGTTGGGAGCTCTTCTGAAAATGCTTTCTATTTTTTTTTGCTTTTGAAACATCATGTGGACCATTCCATCTACCTGAATCAGGGTTTCTATCAACGGGAAAGTTCTCCCGGTACTGTTTAATAACATTGGAAACAGTTTGACGGCAGACCTTTGATTGTATGGCAAACTTTTTGTTGGACCAAGTTGGGTTTTGTTGAAAATATTTAATAATTTTAGTACACAGTTTTTTTTGGTCACTCATTCTTAACATATTAACAAAATTCTTAACATATTGATGTAAAATGTTAAGGGAGTTTTTAAAAGGTAAAATCCAAAAAATAATTTAAATCGGTCCAGCCGTTTGGCAGTAATTACTAAACCAAAACGTACTTTCTTTCATTTGCCTGTAACAGTTATAAAATCTCCTCTTTCTCACCCTCAATTACACTCTATTTTAAAACATGGTTATTTTATTCCCTTTTCTGATCCCCCATCTTATTGTTGTTGTTGCTGTCGCTTCTGTATCCAATGCGAGCATGTGCACAAAGAACGCACTCAATTCTTGCTTAAACAATTTTCATGGGTTTTGTTTTGTGCCGTTTTGCTTTTAACTTTATAATCTCAAATGCAAATTTGTTCTACCAACAACAACAATAAACACAAGAAAATCAGCAGCACCAGCAACAAAAACATTGACGACGATAACAACTACAGCAACGATGATGGTTAAAAACGACGACAACAATGCGAGACCATGCTGTTTCTTCTCTATCGCTATGAAATGGGAAAATATAATGTATCTATGTGAGAGTGTGTGTGTGTTTGTGTAGCTGTGTGTTGTAAATCTTGATAAGGCATTGCCTTAACTAAATACATGCCAAATCTCCTCATCAACCTGCTTTTCGTTGCTGGTTGCTTGCTGCTGCTCCGTTATTGTATCACTGGGTTGCTAGTTTACTGGTTTAGCTTGTAAAATGTCTCGCTCGCTGTTGGCTTACTTTTTTTTTTTTGTTTTCGTAACACACATACTTACGACATTCATGTATTTTTTTTATTCTAAGTTGTCTGATATGTACAACCTTTGACACCATTGACAGGAGCATTTTTGGATTTAGTTGTAACAGTTTTGTAAACTACATAAATATCGATTATATGTTTCTTAACTTTTTGCACTTTGCACAAAATTTACTCCCATAGGAAACATTTAACGTTTTTTAAATCTAACAATAGTGTTTTAACATGAAAAAGGGGAAACGCATACTGTAAAAAATATTTAGTTTTTTTTCTTTCCTAATTTGCGTTAGTTGTGAAAATTTGAGTTTATTGTGACAAAAGTAAAATATTAAGTGAAATCATATTAGTAGGGAATACATAAATCAATAAATCAATTATTAAAATCAATTTAAGATGGGTCGTGGACATCACTGTATTGAAGAATAAAATACGACTAGTTTAACGGATTCGGGAGCAAGGAAAAACCTACAAACTAGTTTTTCTTACTTCTGGGAAGCTTAGACATTTGTAGCAGTAATTCCTCCCAAAAGTTCTCTATTAGATTTAGGTTGAGGGATTAACTTTGCTTGGCCTTTCAAAAACATTCAAGTTGTGTTCCCGCAACCAATTACTTATTTTCATTTTTTTCATGTTAAAACAGTATTGTTAGATTTAAAAAATCAGTGAAATGTTCCTTATGGGTGTAATTCTTTAAAATTTCTATTTACTTTAAACAAAATGTAATGCACACATGTGTATTATTAGTTCTTACGGGATCTCAGCAGTTTTGAATGACTATCCCGATCTAATGATTTTGACTATCATTTAGGGTTAGTTATGTGACTAGTTACATACATTAACATGTACATGTGCTAAGCGGATATCAGTTACCCCTACATCGATTTTAAAGGGACTCTCTGGTAGCTGATCCAAAATAGTCAGATCATGAGAATTATTCATACACACATTTTAACACGTTCGTGTTACAGGCGGAAGCTAATTGAAATCCAAAAGGACAACACCTAGTTTTAAAGTTTAAACAGACATGACTTCGTATTACAAAGGGATACTAAGTAACAATTGACTCTCCAAATGATTAACAACTCTATAAAGTGCAGTACAAAACAAGTTTTAAGTGACTACACTCTAGATTACTGAGTAATATTTGCACTACAAAGAGCATATGTGTCAAATGATACAAAATATATATAAATGGGAATCGGTCAAGTAATTATACATACATTATTGAATGTATAAGGGTTGTGTAATGATGTACCACAGTCTCCTTTATCCCCGCAAATACACAAATACAAAATTGGTTTGACTTAAAATTTAAAATTATTTGAATGTGATTTCAAATTTCTAACACCTCTGAGAATGTTAATTTTATTAAATTATTTTAACATTTGAATAAAAATTTGAGCTTTTCTGTTTGTTGGGTAGTTCGCTGCAAGCAACCATTACGTTTTAACAAAGACCGTACTCGAGGTACTCGATATAGACTAATATAAATTAGTACGCATTGAAGTATGTAATAAGGTAACACAGTTTAGTTCCTTTAGATAGATCGTCCAGTATATATATGCTCAGAAAAATGAAAAGCTGTTATATCTTATATAGCTGTTATAACTTTTAATTTTCATTCACTGAATGGGTCGCTAATACAATTATTATTTAGTGCGTTTCTCCTGGTATTCTGGACAAATTTGTCGATAGATTAATTAAACTTCTAATAGTCTCAAGTGGATCTCGTTTTGGCTAGTTTGTTCGCCTGTATAGTATAGTATAAGGCATACATTATAGTAGTAGGCAATGACAGATGGCGGACTAAAATATATGTTGTAGTGTAAGATTTGTATGACATTTGTATCGGCTGAGTCTCCTCAAAGATGTAAGTGCTCTCAAATGCAGCCAAATAGTTGTCATCTATTCCACCTCCATATGAAAGATGAAAGAAAAGATCTCAGAGCCACAACAGAGTTCAAGTTTTAAATTAAATGTTTGAACGTTTTACATAAAAAGTATTGTATAGTCAGAGGGTTGGTTCGAGAACAAGGCAACAATCTAGAGTATCCATACTACAGATTCGTCAAAACTGATGCTTATAAAATTGGTGTATCAGCTGTGCTTCATTTATTCTCATCGAAGGAAAAGGATACATATTAAAAACATATTTGCTATTCCTTACTTACGATGGGGTTAAATGTGTGATGCCACTTTGATAGATTTTAACACCGTGTCGTATCTACTCATCATGATCCATACATCCTCGATGTCCAGCTTGAAAAAACATGCAGCCAAATCTACTGGAGTTAGGTTCAATATTGCATTCAGAGATAATGTATCTGAGATCCCAACGTAAGCATATCACTGAATTCTCTACAGTTGATCCTGCTTGTTGATGTCCATCATACTAGAGATCTATTTCGCATCGAACACATTACGACAGTTGCATCCAGAGAAAAAATCAACCACATTAGGGCATGATATGACTCCATTCGGTTCTAATAGTGTATCGGCACCATATCTACATAAATCGTACACGACTTGGTCAATTTGACATCGAAGGTTCCTTTTTTATTTTTATTTTTTGGAAACGCGTCATCCAATTTCATAGCGTGGTGATGGGGCGGTTATTGTGTAATTCGATTCTAGAAAAAAATCATTCGAATTTAAATGCTTTACCTCCATTATCACAATTTTTAGTTGTGTTTTAACCTAAAGTTAAAGTGACAGTGACATTTTTGATCATTGCTGGCCGTATGGCACTAATAACATGAACAATGTTGGCCTCCAAGGCTTCTATATCAGCATAAACCAGTGACTTAACGTGGCCCCACAGGAAATGACCGAGAGGTGTCAAATCGCACGACCTTGATGGCCAATTGACAGGTCCATTTCTCGAAATCAAGTTATCGCCAAAATTTGTATAACAATAAATTGATGGTTGCGGTCACTGTATGGCACGTAGCGCCAACCGGATGAAACCACATCACGCCCGGATATTTTCAAACCAAAAATCATTGATCTTGGTGCGGTAGCGATCTCCATTGACCGTAACATGAGCTCCGGCTTCATTTTTTAAGAAATAAGGTCCGATGATGCCACCAAAGTCTATTGTGGATTGGTCTCACTCCATATGTGGCAATTTTGGTTATTAACAAAACCGTAAAGTCAAAAATGAGCCTCATCGTCCATACGTTGCGCGAATCGATGACTGATTTTCAAAGTAAATTTTAATAATTTGTTAGCGTTGTTCAAGCGTCAATCTATTCATGATGATTTCTCAGAGTATACTGATCATAAATGTCAAAAAGTGAGCACAGTTTAACAGATCGTTTGACAGTTAACACTTTCGTAAGTTCTAGCGGGCTTAAAGAACACTCTTTAGTTCTGCCAAGACTTTCATTGTGAACTTGGTATGTACGAGTATTTTAATGTTTTATACCTCCATTTTTAAATATTTGTTTATTGATTAATTTTTTTTTTAATCAAAAATCTCAAATACCATTTAAATATTTCAATGTTTTCGCTTTTATTTTTTAATTCATTAAACATTTGCCATTATTGTTTTATTTTTTTTGTTCGCTTGCATTTTTTTCTGCTATAAAATGTAATTGTTGTAATAATAACCCCAATTTGAGTGTGCGATTACAATATCGAAATTCAAAGCTCACGTGCCGCGTAAATATACACCAGCGCTGTTTAGTTTTCACTAAAAACAATTGCTACTGTTGTTGTTGGCTTTGTTTTGACGTTTATTACAGCGGTAGCAGCAGCAGTAGCTGGGGGGAGGAGGGGGAGGAGGAGGAGGAGGAGGATATCGTTGCTTGCTTGTTGGGTTGGGTGGGTGTTTGTTAAGGTGGGGTGGTTATTTATATTCACGTACGAGTACTACTAGTTATCAACGTAACGTATCACGTTTTTTCATTTGTTTTTCTTTGGTTTAGTTTTTTTTTATATTATTTTACTTATACTCTGTGCTCAGAAGAGTATTTTGAGTTTTTTTCTTAAAAATATTTTCGATGTAGTCGTTGTTTTGGGTATTATTGCTTTGCCTTTGGCTTAAGTTTGACACTGACAGTGGCAGAGAGGATGTAAGAGTATCCAGTCATTTAGTCAGACTGTGTGGCTGGCTGGCTGTCTGTTTGTATCTTTGTCATTTAGCCTACTAGTATTAGTTAGACAGTCAACGAGCCAGTGTTGTTTGCTGACAGAGATGTTGATGGTGATAATGATGATGACGTTATCGTTAATATGATGATGATGATGATGAGAAAAGCAAAACAAAATGAACAAAATAACATCGAGATAATAGTAGGAAAAGTAAAGTGAAGCTTATAAATTTATAATACTGGTAATGCAAACGAAAGAGCAATATCTTTTGTTTTTGTTGTTGTTGTTGTGTGAATGAGGCACATTCAATGTGTGATACAAAAGATTGAAATGTTTACAAAATAAAGTTTATAAAAAATGTACGTGCATACGATTATGATGCAAAATAAATGAGACAGTGCAGAAAGAAGCTTGTAAAATGTGTTACATAGAAATTTATGTAAATTTAATCAATTAATCAAGATTTTTTTTCGTTAAGCAACTGCATTAAAATCTTTACCAAAAAAGAAACTAAAGGGTACGTTCACATTGATAAAATATTTGATGAAAACAAAACGTAACCACTATTTTCAACAAATGTTTATTTGATATTAGATGATTTTTATTAGAGCCAACATCGTCAAACAATACAATTGGTCAATTCACAAGGTCTCTTATCAGTCATATTGTCATAATGTCTTAATATATCACGACTCGGCGGCTCGGCTAAACTGACTCTTAGGCATTCGGGTTGGTCTCTGCTGGTTCGTTACGATAACACAATAAACATAGCATAGAAAGTAGTATTATTTTAGGAAATTTTTTTCTTAAAAAGCAATAAAAACCATTGTGAAATATTAGTACATTATGACATGATAAGAGACCTTGTGAATTGACCAAATAATAAGCTTACATTTATGATATTTTCTAAACTGTAGATTGTTTATTTTAATAAATATTTGTTCTAAGGAAAGAAACATATATTTTTTTAGTGGTTATGCCTTTTCCGTCAAATATTTCAACAATGTGAACGCACCTTGTGTATCAAAAATATCTCAATTTGTTAAAATATATTGGGTGTATGACTTAAAAATGCGGGATTTTTTAAAATGTTTAGCTTTTATTTTGAAGCATTTGTACAATATAAATAAAGCTATAACCTTTTGCCATCTTTCTGCCATCATATGATTTCCGAACGAAAATAACTGCTCATCTTTTGAAGCCCGGATCGAATCAAGCCAATATCGGATACTCTGTTCCAAAGAGCATTCTGCTTCAATCGAAACAAATAGTAGTCGGACAAATACATACAACTTGAAATATTAACATGCAATTTATTGTTTTGGTTATGACAGTAGGTCTGCAACATTTGATTTTAATTTTCCTATATTAAAAGTGTCAGGAAAGACTTCAGCTGGAAGTTTATTCCTCATACGGAAATTACGGCTAAAGAACAAATTTTCCCTGTAATGTGTTGTGTGGTCACCTGTCCAGTCGACGACGAATTGATGAGCCCTTGCCAAAGAACGTGTGTTGCGTAAAAATCAGCGGGTTTCGGGAACAAGTTCCCTAATTTCAGCAGAGCACCTCCTGTACGCGGTCGAGTAACTTTAAAATAGACCTCGAAACACCGGCCCATACATGAGTGTTGTAATGCCATTTTGGGTTGGATATATAAGTGGTGTAAATAGTAAGAAGATCAGAAGTGAAGTATTCCCTACACCGTTTTAGAAAAACAAGGCACTTGAATGAATCCTTCGACATTTGAAAAAGTGTCTCATGAATACTCATGCCTAGAACATTAATAGCTTCTGATTCTTTAATATTTAACCACTGTGAGATTTATTTTGCTTGATCATGTTTGTTATTTTATAATTTTTTGCCATCATAATTCGTTTACTCTTCTGAGTATTGGAAATTCCTGAACATTATACTAATTCAATTTAGCATCTACTTAGGTTTTACGTACAAAAGACACATAACATTCAGAGGTTCTTGCGATAACATTATTTTTAAGAGCTTGCAGAGGCTGTGATTTGTCTACATAGAAACGTTCCAAAGACAGAAGTCTGTAGCGATCAATCGGGCGAGCTGTACAGCCTCTGCATATTGCAAAACAAAAAAGATTTAGGCGACCCGCAATCACAACCTACTAAACGTCATTGTCCTCCAGTCCCACACGCAGAGAAAAAATATACTTGTGCATGTTTACAGTAACCAGTTCAACATTTTTAAACGTTTTTTAACAATATTATAGTCACAGTAACTATTTACATGATTGTGGTAACCATAAACAAGTATATGTTTGTGACAACCATTGTTATGATGAATCTTTATATCATAATATGTTATTCTCAGTTTATGATATCCAGAGCAACATAATATGGTAAAACCTTAATCATAGAAATGGTTGTCACAAACATATACTTGTTTACTGTAGCCATATATATGATTGATACAATCATTTGAATCGTAAGTTAACCATATTATGGTTACCACAATCTATAAATAGTTACTGTGACTATAATATTGTTAAAAAACCTTTAATAATGTGGAAATTGTTACTGTAAACATGCACAACTATATTTTTTCTCTGCGTGCAATTTATCAACTTGCGACAATAAAAACTCATTGACAATATTAGGACCTAAGACGCTTCCGCAGCAAATGGCGCATCATGCAATGTCTTTGAATTATGCTCGGCTTATCAGTATGAATATACTCGCTCGTTGAGTCGTTGAGGTTCAGGAGATCGATTAAGTTTTACTTTCTGTACTTTGTAAGGGAACATCTTCAAGTGCTTCATCAAAATGACCTACAGAGATAAACGTGTAATCCCTTGTTGCCAAAATATTATCGTCAGAACAAGATATACGAGTCCTTTCGTCGCCTTATCTGTCACGTGTTGTTCTAGTATTTTCAATTTGATCAACTAAACGCCATAGTTTCGACCAGCTGGCAAACTAGTAATACGTATAGGGAATATTACTTTCTATGGTTTGTCGACTTATATTTTGTAACTGTTTGCTTTGCAAATATCAAAACAAAACTGATAGCAAAAGTTAAAGCATCTTCCGATAGGTTAATAAATTTTGAGCCACCTTGGCTGGGTCATCATTAAACGTTTTGAGAAGTCCTTGCTCCAACAGTCGTCAGAAAATAATGGCTCGTGGCGGTGATTCCAATGAAATGTAACAACAAATCGATGATATTGCTTCGATGTCAGTTTGCTTCTAGTCATCTATTCCATCCCAGCCATTCACATATCAGTCACACAGACTCATTTCGTTCACAGTCACTGTCTGTTTCCCTCTTACCCCTGTCATACTCTGTTGTGTACTGTCCCGTTCCGACATATAAATATGCGACTCCGAAATTAAACAGTAATCGATTATATGGGACTATCAAAACGCGTCAAATCCAAAAAAATATAGCATGAAGCACTTCTGTTGTTGTGTGAAAGTGTCTTTGAAAAGTCAGACCTGGTGCTACTCTTTTTATCGGCTATAGTCCTGGTTCGGTAGCTATTTAATCAATTATTCATGAAGTTTGAATAATCAAAATGAAAATTATGCAACTAATCATGATCAATTAATCGCACATCTCCAAAAAAGTCATTGAATTCTGTCTGTCAAACTGAAATGACATAAAATGACAATGTGATTGAGTTGGCATAGCAATGCACAACAACATGGCAGAGCATGAAATGTGTATATCAGTTTAGTATTCATATATCATTGGATGTCTCTTAATATAGTTTCCTAATATAAGTACACAGAGAATACTGATTTTTAATAGCCACCGATTTATTTTGCCAATCAAATGAATCTACCTTAGTGACCGAATTTTAGAAGGGATAACCAAAGTTTGGTTGCTTCAAACGAAATTCTTCTTTATCAACTGACTATCTGTAGAACCAAAATATTCTATGTGTGTAACCAAATCATTCTATTGGCAGCAAATTCGGTTGCTATTACGAATCTGTTTTCTCTGTGTAGAGAATTTCGTAATAATTCTGTTGTGTTTTTTAAAACCGTGGATTTAGTTTGTATCCATTTACAATCATGTATCAAAACTGTCATACCCTATTAAAAAAAATGCCTCTCTTTTATTGAACTCTTTCTCTTTAAACGGTTTTTCTCTTAGAAATTTGCATACAAAAAATGTACATAATTTATTAACGTTAGGTTGTAGTCATAGTAACTAGAATAAGCAATAGCTTATTCTATTCATATATACTATGTTTGTAGCAGAGAATAGGCCTAGAGGATATTATAATAGTTTTAACACACAATGTCCTTCCATATTTATACGGTCTTTTCACTAAAACATTGTTATGGAATAGAGTTTTGTTTTTTACTCGCACCTTAACTTTTAGTTATCTACTCTGGTTTGTATTCCCCTAAAAAGCAATAAAATTTGTTAATCATCTAGTTTATCTAGCAGCAGCAACTTCATTATCACCATTGTTTGTCATTACGATAAAGAGATGAGGTGCTGTCAGTAGCAGCACATGGTAGTCATATCAGCAACAACATCATCATCATCATCATAGAATCTCATTTAAATTGCGCAACATCTCTAGAGATTTAAAAGACAACGGACGACTGACTGACTGAGTACTCCTACACACAAAATAATGAAAAAAAAAATCACAACAAAAATCACTGGCTGAACATTTTTTTCTACTTAATTTATTGTTGTTTTTGTTTTTCACATCAAAACATTTTCTTCCACTTCATATTCATCCTCCCTAATTGCATTTTGTTTTCTTGATAATTCATAATTTTCTTTAATATTTGTTTGTTCGTGGCAAAAATCAAACAAATAAAATATTAATATTATTCCGTATTATCTTTTGTTTTACGAAAATCCAAGAAAAATACAAAATGAATATCATCCATTTAACCTAATTTTACCCGTTATGTTTTTTGCTGCCATTTTCGCTCTTTTGTTCTTTACTTCCTTTCATACTACGATGATGCTCGTTCCTTCCTCTCTTGTTGTTTATTAAACAACTTTATGAATGTTGTGGGTTGTTGTTGTTGTTGTTGCTGTAATAGATTTTGCTAACTCCTTGTAACGGTTCAACAAATACAAAATCTCTGTACATTCTTACACATACTCATAAATATGTTTATACATACATTCGTACATACATAAATATAATATTTTTCGTACATACTTTGTTTTATCCTGCGTTCTATTTAAAAATTCCCCATGGTCTAATTTTGTTTTTGTTGTTTTTCTTTTTTTTTTCCTATAAGTTCATTCGTTCCTTGGTCGTACTAATTTGAAAACAATCTGTTTCATACAAATTTTGTTTAAATTGTTTTTTTTTCTCGTATTTCTTTTTTTTGATTCCTGTTGTTGGTACGTTTATTTTTTTTTTTTCATATTTTTGCTCTGGGAATAATTTTTGCAAGAATGCTAAAAAGTTTCTGTGGGGGTACTTTAGTTTTATAATGGTGGTGGCACTGTTTTTTCTGTTTTTGTCATTCATTAGTTGTTAATAGTTGTTTTGACCAAAATTCGAGTTAAATCTAGTTTTTTTTTGTAAATAAAATTAAGCTTTTAAGGGTTACTTGTTATGTTTTGAGATTTTAAGGCCGATGTAGACCATTTAAATCTGGTAGAAATGTTGACATACTGCAACTGCATTTACAATTTGGGGTAATCTCTATACAAGATTCAAAACATTCATCCACTTCCTTGTGGTTTCCTAAGTTGCATCTTCCAATAATTGCATGTCGAATTTGTATGAATAACAAGCAAAATTTTTGTATTGGTTGGGATTGTTGGTATCAGTAAACCTATGAAGTTCAATCATTTACTGTATTTTGGAGTGGTAGTATCATTGGCTGCTGGAATCTCCTTTCAGTTATAGGGCATCCGTCACATCTCTACAAATTGAACATGGCCGATCTTTGGTTTCAGCAGGATGACACATAGACATCCAAACTAATTGATATTTTATGCACCAAGTTCGATAATTGTGTTATCAGCCGCCGCGATGGTGCCGGGATTTTTGTTGGCTGAAATTGAACATAGGAACTTGGATGATCGCTGGTATATCCAGGATGTCAGACCATGTCACACAAAGAACCAAATAGTTTTGAATTCAATACATCAGGGCCCGAATAGATAGTTTCATCACATGTTAATGATTCTGAAAATGTTTGTAAGTAAACTCATCGTTCTCTACTATCATTGTAATGCTTGAACATTTGTATCGAAATAACTTTTCATATCAGCTGTTTAGATTATAAATCAGACCAAGTGTTTAATATAATTGGTCGATTTACAAGGTTTCTTATCAGTCATATTGTCATAATATATCACTACTCGACGGCTCGGCTTAACCGACTCTTAGGCATTCGGCGTTGGTCTCTGCTGGTTTGTTACAATAACACAATAAACATAGCGTAGAAAGTAGTATTATTTTAGGACATTTTTTGCTTGAAAAGCAATAAAAACCATTGTGAAATATTAGGACATTATGACAATATGACATGATAAGAGACCTTGTGAATTGACGAAATGTGTACAACAATGAATATAAATACAAAAATTCAACAGAGCATTCGATTTATTGATTCTAGTGGCAAATTTTAAAAACCTGTTAACCGAAAATCAACATTTTAAAATATTCGGTTCACAAAAACCGAAATTGCGAAGAAAACTCGATTTATTAACACTATTAACTAAGAAAAGACTGTTGTATACAAAACGTTATGTCACACCATTGACCAATCTCCTCCGGGAGCTCAGGACGGCTCAGATAATCGACTTTTTCAGCTCTCTAAAGTTGATGGACTATCCGCAGCCTGGAAATGTATAGATTGATTTGAGAAGAAAATCTTTCGAATTTCTATAAATAAAACAAAGCAAAATATTGATTTTTTCGAATCATATTAATCATTAATACGAGATGAACTGGCACACCTAAATGGCATTTATTTTGGCACATTAAAAATAAATTTCGAAGACGCCGTAAACCTGGGAGAAGGAATTGCAGTTTATATTTGAGCCTATCAAGTCCTGGAACTTTTTTCAATGAACCAGAGTTCTGTATTGGTATAAAATCCAAGAGCCCATTTGACTTAGAGGCATCTTTACTATTTCCAAGGTTCCGGTACATCCAGAGAAATAATATAGTTGTACATGTTTACCATAACCATTTAAAAATGTTGACAAATTCTTTAACAATATTATGGTCTCTGTAATTATTAATATAATTGCGGTAACCATAATATGTTTAAGTTACCATTCACATGATTGTAGCAATCATATACAGGGTGTACTATTGACTACCTATTTCCTTAGGGACCATATGTAGACATTGGAACCAGAGAGTCACTAGTACATTTTAGTAATTCTAGTCTAGACTTTTGGTAGTTTATGAAGCAGATGTCGGTAATCGAACTGCACATTTTGTTAGACTTTTTATTAAAAATATATAAATGTAGACGCTTCGTTGACAATGTCACCAAAATAGTCGACAAAACTGGTGGCTTGGAGACACTTGTACCCAGGTTTTCTTCAGGGAAAATAAACATGGATTCATTTATATTTTTAACAATTTTTTTAAGAAAAAATCTAAAATTTCATTCTTACTGTTAGCTACTCTGTATTTAAATACAGTTAAGAATACAGTACTAGCACTGCCAAATACCTATTTAGTACCAACATTTTTATTACACTTTTACCTTTAGAAAACCAGAGCGAGGAATAACTGTTACAAAATTATTATTTACTCTCTCTATTAATTTGTGTGCAAGTGTGAGTGATGTTCATGATATTTTACTTATATTTTTTTTGTTGTAATTTGCTTCTACCTCATCGTTATAATCATTAAAATCATCATTAACAACAATAATAACAGCAGCAACAGCAACAGCAGCAGTAACAACAACAATAACTGTGAAAAAGCATCAACATTTTTAATTGTGTACTTTAGGGTTACCCAGAGAGTTGATAATAAACAAAATGTATTTTTGTTGTTACTCTTGTTGTTGTTGTTGTTGCTTTGCAGCGAGTGTGTGCTGTTATTTTCAATTTTGTTTTCTTTGTTTTGCTGCTTCTACTACAATATTTGTGTGTATGTATGTATGGATGTGTAGTTGTTGCTGTTGATGAATTTAATGTTGAGTATACGCATCAGTGACTGCCATTTAATTATCATCATCGCAGTCATCATCATCATCATCAACACGATTGTTGTAGAATATTATTTTTGTGTAATTTTGTATTGTGTTGTGTAGTATTGGGTATATTTTAAATGTTGTTGTTATTTTTATATTATTTTTGTTTTCATTTTATTAATTTTGTTTGTACATACATATTTTATTTATACACTCTTTCATTTTGTTAATGAATTTTAATTTACATTTATACGAGAGCAAATTTATATTATTAGTATTATTTATTGGTAGCTAGGTATGTATATATTATACATATTTCATATTATTTGTGTTTTTAAATGCAATTTATTTATTTTGCTTTTAGTTGTTTCTAAATAAACTGCATAATTTTGGAATATATTTCTTTTTAAAGTGACTATAAGAAGTGACTCAGAACCATGTTATACTAAATTTAATGTAAAATAAATTTTGAATTTATTTGAAAATTCTGAGAAATTCATAAATTTATTGATAACCTATACAAATTTATTAAATATTAAATGCCTTATTTTGTAAATCCCTTTTAGTTTATTTTAAAAATAGTACTTCAATTAGGCATTTATGAGCATGGTTAGCTTAAAATGCGATATAACAAAAGATTTAATATCTATTTTAATTAGGTATGACAAACGGCAGTGGTTTTCACATTCACGGGTTTCGGCATTTTCAATATAACGCGATTTATAGAAATTTTAAGATCGTAATTAAATGAGCTTTATGAATTTTTATATAAAATATTTTAATTGCCTTTTCTAATGTAACAAATCAAGATATTTAAAACAATTGCTCAATTCACAAGGTCTCTTATAATGTCATATTGTCATAATGTCCTAATATATCACGACTCGGTGGCTCGGCTTAACCGACTCTTAGGCATTAGGCGTTGGTCTCTGCTGGTTCGTTACGAAAACACAATAAACATTGCATAGAAAGTAGTATTATTTTAGGACGTTTTTTGCTCTTTATGTATAAAGCATACAAATTCAAATAATTATTTTTTCGAATCGAATTACACAAAAACCCTCCAAAATTTTCAAATTGTTTCCAACTTTCTATTTATATTCCAGAATTTTCAATTGTATTTTAGAATTCTTTCAATTAAGACAAAAATTAATTGAATGTTTGTTTAATATATTCACACTTATCGCTGTTTGCGTAGACCTTTTGCGCCATCGATAGTTTTGAACTAGCTTAAAGATAAAATGCAACCTGTTTCTTTAATCTATTACGAAACTGTTTTTATCTCAGTTTACTCAATAATCGTTAACCTTTTCTTCTAAAGAAGATTTTTTAGGGCAGTTTAGTTTCTTTTTCTAAAAAACAGGCTGTAAATGAAACAATTCTACTTTATTTTGAGCCCACTTCTTTAATGAGCTTTTCCCTCAAAATATAGTTTGGATTTCCATACTTTTAAAATGTCATTATAAATGTACAGTGCTTGCAATCCTTTCCGGAATTATAGTTATACTTTATCCCGGAATTATACTTTGCTATTGCCTTTCATTCTCTTCTTAAAACTTCTTGCTGCAGCTATAGGCTTATTCCATGATTTGTTGATATTTGAAGTATCTATGTCAATTTTAAGACACCAAGTATGACTTGGACAGGTTTTCCTGTAGCTTATCTGAGGATTCAAATCTATTGCATTTGTAGTGATATCGTGATCTGAGATCTTCAAAGGGCGTATCCTATCCAACTCCATTTTCTTCTTTAGGATCTGAATTACCGTATTCGTCATTAAGATAAATGTATTGGTTGTTTCTTATTTGAGATTATAGCATTCGATATCGAGCTATAAATCTTGATAATGCCAGTTCTCCAACAATTTTAATATTCTGCGGATGTAACGGTTGATGGACACTTGTAAAGCATTAAGATGGTAGTGTTTTGCAATCAAAGATTCTCAGCCGTATTAACACAGTTGTTGAAAAATGTAATCCTGGTTTGATTGGGAATTCAAAGTAGAGTCCTATGGTCAGGATTGTCTGGCCTTAGCTATACAATTTGCTAAATCGTATTTTTAACCCTAGGAAGCTGGCTTAGTAGCAAAAAAAACTGTACGTCGTCTTTCAGTTGTTGCTGTAGGGTAAACTGTCGCGTGCTTGTTGCGTTCATTCTTAAAGCTTTTGTTTGGGGAATATTTATTCTATCCCACACTTCTTCACTTCTATATCTCAGTTTCGTTCCTCGAATATATGTGATAGTAGCTATATGTTGTCCGCTTAGTCTAGGTGCTCGAGCTTTTGATGATGCTATTGTCGATGACTACTTCCTTGAGACAGTCCAGATCATGATACCATAGTCTACCAAGATACCTTAGCATTCGTAAAAATTAGTCCACCTGATCAGAACAATTAAATTGTTCCAATGTAGGCAAAAGTATTTTAATTATACTACAAGTGACAATCGTAGACCGCCGCTTTGGCAACTCTCTAAGAGTTCATTCATCGATTATATTCGGTATCGCAACAATAGGAATTCTCATTCTCACGGATGCCTTCATGTTCCGAGATGTATACAATCCAGTAAACATTTCGAATTCACCTTCATTTCTGAGATATTTTACACTTCCACGACGACTCTAAATTGAATTTATGTTTTATCCATGAAGCCGAAGATCTGGCATATATTTACGTTTGGAGAACGGAGATTGGGTAGATAACCGAAAGTCAAGATCATCAGAAAATTTCCAAAACCATTCTCGTTTCCTTCTATGTAGCATCAGCGTAGATGTTCCTCCCATTCTCGTTTCCGTCTATGAATCATCACCGTAGGTGTTCCTCGTCGTAAAAATTCGCTGATTTCTAAATTACTTGCCCATGCATTGTAGGATAGTGCCATGTTCAGTACGGTCAGGATTCAGTCCGCCTTATTCCAGGTTGAGTTAGGGAATGTATACAGTAGACATTACGTCATCACAGTGTTTAAACATGGAGTCTTTATTGCTGCAAGACTGTCCACCTCCGTCAATGGTCGGCAACTCTAGATGGAATTACTTTATTATTCTTGCTGCCGAAGCAATGGCTCAAATGTTCGTCTGGAAAACGGTGCAGATATTGAAAAATATCTTAAGGTCAAGATACCAATCTTTGAACCATAAATCTAGATGGAGAACGCATTATATCGAAGGACAGCATTAAGAGCTCTGTCAAACATTTGGTATCTGATTTCCACTCCCTGCCCATCCCGGTCCAGTATGGTCGTGATCAGTCCGCCTGACTTCAAGCAGGTGTAAGGAATGTATGCAATCCAATATGCATTTCGACATTACTACGTTGGAACTTGTAGCCTTTATTGCTGCAAGACTTTCTACGTACATTAATGATCGATGATTCTAGATTGAATTCCTGTATTATTCTTGCAGTTATAAATTAGTGTAAATTTCCGCCACGAAATCTGTGCAGAATTTGGGCAGTCTGAAAGAATGTCAAGATCATCCTTTCCGTCTTTGACCTTTCAGATTGGATCAAGATCTCATAATCTCGAAGGACAGAGTTTGCGACTCTTGTCTTGTGTCGATATATGATGTGGGTACCGTCACATACTCAGATTTCCATCAGTGTTTGGCGGCTATAGATTAAATTCCTGTATTGTTCTCATAGCCGAATCTTTGGCGGAAATTTCCGCCTTGAAAACAGTGCAGAAAGATGCGCGAAAGTTAATATTATCAGAGAAAATATCCGAAACAATCAGTGTTGATTGTAATTGAATAATCTGGAAGTTTAGAGTTTGTGGTCCTCGTCTTAAGAGTTCTGTCAAAATGTGGGTTCTAAATAATCCGATTTTCAACCCCCAGATTGGATCGCCCATGCTTTGTAGGCTGGTGCAAAGTCCAGTACGGTTGTGCTTCGGTTTGCCTGACTCTAAGCTGGTTTAGGGAATGTATACCATCCAGTATACATTTCGACAGTATCACATTGGAACTTGGAGCCTTTGTGGCTGAAATACTGTCCTCATTCATCAATGATGGACGACTTTAGATCGAATTCTTGTATTATTCTTGCAGCGGTAGCTATTGCGTACATTTTCGCAAGTCAAGATTTTAAGAGAGGTTTCTGTCTTAGCCATCGGTGTAGACTGAGATAGCAAAATCTCGAAGGATCAAGTTCGCGGCCCCCTTCTAAAAAGTTCTATATAAATTCGGTGTGTGTATCACATAATCCAATTTACGCCTCCACATTAAAGGGCACTTGCTTTGTAAGATATGTAGTAAGCAATACGGTCGTCCTCCTTGAGTATTAGGGCAGACTTAGCAGAAGGGTTATTAATGAAAAATATGCCCAGCATCGTCATCAGACTGGCTTGAGAAATAGTTATAATCATATGAATTGGTAGTATATTCTATAGAGTAGATTAAATAAAACATTTTACAATAAGTGTTTTAAAAAAAACTAACTTCACCTTTATTGATTTTCCAAATATATGACAAAAAAAGTCTATATTTTTAAACAATTTACAAACGCATTTATCAAGCAAACCCACTGAATTTCATTAATAAAAGCTCGTGGTCACTCAGTGTGCTATTTAAGTGTCCATGCTGTGTGTTCGTTCAAATAGCTTTTATTTATCAATCTATTTTGTTATTATTTTTTCTACTGAACTATATAAAATGTTTGATTATTTATTTTATCTTTAACATACTCATTCATACACACTATTTCAATGCGTTTTTTTGTATAATTTCTATCATGCATAACATTTTTGATAATAAAAAAAAGCAGTAGAAGCAGAAGGCATTAAAAACCACACCATAATTTTAGTATTTGTTAAAACTACTTACTGGCAGAGCCATTACCACACCAGTACCACCAACAACCAACTACTACATCATTTCTACTTCTACTGCTGCTGCTGCTGCTATCCAATATAATAACATGCCCTAATTTGTTGTTCAAACTTATAAGCGGATTATATGCCAATTAACAGAAAATCAAACGTTAATGTTAAATAGGTAAGAACTTTATACACTCACATTGCTCTTTAAGTTGTTTTTTTATTTTATTTGATGTTGCAACGTTGTTGTTGTTGTTGTTGCTGTTCTTGTTGTTGTAGTATTCTCTGACTCTATTCATGTGCTGCTCAACGTCGTCTTTGTTTGTGCTCATCTTTACTAGTTTAACTTGTATCTCTTCATCCAAACCATCCAACCAACCAACCATCCAGTCATTCAATTGAATTCATTTCATTTAACTCCCTCCTACTCCTCCCTTTTTGCTCGTATCATGGATTGAAAGTTTTCTATTTTTTTTCATTTTATTTCGGATATCCGTAATACAGCATTATACTGTATGAGTAATAAAGTTTGCTTGTTGTTCTTGCTGTTGTCGTTTTTGGGATTAAACACAAGAACTACTGTATTATGGAAAATGAAAAATGAACCAATAACTACCAAAAAATAAAGGAAAAGTTTAATACTTCATCAACTTGATGTTTTTTGGTTGTGGGGTTTTGTTTTTTATATATACTTAGTTTAGCTTTGGAAGATATATACTCTCATACAGCAGCAGCAACAATTTAAGCGTAACGAGCTGAAAGGTGGTAAACGAATAAACATTTTTAAACGTTTTTTTTAATGAGGTTTTAAAAATAATAATTTTAGTGTCATTACTCAAAAGAAACAACTACCAAAGAAGTCAATATAAATCTATTTCCAGTTGTGGAAATTTTAAAATGAAATTATTGAATTTGGAATTTCCGATATTCTGCAATCGTAAACCACCGGTGTGCCAACTCTCTGAGTGCCCAATATTGCATCAAAGTAATGCCAATAACGCTGGTCGCCATAGACAGACGCCTTCATGTCCAGGGAACTATATTAGCTCGACATGGCTGGATTAGGAAATGTTTACACACCAAGTTGGAACTTGTGGCCTTTATTGCTGTAATACTGTCCACGCCTATTAATTGTCGACGACTCTAATAATATCTATCCTAGAGACTCTCTGGGTGCCCAATCATTGATCATATTCGCTCTCAGAACTAAAGAGATGCCAATGTGGCTGGTCGCCGCAGACATTCCCATTTCCACGAATGCTTTATTGCTGCAAGACTTTCTACTTTCGAAACATTGGCGTTCGACGACTCTAGATTGAATTCATGTTTTATTCTTGCAGCCGATGATGTGGCGTAAATTTCCTCTTGGCAAACTCTGCAAACATTGTACAGTCAGAAAATCAATACTATCAGAGCAAATTTCCGATCCGATTTTCGTTTCTGTCTTTGAACCATTAGATTAGAGATCCTCTGTCAAAATTCGCTATGTGTATTAGATAATCTGATTTTTCAATGTCTCGCTCATGCTTGTAGGATGTTGATATCTCTAGAACGGTCGTGCTTTGGTCCACCTGACTCCAAGCTTTAAGGTTAGGGAATGTTTACAATCCAGTAGGCATTTCGTCCGCACTTGTAGTTTTTATTGCTGCAAGACTGCCCCCGCCCATAATGAAGAAGAGGAAGAGACTGTGTATCACCTTTTCTGCCAATGCTTGGCTCTGACAAACCTGAGGGAAATCATCCTCTGATTTCCATTCCTATCATGCTTGGATGAGCTATCAACGATGAATCTTAGACGAATCTACTCCTTCATCCGGGAATATGGCTGGTTTAACCTGGAGGCAACGGAAGTATTGTAAATACCCTGCTGTCTACCCCTTGGGTATCACAATGGGATTAGATTTGAATGGACCCAAGTGAGCTGTTTGAGGAGCGGCTGGAAAATAAAGATATAAATTATTGTGTGAATGACTTTAAAATTCGAGATTTTTTGAAATTTTTGGCTTATTTTTTATCTGGCAACATATGGATTCCGAGCCAAAAGAACTGCTAATCTTTTGAGGACAAGAACAGATCTAGCCAATTTCGAATACTCTGTTCAGACGTGCGGGTATCCCAGAGAGAGCGTTCTGTATCGATCGAAACAAATAGTAGTTGGACGGGACAAGATCTCGACTATGTAGCGGATGAAAAAAAACGTCCCAACCACTTCATTCCAAATAGTTTTTAACAGGTATTGCAACATGTGGCCGAGTGTTGTCATGATGGAATATTACGGTTTCATGTCTGGCCGCATATTCAAATGCTCGCTTCAAACGAGTCAGTTGTGTTTCGTCTGGCCAGATTTCAGCAGCTCATAATGGATAGAATCATTTTGGTCCCATCAAATACAGAACAATACCTTAACGCCATGGATATTTGGCTTTGCTGTCGATGCGGTTGATTGGCCGGGCTTCGGGTTATCGTAATGGATCGATCCATTTGTCATCGTAATGTAATGATTCGGTGCAAAAATGATTTTCTTTAATAGCGTTCAAACATCATTTCGGACATGCAAAATTGTCTTTCAAGGTCTCTCGTCTTCAATTCGTAAGGTACCCAATTTCAATGCTTTTGGATGAATCCTGCTGATCTAACGTTTTGAAATTGCGGCGTGAGTTGCTCCCAATGATTTTGTAAGCTCTTGTGTGAGTTTGACAACAATTTTCATGGAGTAATGCCTCCAATTCTTGGTCTTCAAACTTTTTGGGCTGGCCTGGGCGATCTTTGTCTTCCGTATCAAAATCACCACTTCTGAACCGAACATTTTTGCATCGTATCATTACTTGCGACGAAAACCGAATCCATTACGAAACTTGAATCGTAAGAGATCGTATGTGAAGCCCGGCCAACCAGCCGAATCGACACCAAAGCCAAATGTCCATGGCTCTATCGATGCAGAACGCTCTCTCTGGGATACGCTTCAATTTGGAACATAGTATACGATATTGGCTTGATTCGTTCTTGGACTCAAAAGATGAGCAGTTCTTTTAATTTTTGTCTAGATATTTATAATTTATTCCACAATTTCCGTGTACTCACTTTGATATTGGAATCATATTAAATATTGGTTGATTTAATATAAAACAAATACAAAAGTCAAGACAGACCCTATGACACTCTACACCGAGTATATGAGTATAATGGGAGCTATAACAAATTATGGACCGATCGTTAATAAATTTGGTGACATGACTTTTGTATATATGGAACTTCTTTGAATACCAACATTTGTATGAGATTTATGCTCATTAAAAAGATTTTCGGAAGGAGGTCTTATATGGGAGCTAAGACTAATTATGGACCGATCGTCACAAAATTAGGTGGCATGATGTATGAAGAGCTTTAAGCTTCCTTAATCGACTCAGACAGTGATCATAATCAGATTGGTATACTTTGAGGTGGGTGTTGGGACAATATTTTTGCACGTTACAAACATCAGTGCTAAACCAATATATCCTCCCCACTATGGTGGTGTAGGGTATAAAAAACATTTTTCAAAACAGATAGAAACATCTAAAAAATTCAAAGAGCTAACAATAGAAACAAACTACCGGCTGCAACAGTAGCAGGAGAGTGTGAGGAATGAGTGAATGAACAACCAAAGACAGATTAACGTTTGAGGTTTGTGACATACCAGCAACTAAGAATTGACTGACTGATAGACAGACAGACTGACAATAATAACAAACGAGTACTACATATGTATGTACATACGTATACCTAGTTTATAGATTTATAATTTATAATAAACTATAGTGCGTTGTGTTGATTATATTGTCTGTCTTTGTGTCCGTCCGTCTGTCCGTCCCACTGTTCCAGACCAACAAACATTAAAAATAATAAAAATACAAATTTTTTTTGTGTCGTGTTTTATAGAATTGAACAAAAATATAAATAGTTTAGTCGCTGTAGTTTGTTTTTGTTTATTTTTTCTACACTTTTTTTTTGGTGTGTTTTTCAAAAACCAATTAATTCGTTATGGCTCATTGCACAATTTTACCAAAAGCTTGCACACAAACTCTTGTTGGAATGAAAAAAAAAAGTAAAACTTACTGCCTGTTAGATACACACAAACACAAAGCACCATACACATTCGTACTACATATTTTGCTGCTTTGGTTGGTTGTTGTAAGTATCTCATAGTTACACACATTGTCGTACTACTACTGTTCTGTGTTGATAACTTTATATATATATTTGTTGTAGAACTTTTTTTTTTTTATCATTAAACTCTTATAAACTGTGTAATTACAATTAAAATGTATTACATAGACATTAAGTTATCAGAAAAACGACAAAATAAAATTACTATATCACTTTTATATGGATGTTTCACTCTAGAGCTATTCGATAATTCAAGATAAATTTTATTAGCAGGGTTTCTTTGCTGTCTCCCTTCCCTGGTGGTTATAATAAATAATAAATCAAAGATTTATCAACCATTTTTATTTGAGGTTAAGGGGGAAGGAAATTTTTGTTTAAGTACTACATTAATATGTTTTCTGAAAACTTGAGAGACTGTAGAGAAACTCAAAGAATTGTTTTTAGCAAATATTAAGAAAAGGAACAGGATCTGTGATCACTCATATTTTTTTTTTTATAGAAAAGCTTAACAAATCATATATCGACAACAATTTGGTAAATAAAAGTTTAATCGAGAAAAAAAGCTCGATCTGTGATCACTCATATTTTGCTATTAGAAACTCTATAATAAATTTAATTGAGAAAAGGATCTAGATTTTTGAAAAGAAAAACTCAAAAATATTAAATCGCTAACAACTATGAAAATACGCGTTTAATCGAGGAAATATGCTCGATCTGCGAACTCTATTATCATAAACAAAAAAAAAATTTATAAGAAAAACTGAAATCGCCAATGACTTGGTTATAGTTGAGAAAATGAGCTTGATCTGTGATCACAATATTTCTGACCAAAGATCTATATTTTATATAAAAATCCTAAACCGTAAAAATTGTGTCAATAAGCCTTTAATTGAGAACAGGAGCTCTATCTGTATTCTTCGTTTAGAGCGTTTAATTGAGAAAGAAACTAGTTCAATCTTATTATTTTTTTATAAGAAAAACTCTTCAAATCTTAAATCTTCTCAACAATGTAAACGGATCAACAGTTTTTCAACGAACATCGATTTTTTTATATGAAAAACTCCAAAAGTTCTAATCTGTATAAAACACAAAAAATGTTTCTACTTATATCCGTTATAGACTCTGAAATCTCCCAACCGATGAGCTCCAAACCAGTTTCATTAGAAAGGCGATTTTGTGAAGATGGTTTTAGATACCTACAACACTGATTTTCGAATTTTCCCATACAAACAATTTTTCCGAATTTTTTACTTTTGAAAATGTCTCCCGATGTAGATCCACTAGGAAGTGTTTTTTAGAAATTCGATTTTTAAGGGGATAAAAACGGGGAAAAATCGGTATCTCTACCAAAAAACCAACTTCATTTAAATTTATGCAAAAAATAACTGAACAGGAGTGGTACTTTTTTGATTTTTGGGATAAAACTAGCGAAAATCGAGTTTTAGGTCTTTTTTGTATCTCATATCCCAGAAATTAAATTTAAATAGAATTGTAGTCCTTCTAAAAACTGTCAAATGGATTTTCGCGCTTTTCTGTGTAAAATTTATCCCTCTTTTTGGTACTTTTTTTTAGAAAAGTATTTTTTATGTTCATTAATATGGTAAAAAAATGTTTATTGAAAAACCCCGAATTAATAAAGAATTTTTATCGTAATAGCATACACCGGGTATACGCTAGTATGTCTATAAGCATTTAATAGGGAAAGGAACACAATTTGTGATCACTGATATTTCCATGAAAAACTTTAAAATCTTAAATCTTTTCTAACTTTGTAAATGAGCGTTGAAATAGCATCAACAAACATTTTATATACCAAACTGGAAACTAACATGGTCTAGAATTTTGCAAATAGGCGTTTAATTAAGAAGCTGGATCTGTGATCGCAATTGTCTGACCAAAAACCAATCTTTTATATGAAAAACTCATTTCGATATACGATCACTTCTAGCCAAAAATCGATTTTTTTATATGAAAATCAAAAAAACCTTAACAGAACTATAACTTTGAAAATAAGCGTTTAATTGAGATCGATCTCTAATCTTGTTTTAAAGCAAAAATTAATTATACCCTACACCAACCTATTGGGAGGGTATTATGTGTTTGTGCTGTTGTTTGTAACGCTCAAAAATATAAGTCTAACACCACCCACCTTAAAGTATACCGATCGACTCAGAATCACTTTGGCACTTGCATTTTTTCCATGAAAGCGGATCGATTATTTGGGGGAGGTGTGTAATTTAAATTTGTTCTACATTTTTTCTTTTTTTTTTCCTTTTTTATATGAAAACTTTTCGGTTTTTGAGGGGGGGGGGGGTGCAAATTCCTATTCCACCCCCTCCCATATAAGGACCACTTCCGAAAATCATTCACGAATATAAATTATTGAAATTTTAAAAGAAAAATGTTTTTGCTCGTTTACTCAGTGTAGGTTGGGCTTAAACGATCATACTTTCTTACTAGTTTAATTGAAAACATGAGCATCAATGTGCTTACTAGAGTCCGAACGAAACCGGTATTTTCTGGCCGAAACCCAATCGATAAATCTCAACTTAATGTCTGACATAATTTAATTATCTCCGGTTTAGAGCATGTATGATCACATTTTACAAGTATTCTTTAGAAGAAAACACATTTTTTGTTATTGAATCATGAAGAGCCCAGGATAGGGTCAGGAATGGAATAGCACATAGGGCAATTCCATGATCGTTTTCCATAAATTTGGCTGAATTCCTCTTTCAATGCACTGGTGGTTGTTGTGAACTTTTTGGTATAGACCTTTGAAATAAACCATGTAATAAATTAAATAAATCATGTTAAATCAAACTATCTAGGGGGCAATTATGATAACCGAAGCTAGATAACATTTCATGTAAGTTTGGGCCGTCTTGTTGAAACCACATTTCTTCCCATATCAATGTCATCCAAATTAGGTAGATAAGACTGTCACGATTTCGAGCACCAATAACAGTAATTGCTTCTAAGAATTGTGCCTGTACCAAATTGTGACACTATATGGATGCATTTGATTCTCGACAATGTTAACGACCCAAATGCGTAAATTTGTACGACTATCAAAGCTATAATCATGAAAATGTGCTTTATCGCTTAAGACGACTTTTTTTAGCACAAATTTGTTTGACGTTGTTTACTCTTACTAGTGTTTTGTAAGATCAAACAGCATCAAATAAAATAAAATAAAACTAAATATTTGTTTTGAATCATACAAAAAAAGATACGTTTTGGAAATAAATAAAAGAATTGAAATATATTTTATTTAGTGGTTACGTCTTTTTCGTCAAATATTTGCTTTAGAAACCTTTAGAAACTTTAGAACATTGAGTTTTCAGGTTTAAGCTATGATAAACTGGTTTGAACTTTAAAATTTCATAATCTTTTTCTTTCTTTATAAATGTTTCGATTTCGGTTTTTAGCCCTAATGCTAGTAAAGAGTGTGTCAGAAAAAATTTATACTTTCGGTCGAAAAGTACGTGAACAAAAAATTAATACTTTTGGACTTTCAAAAAAATAGCAAAAGATCTGAAGGTTCATCGCTACACTGTTTCAAAAGCCCTTAAACAGTATAAGGAAAACTTGAACATTGAAGGAAAACCTGGATGGGGAAGAAAAAAAGGTCTAAAAGGATATTGGTAATGCAAAAAAAGTCGAACAACTCTTTCGAAGAGCACCGAACACTTCAATCAGAAAAGCAGCTCTGATTCGTTTGTGAGCAGAGCCAAAGCTAATGCTGGGTTGAAGTCGTATACAATTCAGAAAGTAGCTGATCGCAATGCGGTAAAGAACTTACTTAGAAGCAAAAGAACAAGCGAAAAATTTGAGGTAAAATTTTATAAAAAAAATCATGATGAAACTTATGTGCTGGCGGATTTTTCACAACTTCCTGGTCAAGATTTTTATGTGGCTGATGAAGGAGATAATGTTCAAGAACAATACCGGACAACAAAAATTCCCCAAGAAGTTTCTTGTGTGGTAAGCCATTGACAATTGTGACAAAATAAGCCAATCATTTGTGACATCAGACAGAAATATATATTACGAAGTGACTACAAAAACGGATTTTACCTGTCTTAAAACAGCACAGAGTGCCTATATATTTCTGGACCGATTTGGCATCATGCCACTATGGAAAAAAGGCCCTTGAGTGGCATTCAAACAATAATGTCAATTTTGTATCACGAGAAGCAAGTCCACCCAACTGTCCAGAACTCCGGCCTGTGGAAAGGTATTGGAATCTTGTAAACTAGAATTAAAGAACACAGGATAGGTATCCCAGAACATGTCCGATTTTAAGCTTAAGTTGACCATCACATCCAAAATGGTAACTGAAGCAACTATAAAATCTTTAATGGGAGGATATCCGGAAAAAGTTGATAAATTTATAAATACCGATTAATATGCCAATGTTTTAATGTTTAATGCAATTTTACAATTGGTCAATTCACAAGTTCTATCATGTCACATTGTCATAATGTTCTAATATTTCACAATGGTAAAAATGTTGTTATTAGCTTTCAAGCTAAAATTGTCCTAAAATAATACTTCTCTGTATGCTATGTTTATTGTTGTACCGTAACCAATCAGCAGAGATCTGCCCCGAACGCCTAAGAGTTGATTAAGCCGAGCAGCCTATTCTTGATATATTAGGACATTATGACAATATGACATGATAAAAGACCTTGTGAATTGACCAAATATGTATTTGAATAAATTGATGTATTTTTATGATTTTTTTTTATTGAACGGTTAAGTTTTATTTAACTTAATACAAGTATAAGTTTTTTCTGACTCTTCATCAAGCAGTTACTTAAAATGCTAACACTCTGACATTATTTTAACAATATGATGTTATTTAAGGTCATTACTTTGATATCTCTTAAAGTACTTACTAGTAACGACTTTAATACCTCAATTTACAAAAAAGGTATCATTAAAAATCTGTTTGAAATATGCAAATGACTAGAAAATATGTCAAGTAGTCAATGCACATTTATACAGTTATTGCAAGTTATTACCACGATTTGACCTATACGACTTTTTAAACATACATTTTTGATAGTAGAATGTTGCTAGGTAATTTTTTAAAGTAGCTTTGTCAATAGAAAGTAGCCGGACAAAAACTTTCATCACCAATTAATGAGTTAACATTTTTTTTTTTGACACTTTACTACCTTACGCAATAAGCATTCAGCTCATTATTTTAACACTAAAAACAGAATATTCTGATAAAAATTACAAGAAAATAAGCTGATATATATCAGTAAATATGTAAGTCATTATTCGACTACTTCTATGTAATGCAGACGGTATGTAACTGTCATTGAAAAGTATGTTATTCTCCTAAAACAAGTTATTACCAAGATTTTGCTAAGACTATCAAAATAAAATGTTTCCAATTTACAGGAAAGGGAACTAATACAAAATTGGTTGGGAATAGGGATTGCTTCTGGAACTTACACTTGCATGAACGTTGCTGCAATATGGGGAAATTTTCAAAACATATGCCATTTTTTTAAATAAATTTAAACAATTTTAACTAAATATAAAACAGTTCCATGTATTCACCCATACGATTTGCATATGACAAAATTATTCTACACTATTTCCTGTAGAATTTTCACGCGCTCTCTAGCTCTCTCTTATACTGAGAGCAGACTGTTAAATGTTGTCACAAAATGTGTCCATGTGTTTTTTTTTTCTAGAAAATAAAACAAACCAAAAATTATGTAAAAAAAAAACTTACAAACATACTACACAACCTCAAGTACTAAACAATTTTCCACGTTTTTTCTTAAATATTTGTCATGTAAGAGAGCGTTACATGCTCTCTAGAGAATAATTAAAATAAGAATGGAAACAAATGAAACAAAATGAAAAATCTCTTCTTAGAGTTTTCCTTTACTCGTGTACTTCTGTCTGTCTCTTGCTCTTTCTCTCTCTCTCAGCCATATTGTTGTTAGAATACATACGGTTTTTTTTTTTATTGTTGTAGTTCGTGTTTGGTTGTTGTCTTTTAGTTTTTCATGTGGGGGGCCAACTTGCTAACTAGTGCAGCCAGCCAGCCAGCCATCCAGCCAGCCAGTAGCATTTAGCAGCAGCAGAATCTAAACAGCAGTAGCGACAGCAGCCACAAGCAGCAGCTAAAAAACCTCGTTGTTAAATAAAATTGAGTCGTTCTACTGTCGTTGAGATTGCAACACACACTTGTCTGTATCTACTACTTGTGCGTTACAAACGAAGTAAACTTTTAAAAAATTTTAAATAAATCAAATGTTTTATCATTCAAAAGTAAAATAACAAAATAATACAACACAACAACAAACATAAATAATAAACGCTACGAAAACGTTTCTAAAAAATAATAAAAAAACGGAAAATTCTAAAAAAAAACTTGATATTTTTCGGACAAGTTGAAAAGTTTTTAAAGTTATTATAAAGCGAGCGAGCGGTGCTGTTTTCAATTGTGAAATTACTTTTAAAAAATTGGTAAAGAAAATATCTATATATTTTTTTTTTGTTTGTGAGTTTTTATTGTCAAAAGTAAAAAACGTGTTTTTCTCTTAAATTATATTTGTGCCTTGAAAATACAACAACAGCAACGTTAAAGAAAATTATTTTGACACAACAATTAAAAGTTCCAAAGAAGTTTTAGAATAAAAGCTTAAACAAAAAAAAAAAAAGAAAAAAAACAAAATTGTTAAATGAAAAAATAAATAATGGAAAATTAAGAATATTATTAACAAATACAAATATGTACAACAAATACTGAGTAAATGATTAATGAGTTTCCCATGTAGTAGGGATTTCGTAATCATTTTCAAAACCAACAACAGCTAAAAAGTGTATTTTTTTTCTTGATATTTTTTCTTTTGATTAAAATAAAATCAAAAAATAACAAAAAGAATTGCGTGCCAATTTGAATTTCAATGTGTCTCTTTGTGTGTGTGTGTGTGTGTTTGAGTGTGAGTGTATTTCTGTCTCCCCCTGGAATGCGTAGAAATGCCAGTGTGAAGTTCCTTTGAAGGATATTCATGCTTTATACAATCATTTTATTTAAATTTGGATACATAATTTTCCTAATAATTTGTGAGACTTTGTTTTTCTTAAAGTTGTTTTTCCATTAAATTAAGTTTATAGTTTGTTTTTTACATTTATAACAAGTTTTATATAATTTTTAATTACTATTTCTTTAAAAGTTTTCACGGTCCTGTTTATTTATCACTCATAGTATTGAAATAAGATTAAATATCCAGGGAACCAAAAGAAAATTCAATTTTTCTTTTTTAAATAAATATTTTTGATAGTGACCTCATTCAATTTTCCTCCCTCAGACTCTTTTCAATTTTAGCTGAAATTGCTTTAGCCTAAACTAATAAACTAAAACTGATTTTACATACGCTTGTAATTGTGTTTTGTAGTGGGGTAAATGTTTTAAAAAACCCTCAACTATTTCGTAAATAACTTTAGAATATTACACAAACGAAAAAACCTAAGCATACATACAAAAATAAGCAAAAAAAAAAGTAGTTTAGTCATAAAAAATTCTATAAATGTAGTTAGTATCCTCTTAAAAAAGAAATAGAAAGCACAAAACTCAATTTATATACTTACCCCCATATGCATAAACAGTTTATAAATTTATCAAAGGTTTATAAAACAAATTTTGTATGGAAATTTTGTTTGATAAACCTTGGATAAATTTATAAACTGTTTATGCATATGGGGGTTAGACTATGGCTTTATTAGAAGGAACAAACATCCCACTTTTTTAAATCAAACAAGATTTGTCAAGATTTCTGTCTCTATCTCAGGAATGAGCTGAGCGAATATTCGTTGTAAGAATCTTTATAATTGTTGGCAGATTTGATGAATTTTAGGATTCAAAATAAAAATTTGATGATTTTTTAATGAAATTTTATATTTTTTACTAATCTAAAGGTATTTTGCCATTATGGTTCTACTATTTGAAATTTTCTTTAATAATTAGAAGAATTTATTAAGGGATTTTTAATAGAATTAAAAAAACTAACATATTTTTATCATTTGATGTGATGTGAATGGAGACACGTACTTACCATAGCCGCTTATAAGGAATTCATTACTTTGATAGCACTAAAACTAGTTAAAATTAACGACTTTATTAACTCACTGATCGTAAGAACTTTTAGAAGCTGTTAACAATAAATTGCTCAAGCAAATGACTAATAAATAACCAGTTATGCATACATATATCACATAATAAATAAGTCATTATTCAATTACTTCTAAGTAATGCATAAGGTATGTAGTAGTCATTGTAAAGTATATTATTCACAAATTAGCAAGTTGTTAACAAGCTTTACTTTAACTATTACAATTTTTCAGATATTCAATTATTACTAATTTCTTTATATGGAAGGGGTCATTCCCACCAAGCCGATCCCGCCCAATTTCAGCCAAACATCGTAAAAATATAAGGAGGTGATTCAGACATAATTTTCTTTGTTAATATAGGTCCCCCACCCACAGTTCCAATTCCGCCCATTTTTAGCTAAACTTCGTATAGTGGTAAGGAATAAATCCGTCAACATTATTGTTCTCCAAATATTCGAAAATAACTAATCTAATTCGTCACATTTTCAGCCATTCACGTAGTATGATAACGAAATAAATCCTTCAAAGTTTTACGGATTTCTCTAATGCACTTCACCAGATATTTATGTTGTATGTCCACCAATAATAATCCGCCCATTTGCAGCAAAATTATCCAAAACTTTTACAATTATCGATCCCCAGATATTCGAAATTTCCTATTTACTTTTTATTTAGTTTTAGCCACACTATGTAAAATGATAAGAGACCCATTCTGACAAAGATTCAAAAATCTTGCTATTATAGATCTCGTAATATTTAGAAATAACTATTTATTTTGTATGGTAGGTGACTCATGCCCTGTTCCGATTCCTCCCATTTTAGGTTAAACTTCATTCAGTGATAAGAAATTGAGTAGTGTAAAGTTTGAAAACTTTCACTATTATAGTTCTCCAGATATTTGAAAATAACTATTTACTTTGTATGCTATGTGCCATGCCCACTAATTCAATCCCGCCCATTTTCATTCAAACTCCGTATAGTGATATGAAATTAAATCGTACAAAGTTTAAATACTTTTACGATTATACAATAGTTACCTATTCAGATATTCGAAATTAACGATGCATATTGTATTGTAGGTGCCAGGCCCACTAATCCAATACAGCCAATTTTCAGTCAAACTATGTAAAATGAAAAGGGTGCTATTTGAAGACTTCAACAATTATAATTCGCAAGATATTTATTTACTTTGTATGGGAGGTGCCACATCCCTTGTTTCGATCCGTCCCATTTTTGGTTAGACTTCATGCACTGAAAATAAATTGATTCTTATAGTAGTAAAGTACTGTACATATTTTAGTTCTCCAGATATTTGAAAATAACTATTTACTTTGTATGATAGGAGCCACACCCTCTAATCCAATGTCGCCAATTTAGTTTAAAAATGAAAAATTTTCATTGTATTGTAGGTGTCAGGCCCACTAATCCAATACAGCCCATTTTCAGCCATACTATGTAAAATGAAATAGTTCTCAAGATATTTAGAAATCTATTTACTTTGTATGGGAGACTTCATGCTCTGATAAGAAATTGATTTTTATAAATTTTTAATACTGTCAATATTATGGTTCTGTAGATATTGGAAAATAGCTATGTACTTTGTATGGGTGGTGCCACGCCCATTTGAAATTTCAAAATAAAAAGTAGCCTATTGTTACTTCTAGATATAGGGGAACATACAGTAACAATTTTAACAGTATCAATCCAGTGGTTTATCCTCCTATAAGTAACAAATAAACAGACATATATTAATGTATATACAGTGTACTCTCTCATAAGCGGACACCTAAGGGACTGACAAATATGCCCGTTCATGAGAGGTCTCCGCTTATGAGAGTAGTAAATAACCCCAAAGAGAAAAAGGACTGAAAAAAGTGTCGGTTTTTGGCAAGTGTCCGCTTTAGAGAGTTGTCCGCATGGACAGAGTACACTGTATATATAGAGATTTTCCCAATAAAGTAATGATTTTAGGTTTAAAATTATCTAAGAAACCCGATTTGAAGGATCAGCGTAGCTGCCAGAAATTTTGCAGGAGAAAGAGATGAGAAAGTTGTTTTTATATGTTCATTTTCATCTGGTTTTTGCTTTCATGCTGTGAAAATATTATTGAAATAAGACCTACTAATTGCTTACTAAACCTACTAAAGTCTTTACAAAGCTCATATCTGGAATTACCAGGTCAGGCTGCCCCAAATCTCGATTCAATAATGAAAACGTTTTAATTATTATGCCATATTAGGAGGGCGGGTCAATAAGTCCGTGACTGTTTGACTGAAACACAGGATTTTAGATAAAAAATCTTTTTATGTTTCAACATAGTTTGAGTTCTTTATATTTTGTTTAACATTTCTCCAATTTTTGTATCCCTTGCAAAAAATTTGTTGAGGTCATCAACATAGGTATTTGTTTGTGAGATGATTTCATCGTTGGAGTCAAATCTCTTGACACCGAGACATTTCTTCAGGTTTGGAAACAGACCTAAATCCGAAGAATAGGGCAGAAGAGGAAGAGCAGAAGAGAGAGAGTATTTCGAGCCTAATTCATGGATTTTTGCCCTGGAAACTGCACATGTATGAACCCTTTTGTGCACTCGATTGTGAGCAAACTCTGCAGCCATCTCGCGGAAAGATTTATCATACCCAAGTGATCATTCAAAATTTGAAACCACTGAGCCATGTGAGATACAATGGCTTCCACAATCTTTCGCGCTTTCAATCTCTGATCGCCCTACATCATATCATGAATTTTTTAATTGTTTCGGGAGACCTCAACTGGCTTCCACAATCTTTCCCACTTTCAATCTCTGATCGCCCTACATCATATCATGGATTTTTCAATTGTTTCGGGAGACCTCAACTGGGCGTCCAGAACGTTAGACATCTGTACGGCCACAACGAAATTCACTAAACCATATTTTTACAATTGAAATTGATCAAGCTTAGCCTTGGTTTGAGTGACGGTTTTTAATGCTTAAAATGACAGAAATCAACTGTCGGATGCCTGTTTAACAGGAGCATTGTTGCCCTATCCGTTAAGAGGCGGAAAGGATCGTATTGAAATCAATTGAATTTAGTACCAATAATTCATTTTTTGGTACCAAATACAATTCTTTTAAGTGATACAATTTCAAAACTAGTTATAGACGTCTTTTGAATGGTGGTAGTATAAAAATCGTCCAAATATCGACAAGAGAAACTTGATGGGTTTGGATATGGTTTCATTTATAGTATCCCTTTCAGAAATTATTCGAAAGTGGTTTTATTTTGATTTTTTAGATTCATATAGTTTTCTTATCGCAACTCACTTTATCAGCAAATTGCCAACCCTCATACTCGGTTTAAGCTGATGCTAGCTCGACCATCTTTAATCAAATGAATTTGCGCTAGGGATTTATAATATTGATCAAAAACCCGTTTAAAATCCTATTAAATTAAATCTTAAAAGCCGGCCAACACGAGATTGTTTTTGACATTTATTGTTTAAATGCTTATGTATGCTTAGTATATTTCGTTCGCAACTCATTCCCCATTGATGCTGACCTTACCATCTTTAGTCAAATAGGTCTGTACCAGAGATTTCGTTTAAATATTGATCCGAAACCATTTTAAAACCAGAATTGTTTACGAAAGGTAAATGGGAGTTTGCTTTTGACAAGTATAGTTATTTCTCTTGCAACATGTTAGTTAAATTTTGTTCCAATTTCTGAACCATAAGGTTAGGTTTAAGCCTTTAAATATTAAAGTACGTTAGTTTCCAGTGTTCTTTCAACTTTTTATTTTGTATGCTTAGGCTTTTTCCTGGGCTGAATATTTAGAAAGTACAGCAAAGAGTAGGTTTTTTATGATGGAAAGAAACTATATTTCTTTGATCATGTCATTGATTATATTTTTACACCTCTTAACTGGGAACTAAACTTGAATGTGAGATAAATATCTAAAATTTCATCGCTGTCATACTGATGTCATTTGGCATCTTTATCTCAAGTTATAATTTAGTCTAGTTACGAGTTGTCACTTTTATGACCAACGTTGTGGGGTCGTTTTTTTATTGTCTTGTAGTATATTTTATTATAAATACTACTATTGTTTAGTAGCCCTTTTCGAGATAATGTATTAAAATACTAAAGTGTACATTCCTTTC
Organism: Calliphora vomitoria; assembly: GCA_942486065.2. Lineage (NCBI taxonomy): Eukaryota > Metazoa > Arthropoda > Insecta > Diptera > Calliphoridae > Calliphora > Calliphora vomitoria. Next base: position 53,191,822 of record OW818031.2, on the reverse strand, counting down.
CAACTGACGCATGCATTTCTTGTTTGCCTCTTTTTTTCTGAGCACTTTTTTATTGTGTTTTTATTATAAACCTCACATGTTTTATCATGTTCGAAACTTTTGTCGACAAACGTGACTCCCATACTGCTGACAGTTCTCTCGTTTGTAAAATATGACTTACAGGGATTTAAATGTGATCGCGAAACTGTTGCCAACCATTTCCGAAGTCACCTTAATCGTTGCTTTTAAACATGACTCCCCCTTTTTTTCTATTTCGCTCACAATCTGTTGCTGTTTAATTTAGTTTGGGAAAAAGCCCTTTTTGTTTAAAATAAAAACAACTTCACTGAATTATGGTTTATTTTATTTCAACCCTTTAAATATTTTTATTTTTTGTTATATTTAAATTGAAAACGAATGTTTGCGACCATAATGGAATTATATTTTATTGCCATATTAAATTGGCAATTTCATGTTACAATATTACACAACGCCAACGACAGCAACAAAAGCATGTGCGTGATTTTTAATCATTTGTAAAAAACGTCCCTTGTAACAACATGATTTTTATACCTACATATTTCGAAGAAACAAAATCTAAATCACACAATCTTTTATGCCCTGTTTAAAATGTTTATGATTATATTTTAATAATTTTCACTAGAAAATAAACATGTTAGGATTAAAATTATTGTTTTTATTTTATGGAAAAGTTTCCTCTACCCCAAGCGGTAGGTACATCAAGGGCACAGAACGCAAAATTGTGTATCTTATCAAATTGTAATGAGTTTTACAAATATGAATTGGTTTTTGTGTGTTAAAGCTTAATTTAAGCTTGTATGCTTAGGTTATTTCCTTCCGAATGCATGACTTAATTCCATTTTATTTCTATTTATGGACATCAATGTCCTGTTTTTTAGTTAAAGCTTGTATGCTTAGGTTATTTCCTTGCAAATGCATAACTTAATTCCATTTTATTCCTATTTGTGGACAGTAATGTCCATCAATTGCGAATGTATTGTAGAAAATAACACAAGTAAATTTTAATAAACCTATTTATTTATTCTAAAGATCGATACATGGCATTAATATTTGAAAATGATAGCATTCTGGTCTCCCAATTTTGGGTCTCTTTTTCGAGCATTGTTGGCCGTGTGACACGTTTATTAGTATAAAGCAGTTACTTCACGTCGCCCCATAGGAAATAATCGAGAGGTGTCAAATCGCACGACCTTGGAGGCCAATTGACAGGTTCATTTCTCGAAGTTAAGTTATCACCAAATTTTCATTTCAATAAATCGATGGTTGCGGTCGCCGTATGGCACGTAGCGCAATCCTGATTAAACCTCTTTTTTTAACAAACACAAACTGCGAAGGTTTTTGTTTGCCTGCAGATACAGCCAGAGTCTCTGGTTAAGATTGATAGCCCAGCACACTATAGTCTAGACTGTCGGGGCATCCGGTTCAATGTAATCCATATTTTCAAACAAAACTTAATTGTTCATGGTGCGATAACGATCTCCATTGACCGTAACGCGAGCTCCGGCTTCATTTTTGAGGAAATAACACAATTTTGCAATAAAACAGTTGTCTATAAGTTGCGCGTATCGATGACTGATTTTCAAAGTAAATTTGGATAATTTGGTAGCGTTGTTCAAGCGTCAATCTATTCATGATGATTTTTCAGAGTATACTAATGCTGAAATGTTTAAAAGTGAGCGCAGAATGACAGTTCGTTTGACTGTTACACTTTCGTAAGTTTTATCGGGCTTAAAAAGACACCCTTTACAACTTAATTCCAGTTTGTGTCTATGTATGAACAAAAATGTCCGTCTTTTTTAGTTAAAGCTTAATTAAAGTTTGTATGCTAAGATTATTTCCTTTAGAGTGTATAACAATGTCCTGTGTTTTTGCTTATTGGGTGAATGACTTCAAAATGCGTATTTTTTTTTTCAAATTTTTAGCTTTTATTTTAAAACATTTGTACAATATACATTTATTCCATTGTTAGCTATGAACTTTTCTCACCTTTATGGCAACATATGGATTCCGAGCTAAAAAAAACTGCTCATCTTTTGAGGCCAAGAACGAATCAAGCCAATTTCGTATGCTGTGTTCTGAAGTGCAGCGTATCATAGTGAGAGCATTCTGCATCGATCGAAACAAATAGCAAGATCTGGACTATAAGGCAAAACTTCCCAACCACTTCATTCTGAATGGGTTTTAACAGGTATTGCAACATGTGGCCTATCATTGTCATGATGGAGTATTACGATTTCATGTCCGGCCTCATATTCTTGGAATTTTTCGACGAATCCGTAACGTTCTGTAAAGCTCATAATAAATAGGACCCTTTTGCTCTCATCAAATACAGAACATTACCTTAGCGCCATGGATATTTGGCTTTGTTGTCGATCCGGCTGGTTGATCGGGCTTCACATAAGATCTCTTACGCTTCGGGTTATTGCACTGTATCCATTTTTCATCGCAGTAATGATTCGGTGCAAACATGATTTTCTTTTATAGAGTTCCAGTATCATTTCCGACATGCAAAATCGGCTTTTAAGGTATCACAGCTTCAATTCGTATGGTACCCAATTTTTCACAATTGGATGAATACTGCTGCTGTCAAACGTCTTTAAATAGTGCTTGTGTAGTTCCCAATGATTTCGGAAGCTCTTGTGGAGTTTGACAACAATCTTCATGCCTCCAATTCTTCTTATTATTTACGCACTGCAACCCATAAGATCTTTCGTGCATTAAATTTTTCATCATAACAGAATTAGGCTACATATGAAGCCAGTTATTCTATTTGATGAGAGATCAATTACATCCCCCGGGGCTATAAAGGTCCTTCCGAGGCATTTGGTTCTGCACCTTGCCAGCATTGGGCAGTCCCATAAAACATGTTTAGAGGTTTCAGCATGAAGTTCACAAAACCTGCACTGATCATTCTCAACATTACCTAAAATAAATTCGTGATACCTTTTACTACAATGACCTTAAACCACAATGTCCGGCGAATAAACCACTAAGTATTCTCAAGTCACTCTTTCCGAGTGATAGACAGTTATAGTTTGGACAGAGTAATGAACCGTTTAGATCGTCTAAGTCCTGATATATTATCCCAAAATCGTGCAAATTCCGATTCAACCCAAGAACGAATATGTTCCAAAATCCATCCACGTGGGATGCCAAAGAACGATTCAGGATCTATGAACGAGCGTTGGACCCCTATTGGCCAGACAATCATGGTCAGGTACCCAGCACAAGGTGTGCTCATTGTGCGCACCGAGTTCATTTAAAGATGTCCATAATAACACCAGACCTTACTTCATATGATGATAAGGCTCTTAGAGCAGCCTGGCTATTCGACATAACAAATATACTAGTATTCCTTAATCTCTTCAAACTTTTGTCTTCCGTGTGAAAATCACACTAAGTTTAATAATATTGTCTGATTGACTGTTACCATCGTTATTGTGGGTAGTTTGCCTCCTTGCACTCTTTAAGGTAATGCCTGACATAATTTTATACAACTAAATTCGTAGGACATTTTAAATTTGTTTTTACCACCCCTCCACTATCTCTACTTGTCTGTAAAAAGACTTAAATATGCGTGTCTATATACAGTTTTCTTTTATTAATGTCATTAAAATTATTGTTAATGCGTGTATATATCCTATTTTCTTCTCCCCTTGATATAAATTTACCTAAATTTAGTCCATTTTTAATAAGTTTTTTATCTTTATCACTTAAATTCACACTCGCCAACAAAAGCAACCAACCAACCAACCAACCCAGCACCCAACAACCACCAACCGTCTGTCTACATTATCGTGCTCGTCATCTTTTATTAAGTGTTAAACAAATTTTGATTTGAAAATTTTAATTTTTATTGTAGTATATTGTTAACAAATTGTTTATTTATTTAGTTATAAGTAATAATGTTTACTTTTTGTTTTCTAAGGGGGAAAAAAAGGTGCTAAATTTGTTTTTGGTTTTTGAAAATAAATTTTTAGTATCGATCTACATTTTCAACACACACACTCGTTTATGTACTGTTTAATAAAGTGTTAAATTATTTAATTTAAATTAACATAAAATTTTTCTAAACATTTTGTATTTGTTTAAAAAAGTATTACTTAGTAGTGTTTTTAACAACATTTGCCGTTTCTGCTCTCCCATCTATTTCCAGTTTAATTATAAAATTTATAAAGAAAAAAGCAGCTATAGCAGCAGCAACAACAACTACCAGCAATACGACAACACCAGCTGTATTTTATTGACAACAATTTCAAAACATTACAAAGAATATAGAAATATATAAAGCAAAAAGGTATTTAAATTATTTTACTTCTCTTTTTTTTGTTTTCTTAATATTAAGTACTGTATTATATTTATAAATAAGTATCTATGTATGTTTGTTTAAGCAACTTACACTGTTATTACAAGTATTTTCGTAATAATCTTTATACAAAAGAAATCCAATTATAATTTATGAAATGTTTCTTGACACAGACATTTTTAAGTGACAGTTTTTTTTTTTTTTATCCACAGTAAAATTTTGGGAGTTTAATTTTAAAGATACTTAACGAAATAAGCTAAGCATACGAGATGAAATAAAGAAGTTTAGTGATCCAAAATTAATTTTATGCTAATTGACACTAAATAGTTGTTGGTGTACGATAAATAGAGTCCAACCTAAATGGTATTTTTAGGCCAAAACTGGAACTAAACTTAAAGTATCAATATTCGCCCTAATACGAAACTTTCAATTCCAGCATGCATCTCATGTAGCTTGAGGGTAACGTTAGTCAAACTTGTTTAAAACGCTGGTTAATATTTGTAAGATCCCACACCACAAAACCCTTTCAAGTTGCCAGGAACATGTCTGAATGGTATAGAAAGAATTAAATCGTTTTTGTACCAAAAGAAATGAAAACAATACAACTTTTTGTCCAGAATTGTGACCAACTTTGGAATGCAACGAGAAATTGCAAGCCACCGGTAGAGGCACAAAACACTTTCAGGAAAGTTGAAGGTACTTGAGCACGCAGCTCAGCTGATAAAGCCGAAATATTCACAGACCACATAAGTAAAGTATTTCAACCAAACTCCTCGACAAATGATTTTGAGGAGCCACTTGTTCTTTTATTATCTTATGTGGATATGCTAGCTATAAGCCCAGATGACATAAGTAAATTTATCTTCTGGGAATGATTCAGTGAAACCTACCGAATGTGGCAATATTTGTATTAATCTATATTATTTAATGCGTTCTTTAAACTAGGGGTTTTCCCTACAAATTGGAAAACTTCTCTGATAATAATGATACCAAAGCCTGCGAAAGATCTGGTCGTGCCAACCTACTGTAGACCTATAAGCTTACTTCCTTGTCTGTCGAAGCTGTTCTAAATATTATTCCAACAAAAAATCTTATCATTTTTAAATGAGATAAATATTATCTCAGTTCAGCAGCTTGGTTTCCACGAATGCCACTGGTACAATGGAACAAGACAATCGTATAACTGGAGAGATAAGAAAATCTTTTGAATAAAAAAAATGTTGTTCGGCAATATTTTGAGATGTCTTCCAAGCCTTAGACCTGGTATACAGAATTAAATGTTTTACCCATAAAATACAGGGGGCTAATTACCGCAGTCGAACACGATCGAATACTTCGTCGAGCGTGCGAGTTTTTTTATTTTGAATTCTCTTATTCGATATCGAATATAATGTATACAAAATTATATTGATTGTGCTGGATAACGAACGAGTTTTTACTCGAACGCTAATAAGCGTTCGAAATTTATTTCGATTACGAGTGCAAGAATTTGAACCCAGGATTCTTATCTATCAGACCGTTTATTTACAATAAAGTACAACGATTGTGTGACAAGAAAATGTAATATTAAAGCTGGCATGAAGTGTTCTTGGACCTATCCTCTATTTAAACTATTTCTACATTTACTGATGTTACCGCCATTATTAGCTCACACGAAAACCCACACATGGCATCTAGACAACTAGATGGCTACCTGATATGTGTGGAGAAATGGTTGGAAAACTGGCGAATACGGGTGAAAAGGTTAAAAAAGATGTTACCTTCGCGCTAAGATGGGGAAATTGTGCACCTCAGTCCGATTCTGTTACATACCTTGGTATTCACTTAAATAGGCGACTTCCTTGGCATCGTCATATAGAAACTAAGAGACTTCACATGAATTTAAAAGCTTCTAGCTTGCACTGGTTGTTCAGTGACCAAACAAAATTAAGCCTTGACTATATAGTCATCCTGTATGAAAGCGTTTTAAAACCAATTTGGACATATGGAATCCAGCTTATACAGAGGGCCCAATTGAAAATTCTTAGGACCATGGCGGGTGCTTCCTTGTACATAAGAAATGAGAATGTACACTAGTGAACGATGAGTTTAACAAAGACCGTGATAAATATATTACAATATAAAATTACAATGTCACCCGAGCCCGCTCACATACACCCAAACGCAATCAAGGCTTCCTAGAGCCGATCTACCACCCCGCTAAGATGAGGTCCATTTGTTGCCAATGCTCTTGGTAGAGAGCAATTAGTTTTAATTTTAGTTAAAATTTTAGTTAAAAGATTTAGTTAAAAGATTTAAATATTAAAGAAAATAAGGCAGATTCAATAAATAAATGAAAAAAATTTTAAAGAAGACAGGAATGAATGTGCCAGCAAACTCGAATGACTCGGTTGTCACAACGAAACTGTTTTCTCTGTCAAATTGTCAAATTTGGGAAGATAACAATCCTCATGAGATCCAAGAGCGTCCAATGCATCCCGAAGAAGTCACTTGGTGCGGATTTTGGATTAGCGGCGTCATCGGTCCATATTTCTGTGAGAACGACGTCAATGGCGATCGCTATAGGTCGATAATTACCCAATTCTTTCGGCCTGAATTGAATGATTTGGACACCAACACAGTACGGCACTACACGCCATACATATCATGCCAAATTAGATTTTCTGTACTAAAGATTTGATGGTCTTCTCACGTGGAGGTGATGTGAACAGAGAAGTTTCACATACTTAGTGAAACAAAGTTAATGTTTAGGGCTATTTATAATCAACAACTGGGTGGAAAGTCCTTCATGTGCTTTGTAAGTACCAAACGGAATGAAGAAAGTTACTTTTAACTTTTAGACAATGTTTTACTACCTTTTGGTGAAGAATCATAGTGCGAGGTTCAGATATTTCAGCAGTTTAATGCTGGCATTCGCAACTGAAAATCAAGGAAACAATTTTACTCCAATATATTTTGCCGCTATTATGACAGCCCAAATCAAAACTTTTTTTAGTGCATTTGACTGAACTCAAGTAGTATTTGTTGTAAGTACCCAGACATTATTATTAGTAGTGAGGCTTCAAGCTCTATGACCCATAGGATCTTTTGTGCAGCTAGATTGTTCATGCAACAAGAATACAGTTTAATATCTGATATTGTTTATGTCATCAAATTCAAATATGATATTTTGTATGCTTAGCTTATTTCGTTATGAACAGTTTATTACTATTAATGGACAAGAAAAGGCTATTTTTAATGAAATAAATTCTATGTTTTGGTTACCTTTCGTGAAACTAGCAACTAAAAACTAAGAAATGTTTTGCCGATATATTATTATATGGTGCAGATCTAAAGCTTATTTAATACATGTGACTAAAATCAAATAATTTTTGAAGTAGACAGACAGCTTGATAAACAAGAACTGCTTAGATAATACATGTAAAAATAATGGACCAATATTATTTTAAAGAAAACATTATATTTACCCGAATATACTTAATATTTTAATTTGTATGCTTAGCTTATTTCGTTCTGAACATTTTATTGCCATTTATAGGCAATAAATAAGTCACTAAACTACCTGGGTTTTTGTAAGTTCTTAATTTTGTATGCTTAGGTTTTTTCCTGCAGTGAATGTAGTATGAACATGTAAAACAGAATGTTTTATTCTGATATTTTTTATTTGGGAATTTCTATTTGAGAAAAAAGCTACGAAAATCTTTTGAACTTATCCATCATATCAATTAAGAAAATAATTAAAACATATCCTACTACAATTTGAATTTTTTTGTATGTTAATATCTAGATAACATTCCATATTGAGGATTTCAATTAAAAAGCGAATACTACTGGCTGTATCCTTATTTCTTTCTCTCTTTCCTCTGAAAAGTCATGAGAATTCCCAGTATTTCATTGCACTGTTCATGTTATTCATACTCGAACACCAATTTCTTCTATATTCGTTGAACTTTTTTTTTTTTTTCGAAATTTTTTGATATTTTGGTGCAAATGTTTTTCACTTTTTTTTTGTTTTTCTTCCTTTAAATAATCGTACTTTGAGTTCTAATTTTTTTTTTTTATTGCCACCACAAAGAAAGAAATAACGAAAAATGTGTAAAAAAAAAAATAAATGAAAAAAACTTTCTGCTTCAGCTGATGCTCATGGGAGCAGCAGTGGCACAAGTTGTAGTAGTATTATTCCCCATATCAGAGTACGAGTATGTGTTGCATGCTCCTCTCTACTTCTACTTTTTGTTTGGTGTGGTGACAACACTGCAAAAATAGCAATCATTTGGGTGCTTTAGAATTAAAAAAAAAAAATATATATATAAAAAATTAAAACGAAAATGACAACAACTACTACAACTGAAAACAAAAATACACTCTAGCAAATGTTGAATGTTGGTTGGTTTCTACTGTATCATCATCATCGTCTTTTTCGTTCATTTTCTGCTAAAAGAAAAAAAAAAACAGGAAAAAATCCGAAAAGAAATGTAGTGCAACAAAAACAGAAAAAAAAAAAAAAATTATGTACATATATCCACTAACAATTCGAATTTTTCTCTGTGACAAATCAAAAGTGCATCCATCCACTCACATATACATACACACATTAACACCGAATCACTTATACATATGTACATGAATAGAATTTCATTGAAACTTTTGTATTGTGCATGGTTCACATTTTATACACTTAAATTAAGTTTTTCTTGTAAATTTTGATGTTTTTTTTTAGCATTGTTAAGGAGAATTGCCAACTTTTTGGTTTTCTATATTTCTACACAGATTTTTTTTAGCAAAGGATGTTGGCAAAAGAAGAGATGCAACTGTTAAGGGAAATAAATATACAGCCCTATTCGGGAAAGTGTAGCATCAAGTTTTCTAGGCGTTAAATCACTTAATAATTATCAAGAAAAAGTAACATATTTCAAGATCATTCAAAATTGAAACCACTGAGCCATGTGAGATGCCTATGGCTTCCACAATCTCTCACACTTTTAATATCCGATCGGCCAACACCATATCGTGAACTTGTTCATTTGTTTCGGATGTAGAGATTATTGTTAAATACACAATCCAACAATGTGAAAATGATATTGCTAGTGATAATAGATATAAACTTAATTGAAAATGTTTACCAACTTAGGTTAGGTTCCTAGGGCAGCCAATCATCAATCAGCTCACTTGGGTCCATTCAAAACTCATCCAATTGTGATACTCATGAAGTAAACAACAGGATATTTATACCACATCCATTGCTTCCGAGGTGAACCAACTAGATTCTTTGATGAAGGAATGGGTGCGTCTCAGATTCATCCTTGATAACTCATCTAAACACGGGAGGAAGGGGGGTTGCAAGGTTATGTTCCCTGAAGTTTGTCAGAGCCGGTCATTGACAGAATAGGTGGGACACAATTCCCTCCTCTTCTTCGTTTCGACAGCTTCTATAGTAATATTTTAGCGTGTTCAATTAAACAGTGTCATGTAATAAACAAGGAAACAATCAGCCTTATTTGCTTACGATGGAATTCCATAAGTAGATTCATCCTGCCGGCATCGTATACGGGCCAGATTGACCTCGCAATAACACAGGTGGATTCATTAGGGGGCATTTACATTATGACTTTAAGTCATGACTTAAAATCATGGTCTTTTTTTTGTACTAGTAATTGTGACGTCTAAACAAAAGGCAAGTTTTCTGTTTTTCATGACTTGATATCGACTTAGTCCTGCTGTACAACCATCTTAGAGGGAAATATCAGAAAAGGGATCGATCGCCTCCACAGCTATCATTGCACCCCTTTTGGCCAATTCATCTGCAATACAATTACCCTGATTTCCATCGTGTCCAGGGACTCATATAAGCGCTATCCTAGAATGTCTTGCTTTCTCATTTAGGAATACCCGCCATTCCTGGGTTAACCTAGATGTCGCTATTCCGTTAACGGCAGCCTTGATATCGGTAAATATATCAATAAATACATATAAAAGGGTTTTCCAATAAGAGGTGTTCTTTTGAATCACCACCCGGTATTTCGGTAGCTGTCACTTTTGAAGCTTTTATTCTTTGACATTTGACAAGTAGAAATTATGCCATTACTTAAAATGAAACGATACACACTTCAACAACGCATTAAAATTATTAAAATTCACTACAAAAATGGTGAAAATCTTGTGAAACTCACAGTTCGCAAAACTAAAGCATTTTTGGGTCGTCGTGATGAACCTTGTCGGACCGCAATACAGAAATTGGTGGAACAATTAGAGCTATTGGGACAAGTTAATGATGTGAAGAATAAAACCCGTGCACGCGCTACGTGCCACACAAGCAACGAAACCATTGCTCCATTTTATGGGAAAAGTTTCCGGACCGTGTGATCTCTCGAAGAGGTGATCACAATTAGCCACCGAGATCTTGTGATTTAACACCTTGCGACTTCTTCCTTTGGGGCCTCGTGAAAGATCAGGTCTACGCCAACAGCCCAGCGTCGATTCCGTACCTCAAATATAAAATTCGTGAGGTTATCGAGGACATAGGCCAGCCACTTTGCGGTTTGATTATGGACAATTTCATGAAAAGGATATGGTCCTGTAAGCGTGGTCGTGTTGGCCATTTGGCTGATGTTGTTTTTCATTATTAACGGCATACCTTCCTCTTTATTATGAAATAAACATCCGATCATTTGTTTAAAAAAATTACATTTTTCTTTGAATACCAAAATAACATCACTTGTTGGAAAACCCTGTATCTCCAGATATTCGATAATACCTCAGCCAATTGGATGCACGTGAGTGTTTTCCGCCTGAAGAGCAGTGCAGAAGTTAGGTGGCCTGAAGTAGGATTTTGTCCCATAATTCTCAATAAAGAAACCTTACCAAACATACGAATTTAAAATCATTGCATTGCGTTCTTTAGATTTTTTTCATTAAAATTATTTTTACAGAATTATTATTATACAGCAACTGAAATACGTCCGTGACTTTTTGAATTCTCCGCCTCTTAACTGAAAGGGCAACATTGCTCTTGTCAACAGGCCAAAATATGAACAAGCTGCGTCATTTAGTTGGTTTTTGAAAGCCATTGATAGCAGACTGCTCATTAAGCATTATTATTTGCGAGAAAACCCTCAGCTGGATAAATACTATGGAAACGATTGGAGATTGAAAGTGCGATAGATTGTGGAAGCCATAGGCATCTCACATGGCTTAGTGGTTTCATCTATTGAATTCATGAACGAATCAAGCCATTGTCGGATACTCTATTCTGAAGTAAAGCGTATCCCAGAAAGCGTTCTGCACAAAAAATAGTAGTCAAACGGCGTAAGGTTTGGACTGACTATAAGTTGGGTGAGGCAAAACTTCTCAACCACTTCATTCTAAACAGTTTTTAAAAAGTTATTGCATAGTGTGGCCGATCGTTGTCATGATGTATATTACGGTTTAATGTCAGGTCGCATATTCGACAAATGCTCGCTTCAAACGAATCAGTTGCGTTCGGTACAGGTTGCATGTAATGGTCTGGCCATTCGGCTGATTGGCCTGGTATGAGAAACTTTCCGCAAGATGGGTGCCGTGTTTGCCCACAAAAATCCTTGAATTAGACTACGAATTGCTTCCTCATCTCCGGATTTAGGCCCGAGTGACTATTTCTGTTTCCAAACCTGAAGAAATGGCAAAATACAAATTGAAATTCTGAAAATAAAAATAAATTTTTTTTTTCTCCATATAAACTTGGAATATTTCAGTTTCAACTTGAAATGGTATATTTCAAGTTTTATTTAAATACTTACCAGTTACCCCTTATTTATGAGACATACTCCTTATGTATAACCAGCCTTATCTTAAATATTCAACGCTTGGTAACCCTATTAACAACGGTACAATGTTGCACTGCCTGTGTAACATGAAAAAAAGCAACTGAAATGAAACAGCAAAAAGGAAAATTTTTCAAATATTTTTGTGCTACGAAAACAGTACAAAAAAAAAAATAAAAGAAAAAGACACCGAGACTGAACTTAAGAAAAATATGCTTGTGAAAAATAGCAAAATAAACTTTTTGTTGCCATTTTTATATTTGTTTTCTGTTTTTTTTTTTTTTGTTGTTTCTTTTATAGTTTAGTTTATAGTTTTGTAGTTTGGAAACATCTTGTTTTAGGTGATGTTGTTAGAGTTTTTTTTTTATTGTTAGTTTCCTACTTTTCATTTTGGTATTTTACACGCCCTCCCTTTGTCACCAACTTTGGTGACACACACACACACACACTTATAACACATACACTGTGCTACACTTGTCAGCTAGTGGAATAAAACAGGAATGTGTAAGTTTGTTACAGGGTGGTGGCTACTAGAAAAGGATACATAGAGTATTTCTTTTAAAACTCTCTACCTTAAGTATGTCTTTATACCCTATACCACCATAGTGGGGAGTGTATTATGCGTTTGTGCTGATGTTTGTAACGACCAGAAATATTTGACTAACACCCATCTTAAAGTATACCGATTGACTTAGAATCACTTCTGAGTCACAATTTTGAAGATATTTCGATCATATTTGGCACATACATTTTTGGCTCAATGACGAATCCTATTGGCTGAAATCGGTCCATTATTTTACCTAGCCCTCATACAAATGTCCTCCCGAAATAGAACTATCAATGTTTAATTTATCTAGGCATTTACACAAATTTCGCTCCAAATATTGGGTGTATGACTTAAAAATGAGGAATTTTTTTTAGCTATGACCTTTTCCCATCTTTCTAGCAACATATGGAGCCAAAAGAACTGCTCATATTTTGAGGTCAAAAACGAATCAAGCCAATATCGGATACTCTGTTCCCAAATGAAGCGTATCCCAGTGAATGCCTTCTGTATCGATCGAAATAAATAGTAGTCGAACGGGGCAAGATCTCGAATATATAGCGGGTGAAACTAAACATCCCAACCACTTCCTTCTAAATACTTTTTAACTGGTATTACAAAATGTGGCCGAGTGTTGTCATGATGGAATATTAAGTTTTCATGTCTGGCCGCTTATTCTGGGCGTTGTTCGGTCATTGCTCGCTTCAAATGAATCACCTGCATTCGGTACAGGTTATCTGTGATGGTCTGGTCAGATTTCAGCAGCTCATAATAGATAGGATCCTTTTGCTCCCACCAAATATAAAGCATTACCTTAGTGAGATGAATATTTGTCTTTGGTGTCAATTCGGCTGGTTGGCCGGGCTTCACATACGATCTCTTACGCTTCTGGTTATTGTAATGGATCCATTTCAAGGTCTCTCGGCTTCAATTCGTATAGTACCCAATTTCCCTGCTTTTGGATGAAACCTGCTGCTAGCAAACGTTTTGAAATTGATGCTTGAGCAGCTCTCAAGGATTTTGCAAGCTCTGGTTGAGTTTGACAACAATATTCAAGGAGTAATGCCTCCAATTCTTGGTTTTCAAACTATTTTGAAGATCTATGTCTTTCGTGTTAAAATCACCACTTCTGAACCGCACAAACCTTGAAATCGATGGAACTCATTCATCATGAGCAATCGGTGTGCTTCAGCGGCACCTTTTTTTCAAATTAAAGAAGTAAAGCAGATTTTCCGCATATGACGCATTCTTGGTACGAAAAATTCATCATTTTTTAAACAAAAAAAAAAAAAAACTTTGTTGTGAATAAATGACAGATATGTAAATGACATATAAGTCATATAAAACAAAAACCGTGTTTAAAAGATACGCCACCTACTTGTAAATCCCGCATTTTTAAGTCATACACACAATAAGTTTTATATATACGGACGCCATGTCACCTAATTTTATGATGATCGGTTCATAATTAGTTATAGTTCCCATATGAGTTCCACTTCCGAAAATTACTTTAACGATCATAAATCTCTTAAAATTGTTATCCATATAGAATTCAACAGAAGTAAGTTTCATATAGAAATATATCACACGACCTATTTTCATGACGATCGGTTTATAATTGTTCATAGCTTCCATATGAGTTCCACTTCCGATAATCACTCACGAAAATAAATTGTTGAAATTTTAAAGTTCAGTGTAGGTTATAATATGGTCGGGCTTGACTGACTATATTTTCTTACTTGTTTTTTTTTTATTTATTTTTATTGTTGCTATGTTTTTTGTAACAATTTATTTGTGTAACTCTATACTTGACTCTTGTTTAAAACCCCTTCACCCCTCCCCCCTTAACAAGCATCCCTTTTTCTGGGATTGTCAACACAAAAATCAAATTTACTTTGTCACTGGGTTTTATTTAAGTTCCCCATCACTTGTTTTTTGTTAACATTATTTTTTTTATTTTATTTAGCTACATTTCTCGTTACACTTAACAAAAAAACTTGGTTATTTATTGTTTTGTTAAAATTTTCCAGTTTCTAGATTTTCCCTTATTTTGTAACTGTTGTCAGTCACAGTTACAACTTTTACTTACACATCGTGGTCAATTTGGGTAGTGGTGGTTGGCAATGGAGCCGAGTGTGCCACACACACACATACACCCTCTCTCTCTCTCTCTCTCAGTCTCTTTGTGAATTGGTTTTCCACATAAACTTGTAATTTTCTGCGGTGTGTGAGTTTTTTTTTTTGTTATTTTTTTCTTCTGTCATTGTTGTTGTATCAACAAAATGAAATATTAAATACAAGTGTGGGAACAATAAACCATATTTTTATTGATAACGAAACAAAAAGTAACATGTCATTGAAAATTTATTTCTTTTAAGGCAAAAAAAAAAAATAAATAAATTGTCGAAAAACTGTTCCGAGACTGAAATTTAATATCGTCTGTAAATTACTTTTTTCTTCTTTGGCGAACAAAGATGCTGTGTAAAATATCAAATAAATTAAACATTGTTTAATTTAGATTTTTTAGCTTATTGTAAGAATTTGTTTTATTGAAATTGTTTATATTGGCTGTTATTAGAAAATGTCAATTTTTAATGTTATTGTTAACAAAAGTAATAAAAATCAAAGAACAAAACATAACTATTATGAAAAATTTAATTTGCTTTTGTGAGAATTACTTAGTTTAGGGTTTAACTAAGGATCTACATAACTTCAAGCAAAGGCGAGCGCTATAGGGGTCGATGATTACCAACTTTTTGCCTGAATTGGATGATATCGACACCAACGACACTACCTACCACACAGCTCATACCACATTGGACATTCTGCACGAGCGTTTTGGTGGCATGATCATCTCACGAGGAAGTAATTTAAACTGGCTACCGATAACATGAAATTTGTCCCCGTTGTAGACTTTTTCTTAAGTCGCAGGTCTAAGCGAATAAGCCATAAATCACGGTGGCCCTTAAAGCCAACATAACCCATGCCATCGATAAAATTCAGCCTGATTTATGCGTCAGATTCATGGAAAATTTGACATTTTGTATGCGCGCCACCCACCGAAGCCGCTTCAGACATTTGCACGATGTTATATTCCATACATAATGACATCGTTTAGCCTTTCACATGAATACAAAATTTCGATTATATCTCACATTTTGTTTTATTTAAATTTAAAGTTAGGAAGCGCTCAATGGAAGACCCGTTATATATTCTGGATAGTTATAGAAAGTGGAGTCGATATAGCCAGGCCCGGGTTTCCAAAAACTTACATACATGATTGATACATCAATGCAGCCGGTATATCCCCGGTTCGGGAAAATCGGTCTACAAATGGCGGAGATGTAAGCAAAAAACCACGACTACCTCGATTTTTGCTCTATTTTTTATCTATATCCGTATTACTAAGTCATAAACATAGACAATATGGATATCTAATGATAGACTTTTCAAAGACCATTCCAACAATGTATATCACGTTATAGAACATTAAGTCGACAATGGGGCAAAATACGAAAAATATTTTTCAACCAACATTTTTGTTTACCAATTTTTTTTAAATTCCATTAAACAAAATTTACAATTCCCAACCAATGTTGGAAGTAGGATGCATGTCAAAATCCAATTTAAATTTCTGCTATTAATAATATTTAAAGTTATGTTTACCGAACATGCAACAAATTGCATACAGAGCACGAAAAAATCTAAGCATACAAAATAAAAAGTAAAAAAATTCTCAATTTCAGGTAATTTTTTCTTAGGAAATTAAATCATTTAATTTATTGTATTAATGCTAAGTAGTGGTACAAAAAAAACAATTTAATTTTAAACTAGTAAATATACGATATTCTTTTTTTTTTAAATAAGTAGAAAGGACATTGTTGTTTATATACAATTGCTGAATGCACAAAACCCCTTGTATTAAGTGTATTATTGTATTAAAATACAATAGTGTAAGCTTGTTGTTGATAATTTTCACAAGGTCTCTTATCATGTCATATTGTCATAATGTCCTAATATTTCACAATGGTTTTTATTGCTTTTCAAGCAAAACATTTTCTAAAATAATACTACTTTCTATGCTATGTTTATTGTGATATCGTCACGAACCAGCAGAGAACAACGCCGAATGCCTAAGAGTCGGTTGAGCCGAGCCGCCGAGTCGTCATATATTAGGACATTATGACAATATGACTGATAAGAGACCCTGTGAATTGACCATATATGTTTTTAAATAGTTGTATTGGTTTCCGTGCTTTCAGTGAATATGAATGCCAGTTATTGAGCAGAATAAAGAAAATACAAACAAAAAAAAAAAAAAAATGTTTCTGAATGTCAGCAGCAAATTTATAGATTTCTCCAAAAAAGTTATATTTTTTCAGTTCTATTTTTCATTTTATTTTTAGAAAACCTGCTGTTTTTCTATTTATTTGGTTTCTGACGTTTAAATTACATTCATACAATATGCAATGGGTGTTCACAAACAAATAAACAAAAAGTGTATTTAATACAAGATACACGATACTGATTGTTGTGAATTAAGCAAGTAAGGACCACTAAACTCTTTTATGGTTCTAATCATTAGTAATGAAATTTTGAACCTTTTTCGGAAACCCTTCCATTATAGTTTTTATAGTGATTTCTGTCAATTTGTTTCAACAGGTTGTCCATCTCCGTTTAAAATCTACCACACTTTTGGACACCTTTTTTGTGCTCTTCAATTCTCTTTTAACAAGAGCCCAATATCTCTCCACTGGCCTTAGCTCCAGGGAGTTTGGAGAATTTGCCTCTCTTGGTACAAATACCATATTATTGTTCTTGCACCACTCAAGGTCTTGCTTACCATAGTGACAGGGTACCAAATCAAGCCAAAAACACACTAAGAAGTCTTATGAATGGAAGCTTCTTTTTTTGTAAACATTCCTTGATGTAAATTTCGGTATTTATAGAGTCCTTTGTAACAAATGTTTGGCTTTTTTGCGGCAACTGCATATTGCTTGCCATGCCAAGAACTTTTTGGGAAATTATGTCTGCTTTTGGGTCCTAAACTTTTCTTCAACATTCCCTCGAGCATCAGCAACATCAATATTTTGAACCGGAAAATCTGCCTGAACATACGTTTCGTCATCCATTATGCAGCAAGAATATTTTTTTTTATAAAATTTGACTTCAATTTCCGGGCTCTTTTTTTGGCATCTAAATTTTTAGCAGCGTTCCCGTCAGGAACTTTTTGAGCCTTGTATGTTTTTGAACCTGCATTAGCTTTAACTTTTCGTACCAAATAGTCCGAGCACTGAGCTAACTGGGCTGCTTTCCTACCGGATGTCTTGTTAGCTCTTTTGAAAATGCTTAATAAACTGTGAGTCTTTTGAAAGCATATTTCCTGTTTATTCATTAAAATGTTTATTTTGTATTGGATTTTGAGCCAAAATAACTGCTCATCTTTTGAGACCAAGAACATAGCAAGCCAATTTCGGATACTTTGTTCCCAAATGAAGCGTATTTCAGTGAATGCGTTCCGCATCGATCAAAGCAAATAGTAGTCCGATGGGGCAAAGTCTGGACTATGAAACGGATGAGGCAAAAATTCCCAACCACTTCATTCTAAATATTACAATATGTGGCGGTTGTTGTCATGATGGAATATTAGGGTTTTTCGTCCAATGCTCGCTTCAAACGAATCTGTTGTGTTCGGTACAGGTTCCCCGTGATGGTCTGGCCAGATTTCAGCAGCTCATAATAGATAGGAACCTTTTGGTCCCACCAAATACAGAGAATTACCTAAGCACCATGGATATTTGGCTTTGGTGTCGATTCGGGTTGTGGGCCGGGCTTCACATACGATCTCTTACGCTTCGGGTTATCGTAATGGATGCATTTCGGTGCAGTAATATCCAATGATTCGGTGCAATAGTGATTTTCGTGTTGGACATGCAAAATCACCTTCCAAGATCTCTTGGCTTTAATTCGTATGGTACCCAATTTCCCAGCTTTTGGATGAATCTTGCTGCTCAAAAACGTTTTGAAATTACTGCTTGAGTATTTCCCAAAGATTTTGCAAGCTCTTGTTGAGTTTGACAACAATCTTCATGGAGTAATGCCTACAATTCTTGATCTTCAACCTTTTTTGGCTGGCTTGGCGATCTTTGTCTTCAAAATCACCGCTTCTGAACGAAACAAACCATTTCTGGTATGTTGAAACCTGTGGAACACATTCACCATAAGCTTTTGTGAGCAATCGGTATGCTTCAGCGGCACTTTTTTCAAATTAAAGAAGTAAAGCACGCTTTGTTGGATTAAAATTCGAAATTTTTGAAGCAAAAAAAAAAAAAAAAACCGTTGTTGACACTATAATGTTCAATAACTAAGTGAGAATAAATGACAGATATAAACCCTTCAAAATTATATATAAGTTATTAAAAGCAAAAACCGCGTTCAAAATATATGACATCTATTGCAAATCCCTCATTTTTAAGTCATACACCCAATAATTATATCCTTAATTAAGTGTGAGCGTTTTGAAAGCATATTTCCTTTTTACTCATTGAGATGTTTATTTTTTAAATAATTATGAGAAAAATGTGTTTTTATATCAGCAGAAGCAATTGTTAAGAAAATGTATTACCATTTTAATTGCCGCTCTCTTTAGTTAACATGAAGTGCATGTTTTGTTTTTGTATGCTTTGATATTTTCAGGCATTGTGTAGTAACTAAACAAACTTTGAAAGTATGTATAGTTAAAGCATTAAGTTCCTTTTTCTTTTTAATTAAATAAAGCCCCTGTTTCAAACACTTCTCCTGCCTCTTTACAATATATTCCCAAATATATTTTAAGTCTACTCAATTGTTGTTATTTTTTTTTTTTTTTTTCATTGAACATTTCTTTAACAAAAAGGAGGACCTTGTTACTTAGCCTGGCCAAATTGTTATTTGAGAGAAAAAGTGAGTAATAAAATCGTGCATTTATAAACATTAAAAGTGTCTGTGGCACCACAAAATAGTGTGGTGGGGTTGGGTTGTTTGGTCGTTATGGGGGTGTTACAGGGTTTGGGTAAAATGCATTAAATACACTACAGAAATAAAAGCAAACATAAAATAAGAACACAGAACTATAGCATATAAATCTTTTAGGTCATAAAAAATAAATAAATATACATATAATTCACAATAACAAAAATAAAACAACAAACTAAATTTATACAATAACCAAGTTTTAATAAACAATAAAAACTATAGCAAAAGCAAAAAAAAAAAAAAAAACAGTATTCTAGGCGAGTTCTCTTTTATTATTTATTTATATATTTATTTGTTTGTTTGTTTGCTATTTTGTTGTTGTTGTAGTTTTTATTATTATTTTATATAAATATATTTTGTTGTTAGTTGTTGGCAGATTGACAGCAGCAGGTGGGTTTATTATTATCATCACCATCATCATCCGCAGCAGCAGCAGTAGCTAGCTGTAGCAACAGCAAATCATCATCGCCCTCATCATATTATAAGTATAAGAGAGTTACAATAATTATATATTATATGTAATGAACAGTGGTTTAATTTAGATATATTTTAGTCAGAAATCACACATTTTATTTTAAATTATTTGAATTGAACTTATATGCTATTTCAATAAGGAACAAATGATTGAAGGAAAACCTGGTCAAAATAAAAGGTCAAAATAAAATATCTAGGGAATGAACTCAAAGTCCAAAATGAAAAAATGCTTTTGAGGGCGTAATCAAAAAATTTCGATTTTAAAACCTATATACCCCAAGTAAAAGCTAATATTGACCTTGTATTATCAAGAAAAGTATAATTTTATCTAAAAACTTTCAATTTAATTTTAATAATATTAAAGCGGATAATCGAGATAATGTTCCAGAACACAGTCATGAAAAATCATGATAAAAAAAATCTCTAAACATCCTTTTAATGTAAGATAATTATTGTATACAAATACTTAATTTTATTTAAATATTATAAATAATTTGAAAATTATACAATATTTATGAGATATTGAATAACTTACGACATTTTGAAATTTTACGATATACGAAAACTATAATCTTTTTACGATATTTGAAAAATGTTGCAATATTTAAACATTTT
Source organism: Calliphora vomitoria (assembly GCA_942486065.2). Classification (NCBI taxonomy): domain Eukaryota; kingdom Metazoa; phylum Arthropoda; class Insecta; order Diptera; family Calliphoridae; genus Calliphora; species Calliphora vomitoria. The sequence continues at coordinate 53,171,049 of OW818031.2, read as the reverse complement.
ACGATATTTAAAATTTTGCAATATCTGAAAATATTTGAAAATTCTACAATATTCCAATGATAAGAAATTTAGAAGTTTTTGAAAATTTATTAATTTTTGCAATATTTGAACATTTTGTTGGATGTATGACTTAAAAATGCGGGTTTTACAATAGATAGTATCTTTTGAACCCGGTTTTTGTCTTTAATAACTTATATGTTATTATGAAGGGTACATATCTGTCATTTATTTTTACTTAGTTGTTGAACATTATAGTTTAACCAACAAACCACACCGATTACTCATCAAAGCTTATGGTGAATGTGTTCTATCGGTTTCATTTTGCGAGAGATTGTTCAGAAGTGCTGATTTTGACACGAAAGACAAAGATCGAACAAGAATTGGAGGCATTACTCCTTGAAGATTGTTGTTAAACTCAACAAGAGCTTGCAAAATCATTCGCAGCTAAACAAACAACCTTTGCAAGCAGCAGTATTCATACTAAAGCAGAGAAATTGGGTACCATACGAATTGTAGCCGAGAGATCTTGAAAGACCACTTTGCATGTGGGAAATGATGCTTGAACGCTATAAAAGAAAATAAATTTTGACCAAATCATAAATTGCGATGAAAAATGTAACCCTTACAATAACGCGAAGCGTAATAGATCGTATGTAAAGCCCGGCCAATCAGCCGAATCGACACCAATGTCAAATATCCATGGAAATTCTCTGTATTTGGTGGCAGCAAAAGGGTGCTATTATGAGCTGTTGAAATCTAACCAGACCATCACAGGGAACCTTTACCGAACGCGACTCATTCGTTTGAAGCGAGCATTGGCCGAAAAACGCCCAGAATATGCAGCCAGACATGAAACCATAATATTCCACCATGACAACACACGGCCACATGTTGAAGTACCTGTTAAAAACTATTTATAATGAAGTGGGTGGGAATTTTTGCCTCACTCACGTTATAGTCCAGACCTTGCCCCGTCCGAATGCTACTTGTTTCGATCGATGCAGAACGCTCTCCCTGGGATACACTTCACATTGGAACAGAATATCGGAAATTGTCTTGATTCGTGCTTGGCCTCAAACGATGAGCAGTTCTTTTGTAGCGGAATCCTTATGTTGCCAGAAAGATGGGAAAAATGTCATAGCTAACAATGGCCAAGGCTTTGAATAAATTTATATTGTACAAATGTTTCAAAATAAAAGCTAAATATGTGAAAAAATTACACATTTTTAAGTCTACACCCAATATTATATTAGTGCAAAACTACGATTTAAAAAAATTATACGGTATTTATCATAAAGTTTACAATTGGTCAATTCACATTCGGTGTCATAGCGTTCTATGGTTGTATGTCGTAATTTTTATTTTTTGTTTATTAATGTGTTGTTTTTGTTTCGAAATTTCGAATTTATGACATGCAACGATACTACGCTACTACACCGATTGTGAATTGAACAAATATATATTTTCAAAAATTTCTATTTTTGAAAATCTGTTTTCAAAACAGCTTTACGATATATGAAATTTGTTGCAATGTTTGCATATTTTACGACATTTAATAATTTTACAATATTTGAAATATCTAAAATATTCAAAGATGTTTGTTTCGAAAATGTTGCTGTATTTAAAAACTTTACAATATTTGAGACATATTTAAAAATAAAAAATATTTACAGTACACCAATACCTCGGTTTGCGTCGTTTCGAAGTTGCGAATTTTTAAAATGTCTGTAATTTCGAAGTTGCGTTGATTTTGTTTCAGTTTGCGTCGCATGGCCTCGAAGTTGCGTCGTTAGTGCTTCGATTTGAATCGTTTTGTTTCAGTTTGCGTCGCATGGCTTGCGTGGTATTCGTTTCCTTTTGCGTTGCATGGCTTCGAAGTTGCGTCGTTTAAATGGTATTTTTTATTGAAAAATCTATTTTTTTCTGCTAAAATGATAAATCTCGGAACCATTTAAATAAAAAATGAATACATATGTATGGAAAATCGTGCTTCGCTTTGCTTCGCGTTTCTAAAGTCCTAATTAGGGACGCGAAACGGGTTATTAGTGTATTTGAAAAATTTACTATATTTCGAAATTTTTCATATTTAAGAGATATTTAAAAATTCTTGCAATATTTTAAAATTTGTTTCGATATTTAAAAAATTTTAATGTATTTAAAAATTCTAAATTTTAAATCAATTTTGCAATATTTAAAAGTTTTACGATATTAGAATTTTTTCGTTATTTACTGATATTTGAAAATTCATCAGTATTTCAAAGATATCTGAACAATTTTGCTATTTAGCTGTAGAAAAATTTAGGGATATTTCAAAATTAATTTTTGAAATATTTCAAAACATTTCACACTCAAGAATACGCTTCAATGTGGTGTTGTTGTCAAGTAATAGTCAATAAAATAAATATAGTAGAAAACTGAGACAATCGTGTTATATTGCTCATATCTCAGACATTTATGAACCGATTTTGCTGATGTTCAATATCCAAATTCTCGAATCTATCAGATATAAATATTTATATAAAATATGGGTCCTAAAGAAACATTGTCATATCAACTTTACTGTCTATAAAGGTCTAGAATAAATCTAGAAACTTTAAACCTTTACAATTCTTAGTGAAAGTTATTGTGTTCGAATCACTGTGCCAACTAAATCTAAGCTGTCGAGAGAGGAGTGTTGTAATAGCGGTGGCGTGTATACTTTTATTTGTATACAAAAAAAAAATATATATATTTTATTTTAAAATAAAATCACTCATATAGAAACAAACAGAATTTATAAAAAAAAAAAAAAAAAACGGGAAAAAACAACATTTACTCTAGTCTCACTATCAAATAATAGCTAGCACTAGCCAACAATCATTCATCCATCCATCCATTAATTTATTTGAGCCAACCACACAGACTGCTAGCCAGAGTAATAAAATGTTTTTAAACCATCTCAAACCTAAAAATAATTACAATCAAAAAAAAAAAAAAAATAAAAAAAAAATAAGAGAAATAACAAAAATACATACAACGTGGTATTAAAAATCCGTCAATTTCGAATGCCCTACACTAGATTAAAGGGTGTTAAAGATATTTGAAAATAGAAATTAAAACTTAGTTTTACAAGAAACGAGAAATTGTTTCTAAAATATGTAACACTAAATGAAATATTACAAAAATTTTAAAAAATTTTAAGTTTTGTTTTCATTAGTGTTGAAAGCTTCTAATATGCTAGATCCCTGGGGAACTTTCTGCAATTGTATTAGACGAAAAATGGCGTTTTTGAATCTTTAATCGATTTGAAAGGAAACTGTTTTGAATTTCAAAAGCACAGCTTCTTTTAGTAACTATTACTGCTTTAAATTTAAAGATTAAAAGATCTGTTACATTTTTAATCATTCTTAAAGCCTGATATATCTTTGTAAGTTCTCTTAAATATCATTCATAATTACTTAGTGCCAATGCAGCAGGGCATCCCATAATCGTCCTTGACCAACTAATACAATTTTTGGTTTTAATTTAAATTTTACTTTTTTTTTTTCTTCTCGCTTGATGCCAACAATAAACTGCTGTTTGCCAAAGAGATGTTAATGTTAGAAAAATTATTATAAAAACAAGAAATAAATAAAAACACTAAACGCAAAGAATAGACAAAAAAATTAAAAAAAAAAACTATAAATAAAAAGGAAAATTTATATTTGAAACACTTTTAACTTGTAGATTTGTTTTCTCTGTTTCTCTGTTTATTTGTTAATATTTATTTTTTTTTGTATTATTTTACATCTTCTATTCTATAGTTTAAATGCTTTCAATGTATTTAATGCATTTTTAAAAGGATTTTAAGTAGAACAAATTGTGTAAGTTTTCATTTCATTATTTTTTTTTCTTTTTTCATTTTAATTTTGTATTTGAAGGATAGTAGTGCAGGAGTATTCCAGAAAAAAAAAAAAAAAACATTTAATTTATTGTTTAAGGGTGAAATTATTAAGTGTAGTAATTTCAAAGAGGTTTTTTAAAAGTTTTTTTGTTTGTTTAATATCTAAGTTTAAGAAAGATAAACTGATGCTATATTTTTTTCTGTACCAAAATAAAGTAACATACCCCAAATGGATTTACCATTAAATACCATACGAAGAGGAATCCAACATGTTGTCTGGAAGTTCCTAGTCCTTTCCTGCATTAATTTCATAGAAACGAGAGAGTACAAAATGTTTCATACAGTAAATTCATTGTTTCACTGGCTTTATGGCATTAAACTACTTTTCGTCCAACTCAATATCATTCAATTTAGGCAGAAAGAACTTTGGTATCATGTCCCGTTATCTGGCACCAGAAACAGTAACTACTTAACCAGCCTCAGCTTCGAAGAAGTATATTCCAATGATGCCTCCAGATGAAAATCCGCATCAAACAGTGAGACGTTGTGAATCCGTTTGTGGGTTTTATTTTGGCTCGAAACTGAGTCTCAAACTTTTGAAATTCGAATCCTTTGGGGGACAAAACGGGTAAAAACTATTGGTACTTTTTTTGGTACTTTTTTGCAAATTGGAACCTTTAGTGGGTAATTTTTGTATGAAAACTGTCCGAATAACTATTAGTCATAATAGTTTGCTGATATGCTTCTGAGTAAAGAAATAATCAAGGACAGCAGGAGGCTTGATGGGATTAAGGTACTAAAAAGGCAGAACTATTTGTACTTTTTCGTTCTTCAAATGGTTCACAATGGAAATTACTATAATAATGAAACGAGAATCTGAAAATTAGTCACACATGATCCTGAATGAGTTAGAATCCACAATAAGGGAATTTATAGGTACTTTTTTCTCCTACTAATAGTACTTATTGAATATTTTATGATAATTGACCTGACGACATGAAATTAAGAATTTGTGATTCTAAGTGAATGACAATTCCAAAGGGATAATTAATGGTACTATTTATTTATTGTAATGGTACTTTTTGAATATTTTATAATACTGTACTTAGAATCATGAAATAAAACACACATTAGCCTGAATGAGTTAGAATCCACAAAAGGTGACATTTAATAACACATATTGAATTTTCTAAAATGACGGAACTAGAAACATGAAGTTAAGAATTTTCTTAATGAATGAGAATCCAAAATGAGTAATAAAATATACTTGAATGGTACATGAATCCACAAAGGGGGACTACATGGTACTTTTTGTAATGGCACTTTTGAAATTAGAGCCATATTATTCTGAATGAGTGAGAATTCACAAAGGGAGACTTGATATTATTATTATTATTTTTTCTAATGATACTAATCATAGGGTAGAACTAGAGGCGCAGCTGAGAGTAAAAATAAGACTTAGGTTTCTGACAATACACTTAGGTTTTATGTCTTTCAGTAACGTTTCTATGTATATTTTATTGTATGGTGCTAAGCTTATATGGTCATGAATGAGAATCCTCTATACTTTGTAATAATGAACCTAGAATCATAAAATTAGGCAAATATGATCCTTTTCATTTTTCCAATTGTACTTTTAGAATTAACTACATTAATGGACGTATTTTCCTTTATCTTAACCCTCTAATGCTTAAGCATGCCTCTAGGCACTCATTGACAATATAATTGATATTTCATTTCAGAAACTTTGAAAGTTTCTTAAAATAATTTAAATACATTTTTTAGCAACTGTTACATGAGTTTTTGAAATGACAAATCAGTCAATTTTTGCGATGAGGACCTTGGGTATGCTTAAGCATTAGAGGGTTAATATTAGGTCCTGGTACTTTTTTTATGTTTTATCGAATAATAGTACGTTATATCATGGTATAACCTTAAAAACTAAATACAATTTTCTTTATTAAACAATGTTTTATTTAATAACGATTGTTGGGGGTAGTAGTTGTGATATAATTTTTAAAACTACTGATTTATTAATTATAGTTTCTTTAATATTTGGTGTATGACTTAAAAATGCTGGATTTAAAATAGATGGTTTATCTTTTGAACGTGTTTTTTGTTTTTAATAACTTACATGTCATTTTGAAGGGTACATATCTGCCATTTGTTCTCACTTAGTTTTTGAACATTATAGTGTAAACAACAAAGTTTCTTTTTTGCTTCGAAAATGTCGAATTGTGCGGACAAGTTTTGCTATACTTCTTTAATTTAAGAAAAAGTGGCACTAAAGCACAGCAATTGCTCACCGAAGCTTATGATAAATGTGTTTCATCGGCTTCAACGTGCTAGAGATGTCTTGTGCGATTCAGAAGTGATGATTTTTACACGGAAGACAAAAATCGCCCAGGCTAGCCAAAAAGGATTGAAGACCTAGAATTGGGGGTAGTACTTCATTAAGATTGTTGTCAAACTCAACAAGAGCTTGCAAGAGCATTGGGATCTAATTATTCAGCAATTTCATAAGGTTTGCAAGCAGCAGGGTTCATCCAAAAGCAGGTACATTGAAAGATTCTTTTGTATGCCTGAAATGCTGATTCAAAGCTAAAAAATCAAAATCAAGTTTGCTTTACGTTAATCCGAAGCGTAAGAGATCATATGAGAAGACCGCCCAATCAGCCGAATCGACACCAAAGCCAAATATCAATGGCGTTAAGGTAATGCTCAGTATTCTGCTAATCTGGCCAGACCATCATAGGAAACCTGTACCGAAGGCAATATATTCGTTTGAAGCGAGCATTAGCCGAAAAACGACAAGAATATGCGGCCAGACATGCAACCGTTATATTCCATCATGGCCACATTATGCAATACCTATTAAAAACTATGTACAAAGAAGTGGTTGGGAAGTTTTACCTGACCCGCTTTAAAGTCCAGATCTTGTCCCGTCAGAGTATCCAATATTGTCTAGATTCGTTCTTGGCCTCAGAAAATGAGCAGTTCTTTTGAATCGGAATCCATGTGTTGCCAGAACGATGGAAAAGGTCATAGCTATCAAAAGCCAATACTTTGGATAGACCAAATATATACCCAATACATATTTGGTCAATTCACAAGGTCTCTTAACATGTCATATTGTTATAATGTCCTAATATTTCACAATGCTTTTTATAGCTTTTTAAGCAAAAAATGTCCTAAAATAATACAACTTTCTATGCTATGTTTATTGTGATATCGTCACGAACCAGCAGAGAACAACACCGAATGCCTAAGAGTCGGTTAAGCCGAGCCGCCGAGTCGTGATATATTAGGACATTATGACAATATGACTGATAAGAGACCTCGTGAATTGACCAATTGCTTTCGCCAATGCTATAAATGTATTTTTGTTAAAATGAATTGCTTAAAAACGCCGAAATTTGCTATTGTTTCAGGTAACTTTGATAATAATCGGAAATACGATTAAAAACTGAAAATTCATGTATTTAGTTCTATTATGTGGAATATCTCCATTAATTCTTAGTTTTATTTTTCTTGGGTTTCGAAAGTTTAAGTTAACAAACAGGGTTATTTTGTAATTTTTTCTAAAAGAAACTCTTTTGAATTTGTATGTAGAGCGGTAACCAGAAAAAACGCAAACAAAAAATTGCTCAAAATTATCACACATACGAGTGTTGTTTTAGTTTTCACGTAGTGATTTTTCTAATACATTCTTACGGAGTATTGTTTTTAAAAAGAGATTTTTCCGTTGTATTTGTCACTCAATTTACATCAGATTATAAATAAGCCATTACTAACTAAACTACTTCTAAGTAATGCAGACGGTATGTAGTACTTATTAAAAATGATGTTGTTCAGTAATTGCAAGTCATTACCAAGTTTTTGCTGAGTTGTTACTACTTTTTCCATTTCTCGGGTGATGTCGTCGGAAAACTTTAAGTAAATTTAACAAATTTAGGGCCAATTACTACAACTTTTGATATCTTATTAAATTAAACTTTTTAAATCCATTTTTATTTCTATTTAACTATACACTCACCACACAGTTACAAGACAAACTAGTAAAACAACTGTCAGAATTGTATAAATAACATCAGCTGTTTTACGGAGTTTTCTGTTGTTTGTTTTGCTTTAAACATTAACTAAAATGTCAATCACTTTAATAATGCTGCTGCTGCTGGTGCTGCCTGGTTTATGTTTTCTTTAATACTTGTAAGAAGTTTTCATTCCTTAAATACAAAAAGTCTTTATAGTTTCGAACAGAGTAATCAATTTTTATTTATTTATTCTGTTTTATTTAATATTTTCTTTACCCACAAACATATTTTAAGCCTGGTTGTTGTTGTTATGTTGTCCTTCCTACTCATACCATCCTTCCTCTTATGTGCCGTTATTACAGCAAAGTTTTCAATTTCATTATGAATGACTACAACAAAAAGTAAACAAAATAATGAGTAACAAAAAAGAAGAAAAAAAAAACTACAACTACAAGTGAAACAACACCATTAAGGTTTATTATGTTTGATATAAGAGTGTGGAGAGTTAAGAAAGAACACTCTATTGGAACCCAAACCCCCTTTTTAATCTCCCTTTGATGAAGGTTTTTGCTGTTTTTTTTTTATTGAAATACAAAAAAATCAACAATATTTTATACATAAAATGCTTATCAGAGCAATTTTCGTGTGTTTTTTTTTCTGCCTTTTCTGGTATGAAATGATGAATATTTATTATATTTTCTGGGAAAAACTGTAGCAATTTAAATTGCATACATACATATTTGTAAAGAGTGGGACGTTGGTTTTTTTTTATATTTTATAGGTTAAATAACACAAATATTGGAAAATATAAGGAGAAAGAGGATTTAAAAGTTGTTGAGGGCTATAAGGGTTAATCAAATAAAACAACATATTTTAAGGCATAGATAAAATTAGCTTCAGTTTTTCCAAAAATGTTCACAGCTAGGGATTTATTTTATTGGATTTTGTAAAAAGGTGTTGTAAATAAGAAATATTTCAGCAAAAACTTTAAATGTCTATTACATACCTTCAACATTACTTAGAAGTAGTGTAATAATGACTTATTTATTTTCTATTTTTAATAAATATAAATGCTTGTTATTACCAAATGTTTGCTAAATTCAAATAGAACATATATTTTTGCTTTTTTATTTTTATTTTGTATGCTTTGATTTTTTCGTTTAAACAACGAATTTTATTATTTATTACACAACACTCTTAAGCACATGTTGCTTATTATTTGACCCTTACTGTATTTCATACCTCTTCTTTATTTTTTACAAGTTTCCTTCGATATTCTCAAGTTAATTTTCTAAGACCTTAAGGATAGAAAAGGTCTTAAAAATTATATTACAGCTTACTTTCGAATACCTTTTTATTTTTTATTTTATTTTTTTTTTGGAAGCAAAAGTGTTTTTCTTCTACGACCTTTTTTAACGTTACTTGAACAAAATATTGTTTCCTTTTTCTCATTAATCTTCAATTTTGACATGTTCTTAAAACTCTTACATTTAACACACATACACTTAACTTAAACACACCCATACTTGTAAATAATTTATGTACAATGAATACATGTGTGTAAGTACTACGTCTTACACTTCTTTATTCATTTTACGGGCAAAACAAACCAGAAGAAGGAGGGAATCAAAAAAAAAAAAAAAAAACGAAAACGAAACAAAAACACATTAAATCCAATAGGTGACAAAATTCTTAAAACGAATCACCAGCAACAGCAGCAGGAACAGCAATAGCAACAAGAACAACCAGATCTTTAATAATTTAAGTGACAAGTCAGACATACTCACGCACTTGTCCACATGTGTTACACAAAAAATATTTATATATTTTTTCTTCTTGTTCTTGTTGCTTTTCTTGTACTAAAATTGTACTTGGGTTTTTAGTACCCCCTGCTAATGATATAAAATCAAAGTAAAAGTACTTTTTTTATTTTTTGTTTAAATTTTATGCGTTTCCACTTAAACACATGAGCGGTGAAGGTACTTACTTACACACATATGTATGTACGTTGGCAATATTTACTAGATCAGAGTCGGGGATGGAAAAGTTGATATGATCAAAGTTTTTTGATTTTATATCATATTCACAATTTTCAATATTTTTTTGTAAAAAGAAAAATTTACATGTACCAAAGCTAAAGTGTTTTTGATTGAATATTTTGTGTATAACAGTTTTTTAATAATCATTTGCTTTATAACTGTTTTTGCTATAGAACATATTCTGTATAACAGTTTTTCCCATGGGAAATTTTATGTATAATTGAATTTTTTGGCATAAGAGATTTTTCTGCAGAAAATTTTGTGTATAACTGTATTTTCTATAGCAAATAGTGTTTATAAATTTTTTTTCTATAGAAAATTTTGTGTATAACAGTTTTTTTTAGAAAATTTTCAGTATAACAGTTTTTTCTATAGACAGTTTTCAGTATAACAATTTTTCCTAAAGAATTTTTTCTGTATAACAGTTTTTTCTATAGAAAATGTTCTGTATAATAATTTTTTCTATAGAAAATTTTTTGTATAACAGTTTTTCCCAAAGAACATTTTGTGTATAACAGTTTTTCTAAAGAAAACTTTATGTATAACAGTTTTTCCAAAGAATATTTTGTGTATAACAGTTTTTTCTATAGAAGATTGTCTGTATAACAGTTTTTCTAAAGCAAATTACTTGTATGACAGTTTTTTATATAGAAAATTTTTTGTATAACAGTTTTTACTATAGAAAACTTTATGCATAACAGTTTTTTCTATAGAAGATTGTCTGTATAACAGTTTTTTCTAATGGAAATTTTCTGTATAACAGTTTTTTCTATAGAAAAATTTTCTGTATAACTGTTCTTTCTATAGAAAATTATGTGTATAACGGTTTTTCTAAAGAAAAATTTATGTATAACAGTTTTTCTAAAAAAAATTTTCTGTATAACAGTTTTTCTAATGAAAATTTTGTGTAAACAGTTTTTTCTATAGAAAATTTTTTGTATAACAGTTTTTTCTATAGCAGATTTTTTGGTATAATATTTTTTCTAAAAGATTTTCTGTATAACGGTTTTTTCTATAGAAAAATTTTCTGTATAACAGTTTTTTCTATAGAAAATTTTTTGTATAACAGTTTTTCCCAAAGAACATTTTGTGTATAACAGTTTTTCTAAAGAAAACTTTATGTATAACAGTTTTTCCAAAGAAGATTTTGTGTATAACAGTTTTTTCTATAGAAGATTGTCTGTATAACAGTTTTTCTAAAGCAAATTATTTGTATGACAGTTTTTTCTATAGAAAATTTTTTGTATAACAGTTTTTACTATAGAAAACTTTATGCATAACAGTTTTTCTAAAGAAGATTGTGTACAACAGTTTTTTCTATAGAAGATTGTCTGTATAACAGTTTTTCTAAAGAAATTTTGTGTATAACAGTTTTTTCTAATGAAAATTTTGTGTATAACAGTTTTTTCTATAGCAAATTGTTTGTATAACAGTTTTTTCTATAGGAATTTTTGTGTATAACTGTTCTTTCTTTAGAAAATTATGTGTATAACGGTTTTTCTAAAGAAAAATTTATGTATAACAGTTTTTCTAAAAAAATTTTCTGTATAACAGTTTTTCTAATGAAAATTTTGTGTATAACAGTTTTTTCTATAGAAAATTTTTTGTATAACAGTTTTTTCTATAGCAGATTTATTGGTATAATATTTTTTCTAAAAACGATTTTTTGTATAACTGTTTTTTCTACAGAAAATGTTGTGTATAACAGATTTTTCTATAGGACATTTTGTGTATAACAGTTTCTTCTATAGAAAATTTTGTGTATAACAGTTTTTTCCTATAGAATATACAACAGTGTATTTTTTCTTAAGAAAATTTTGAGTATAATAGCTTTTCCCATAGACAAGTTGGTGTATAACTGTAATTATAACAGTTTTTACCATAGGGTACAACTAGAGGCGCAACTGAGAGTAAGCTGAGAGTAACAATAATTACTCTCTTCACACGTACTTGTGATATGTGAATTCAACATACTTGCGAGAGAATTTAACACATCAGAATTCTTGAAATTTTAACTTCGATTTCCCGACTAAATATAGACCGAACCGCTTTTTTACACTTCTACACAATATTTGTCAAATGTTTTTAATACTTGCAGGATACTTTTATTTCCGAAACACTTTTATTTTGCTCAAATGAACAAATTTATTTTTTATTAATTTTTGACACTTAAATTTATCTGTGGTAGAATTTTATTTATAGAACAGAGTTTCAATTTTTGGTATTGAAAATGGAAGAAAATTTAAATAAATTAAAATTTAAACATTTTTATAGAACTCTGTGTGTCTGGTGAAAATTAAAAAGGCACCAATACTACCTCAAAACTATGTACTAATACATTCTCACGACTTAGGTTTTTGACAACAGACTTAGGTTTTCTTCCTCTCAGTAGCGCTTCTATGGATATATTATTCTATGGTTGTACCCTTGTCATTGGGTCTTTTTTCACACTCTTATAACGTTTTCCGCTTAAAACATTTAGGGTACTTTTCTGAGTCTCTATGGCATAGGGTACAACTAGAGGCGCAACTGAGAGTAAGCTGAGAGTAACAATAATTACTCTCTTCACACGTACTTGTGATATGTGAATTCAACATACTTGCGAGAGAATTTAACACATCAGAATTCTTGAAATTTTAACTTCGATTTCCCGACTAAATATAGACCGAACCGCTTTTTTACACTTCTACACAATATTTGTCAAATGTTTTTAATACTTGCAGGATACTTTTATTTCCGAAACACTTTTATTTTGCTCAAATGAACAAATTTATTTTTTATTAATTTTTGACACTTAAATTTATCTGTGGTAGAATTTTATTTATAGAACAGAGTTTCAATTTTTGGTATTGAAAATGGAAGAAAATTTAAATAAATTAAAATTTAAACATTTTTATAGAACTCTGTGTGTCTGGTGAAAATTAAAAAGGCACCAATACTACCTCAAAACTATGTACTAATACATTCTCACGACTTAGGTTTTTGACAACAGACTTAGGTTTTCTCCCTCTCAGTAGCGCTTCTATGGATATATTATTCTATGGTTTTTACTTTAAACAATTTTGTGTAAATATTTCCTCATCCATCCCTGGGCAGAGAATAAAGCCTGTATACACGGGGAGAAAAGTTACTATTGATTAAAAAACATATTAAAAATTGTGGGATGGCATAGTTTTTGGGTGGTAAGCCTAAGTGTAGAAACTGACATTAAATTAGGGTTTCTATTTTTTTTTGTAAAGGCCAGAAGTTAATTTAAAAAACCCATCATTGGAAGGATCCTAATTAATGGCTCAAAGTTAAATCACATAAAAATCATCTTAAAATTTAGTTAAATTGTTGTGTGCCACTCACATTTTTTTAATTAAAGAAGGGAAATATTCAAGATTACGTTTTCTTGTGTTTTATTTCAGAATTTTTTAGGTTTATTTTAAAATAAGTGAATTTTTCTTTAACCATTCACATTTCTCTAAGTGTTTCAATTCAATGTTTTGATTTTCTTTTAACATGGCAGCCATTATGTTAATTTAGTTATTGTTGTTGTTGCTCATAATTTAAGGAAAAAACCAAAAAAGAAAACAAACCACATTGTCTGTTTTGTTTTTTTTTCTTTTTTTGTAGAAAACAACTACAACAACACCTAAAACATTTTGCTATTTTTAGCCAAAAATTATGAATAAATAAACATAAATAAATACAACAAAAAACATATTTATTTCATGACATTATTTCTTCCTTCATATAATGTTAACAATCTTCTCTCCTTTCCCCTCTCTCTCTCTCTCTCACATGTGGTTACACTTTTGACTCTCTGTTTATTATTATTTGATTTTCCTAAGAATAATTTACAATTCAAAAGTAAAAAAAAAACAATATTAAATCATAAGTGAACAAAATAAAGTACAATAAATAAAATAATATATTTCATTGTATGGAAGTATATATGTTGAGATATTTGATTTTGGTATTTGTTTTTTATAAAACGTTAAAAAAAATTATTTATCTTAACATTTTAAAATTTATTTTGCCAAACAAGCAGCTGAACTTACATACATACGTATTTGTGGTTTAAAAAACTTAAATTATTGTGTTTGATAAACCTAAGTTCTTGAAAGATTCCCCCGTCTCAAGGAAAATAGTGAGTCTCTAAGTAGTCTTCGGTTTTCCTCGCAAGAGTGCACCTTGTGAGTTCCATTGTAGTGTTGCGTGGCATATTTCAGCGTATGGCTTACGGAGAGTGTGGCCTAGCCAGTTGTATATTCTTCTTTTCATTTGTGATTTACTTAAGCAAGTCTTGAGTTTATAGCAGAGAGAGAGAAGAGGATATTGGAAAGATTTTCCTTTCTTTTTCCTCTCGCTTGTATAAACTTCAGACTAGCATAAGTAAATCACAAATCAGAAGAAGAATATACAACTGGCTAGGCCACACTCTCCGTAAGCCATACGCTAAAACATGCCACGCAACACTACAATGGAACTCACAAGGTGCAATCTTGCGAGGAAAACCGAAGACACAATCAGGTCATATTATTGAGAGAACACATTTGGTCAATTCACAAGGTCTCTTGTAATGTCATATTGTCTTAATGCCCTAATATTTCACGACTCGCGGCTCGGCTTAACCGACTCTTAGGCTTTCGGTGCAGGTTTCTGCTGATTGGTTACGATAACACAATAAACATAGCAACAGGGTAGTATTATTTTAAGAAATTTTTTCCTTGAAAGGCAATAACAACATTTTCAAACCATTGTGAAGTATTGGGACATTATGACATGATAGAAGTCCTTGTCAATTGACCAATTATGGTTTCAGTATCAGAAATGAGTCATTGCGAATTGAAGTCAAATAAATCAATACGTTTTTATATAAAATCTGTAGCATGCCTAACATTTAATTGTTTTTGCTGTCTTATTTTCTATAATTTATTATCAATTTTTTTATTTAACAAAAATATAAAAACATTTTTTAATTTTCCAGTATTTTCTATTTCTTTGCAGAATATTTAACTGTTGGGTAAGTACATATTTTAAACAAAATAAGTTTATTATCTCATCTCGTCATCTTTGCAACAAATTTTATGAATAGTAATGATCAAATGTCAATTGTTTAATACAAAAATATAAAACATATTCCTTAATTATTGATTTAGTCTTGTAAAGAGCGTGTTTTGTAAGCCCGATAGAACTTGAAACTGTAAAAAATTACACAAAAAAAGTTAATTTTACTCAAAACAAGTAAGAGTGCTATATTCAGCTATGCCGATTCTTATTACCCTTAAACTTTGTTGTGCATGTGCCCACTTCCAGCCTATAGCATCCTAAATATATCAAGAAAATTTTTTAAAAAATTTTACATTTAATTGCTGAAGAACAAATTATATTTTAGAAGTTACAAACGAAATGAAAATCTTCTCACGAAGGTATAAAAAAACAACGCCAATCGAAAAACCAAAAAAACAAAATACGCAAAGCAATGAAACCAACACACATCCAAACATACGTTTTGTTGCTTTTTTGTCAGAGGTTGTTTCGGATTTTTGCTCATATCTCCGTTATTTATGGACGGATTTTGCGGAAAATTATATTGTGGAAATTACAAACGGAATGACAAACTTATATATACCCTGCCTACGAAGGTGAAGGGTATAAAAATGTTTTTAATTAAGAGATCAATACATGGCCTTAACATTTGAACCTGATTTCGGGCATATGACCACCGTGGATGTTCTGGACGAATCGATTCTGGACGTTCAGTTTTGAATAACACGAACAATGTTGGCCTCCAAGCTGTCAATTGTTGGTAGATTATCAGCATAAACCAGTGACTTCACGTGGCACCATAGGAAATTGTAATCGAAAGGTGTCAAATCGCTCGACCTTGTAGGCCAATCAACAGGTTCATTTCTCGAAATCGATTTCAATAAATCGATAGTTTCAGTCGTCATTTGGCACATAGCGCCAGCCAGATGAAACTAGATAAATGTCATGCATATTTTCAAACAAAAAATCATTGATAATGAAGCATTAACGTTTTCCATTGACCGTAACGCGAGTTACGAAGAAATAAGTTTCGATGATGCCACCAGGGGGTAAACTGCTGCAAACGGTGCATTGATATTTCGTGGCTTTTCCTGGAAAACGGTTACTTACGCTCATTTTCGAAAAATATGAGAAAAATATCAAATTTGTTTGTGGTTGTTTTATATTTTAACTTTTCCTAGTGAAGCCATTTCACCAACACAAATTTAAGATTTTTTCTTTTTTCAATTGCATTATTACGTGAAATGTTTTCATTTTGTACATTTTGTGAAAAACTATGTACATATTAATGATTGTATTTATTTCTTTTAACTTGTATGTTCATATTGAATCTGTGTAAATATCTGTGTACACATTTAATAAAATGTTCTGTGTGTATGCTGCAGGCTTTACATTTTGTAATATATTCATAAACCGAGAATAACTAAGGAGTGGAGCAGGAGAAACTTATATACATATGAAATAAATGTCATAAACATATTCATTCAATATTAATATATTGTTATATTACAAGATATTTATTTATAAAAATATTAAATAAATGGTTGTTTTTCTTGAATCTCCTGGGACCGATTTTCTGTGCTTTCCAAAGATGTTCAGTGGTGACTGGAGCGTTATAGATAGCGGAAATCAACTTTCCACAGCCCCCACATAATTTACATACATGATTTATACATCAATATATCCTCCATAGTTGCGCTACGGTTGGTATTTAAAATCGAAAAAATCGGCCCACAAATATCTGAGATATAAGGAAAAAACCACGACTACCTCGATTTTTGACATATTTTTATACCCTTCACCTTCCTGAGAAGGGTATATATAAGTTTGTCATTCCGTTTGTAATTTCCACAATATAATTTTCCGACCCTATAAAGTATATATATATATATATTCTGGATCCTTATAGATAGCGGAGTTGATTTAGCCATGTCCGTCTGTATGTTGAAATCAATTTTCTGGAGACCCCAGATATCTTCGGGATCCAAATCTTCAATAATTCTGTCAGACATGCTTTCGAGAAGCTTCCTATTTAAAATCAGCAAAATCCGTCCATAAATAACGGAGATATGAGCAAAAATCCGAGACAACCTCTGAAAATTTCATCAAAAAATGACAATTTATTGCATGCTTTGACAAAAAAGCAACAAAACGTATGTTTGGATGTGTGTTGGTTTCATTGCTTTGCGTATTTTGTTTTTGTTTAATTTATTTTTGGTGTTTAGTTTCGTTTGGCGCTGCTGTTTTTATACTCTTCACCTTCGTGACAAGGGTATATACACTTAAGATTGTCATTTCGTTTGTAACTTCTATAATATAATCTGTTTGTCAGCAATTAAATGTAAAATTTTTAAAAGTTTTCTTGATATATTTAGGATGCTATACGCTGAACGTGGGCAATTAATGCGTTCACAACAAAGGTGAAGGGTATAGCACTCTTACTTGTTTATATATATCTGGATTACTTCGTCATTAATATAGACACTATAGATATCTAATGATAGATATTTCAAATACCTTTGCAGCGACGTAATTCGACCTACAATGGGTCAACATCGAAATAAATTTTTAAATTTACAAAACAAACAAATTTTTTCTCACATTTTTTAAAATTGTGTAGGCCCGACGCATTTTTTTTCTTGGCTTTCAACCTTTGCTAAAAACAAGTGTATACGTTTTTCTCAACCCACTCCTTGCTATGAGTATCAGTACATATTTATAAACTACAAGCAATAAATGTTGAATTTTTCTTTATATGTACAAATATTTTTGTGTATTTATGAAATCTGTACAAATAGTTTGGGGTTTATTGATTTAAAGGCTCCTCCAACACAAACAGATATTCCTCTATGTATTTCTTTTTGCCATTTACACACATACTTATGATTATGCCGAGATACTTTTTAATTATCTAAAAACATTGGTGAATGACTTAAAACTGTATTACATATTAATTTGTGTATTGCCTATACAAAAGGCAATAATAAAACTTGTATTGCATACAACTAGGATTTGAATATGTATTACAAAATTATTGATTTTATATGGCATACTTTTAGGGATTTAAAAATTTTAATACAAGTCTTTGGCTTTTCAAAAGCTTTTCATTATGCATACATACAGCCATATAAATAAATAAATTGTCCTTTTACAAGTGACTGTGCATGATGCAAACTAAAAATAAAAAAAATTAAAAAAAAAACCTTTTTATCTGCAAAAGTTAATTCTGTTTGTTTGTATTTGTCATTCCTTTGACATTCAATAAAAAAAAAATCTCTGATATAAATTATTCTCCTGTAAATTTTTAATTATTTTACAAACAATACATTCGTTGTTTTGTTTGTTTGTTTGTTTTCTGCATACATCTCCTCTTTATACATATTACATGGATTTGAGCATTTTTTGTGTTAATAACTTGAAAATCCTATTGTTTTTTTTTTAGTTATTTTCTTTTTTTTTAAATACATATTTCAAACAATTGCTTTAGTATATAAAGCAAATTGTTGTTGGCTGTATTTTTTATTTTTCACTTGTTTTTTAGTATGAAATGTAAAGGATACATGATGCTCATTTTTATAGCAGACTTGCCATCAAAAAACATTTACAAAATAAACTGAAAAAAAAGGAAAACAATTTTCAACCCAAAAACTGCCAGAAAGTGCTTTTCACAAAAAAAAAAAAAAAAAATAATAATAAAAAAATACACACACACACAATTTATGAAGTATATTTTTTAACACCTTTTTGTTTTTTTTTTTGGGTCCTTTTGTAGTGTTTTAACCATAACTGTGATGTGTGTTTGCATAAACACTGGTGTTTTTATGGCACTTTACCAACTGTTGGGAGGGAGGTAAATAAATTTATCGCCTCCGGTTCTGCAAAACCACATAATTCCAAGGATTTTATATTATATTTTTTATATTAAAAAACAAAAAATGAACAAATAAACAAATAACAACCAAATATTGGTATTTCTTGTTAAAATGAGTGTTAAAATAGCTTTGAGGCTTAACATTTTACTATTTGCCTTAAGATAATAAAAATAAAATATTATTTGGTGTTGTTTTTGTTGGCCTAAAATAACTTTTCAACCATGCCTCGTTAGCTAACAATACGTATGAGTGTTATTTTTATGTATTGCATGTGTGTGTGTATATGTATTGATGCTCTCTTTTTTTTCATATAAAACTATAACAGTTATTCTTCTTCCTCCTCCACCATTTTTTCTTTGTTTTGGGTTTGTTTACATTGCTCTCTTACTTTTACTCTTTATTGTTTTGTTGTGCTCTCGTTTTGTATTGTATTGTACTGTATCAGTGAGTACTTGAATATTTGTTTGAAGTACTTTGTGAGTGTAACGAGTGAAAGACACATAATTTAACAATATTGGCTGACAATTTTTCCAGCAAAACGAGTAAATTTTTAATGGGACTTCAGGGCGATAGGCGTTTTTGTGGTTGGTTGTATGAATAAATTAAAAAAGGATGCTTAAAAAAAAACACTTAATTTGGTAAATAAAAATATGTTACCTATAAATTCTTAAAGAGATGTGTGTTTGACTTAATAATGTAAGATTTTTCTTTTTAAATTTTAACTCTTTTTGAAACATTTGTACAATATAAATTTATTCAAAGTATTGGCCATTGTTAGCTAAGACTTTTTCCCATCTTTATGGCAACATTTGGATGCCGAGCCAAAAAAGCTGCTCATCTTTTGAGGCCAGGAGGGAATAAAGCCAATTGCGGATAGTCTGTTCTGAAGTGAAGCGTATCCCAGAGAGAGCGTTCTGTAGCGATCGAAACAAATAGTATGCGGACAGGGCAAGATCTGGACAATAAAGCGGGTGAAGCAAAGCCTCCCCACCACTTCATTCTAAATAGTTTTTAACTGGTAGAGCGTTGTCACGTTGTAATGTAGTAGAGCGTTGTCACGATGGAATATTAGAGTTTCATGTCTGGCCACATAGAGGCCCTATGCTCCACATGAAGTTAAAAGGACAGAAGAAGTCTGGTTTTCAAGCATCATTTCGGACATGCAAAATCGTACTTCAAGGTCTCTCGGCTTCAATTCGTATGGGGTACCCAATTTCCCTGCTTTTGGATGAATCCTGGTGCTTGCAAACGTTTTGAAATTGCTGCTTGAGTAGCTTTCAATGATTCTGCAAACTCTTGTTGAGTTTGACAACAATCTTCATGGAGTAATGCCTCCAATTCTTGGTCTTCAAACTTATTTGGCTGGCCTGGGCGATATTTTTCTTCTGTGTAAAAATTACTACTTCTGAACCGCACAAACCATCTCTTGCACGTTGAAACCGATGAAACACTTTCGCCATAAGCTTCGATGAGCAATTGGTGTGCTTTAGCGTCACTTTTTGTCAAATTAAAGCAAATCTTTTTGAATTTAACGGTCTGTAACGACTGCCTGCAACATTCATCATGTTTATAAACACGTCCATTAGTAGAAGCTTCTACTCATCAACAATGTTGATGTCATGCGTTTATTATCATTGTTTATAAGTGTGGCAACACTAAATATTTAAGCTGCTAACATTAACATCGAAAGCTCTGGAATTCTAATGTTCTAGTTGTCCGTTAAGATCATTGTAGAATATTCACGATAGCTGGCGCGTGTATAAATAGTGGCAGGGGTGCAGTAGTGAGTGGAGTTGATCATAGGCGCTGTTACATTTTAAATAAAGAGTTGTTGCAGACAAAGTCCTTTAAAATTTAATATTTAAATTGTGGTTTGCAGTCAGTCGTCATTACAGTTTCTCTCTCTTAAACCGTTTTAACCACATTTGCACTAAATGTAAGTAAAGTATTTGCTGTGAGTATGGTAAATATGGGCTAAAATATGTATGCGTCATATTTTAAACAATGTTTTTTTGTCTGTCCAACCAACCATCCGTCTGTATGTCTATCCATTGTTATCTGTTGTTCATTTCGAAACCAATAGTTTTGTATATACATACATGCCATAACCACCACTGCCTCTGCCTCCAAACACCCGGTGTATATTATTTTAGTTTTTTTTTTTTTTTTGTTATCCTTCAGCACTACAAGTTTGTCATTATGTCATTATTTCAAGCGTATCCTTATTTTTTGCCTGCAAATTTTCCTCGTTTTCATTTTTATGCATCACTACTACAATGTTGGCCATTGTATTTATGTTGCATCGCATGGCATCGCATCGCATATGAGGCTTGAAGTATATTGACAGTGCATTTTGACAGTAGTTTAGTGGTGGTTTTCTGGGTGTTGTTGTGGCGCTGGTTGGCGATGGGGCCTTGATATATGGGTAGGGGAGTTGTGACAACAAATGCATTGTTTTTAGCTGTGAGAAAATTGCATAGCCATTTAAAAAATGTTTCAGTTTTCAGTGTTTTCTTTTTTTTTTCTGTCTCTGTTTTGTCATATACATATAACTTATGACATACATTATTTACGTATAAACCAGATACAGGATGGTGTTCGTTCAGTTTCTTTTTTTCTTCTTCTTTTTTCTGTTTGTTTTATAGATTTTTAATGCATAGTTTTTAAGTTAAGGGCTTTTCATGAGGAATAATTTTTGAATTTAGAGTGGTTTTAATGTAGGCTGTTTATTTTCTGGGAATAATGAGGAAATTTAAAAGTATCGTAATATCCGGCTTAAATTGAAAGATTTAATTTCTTTGTAACAGGGAAAGTGTTGTTGAATTTTAAATTTAAATAGGAAAATGCTGAAAAATTTACAATAATTTTAACTTTGTTTTAAATTTATAATGTTTCATTCATATACAAATTATGGGAATAATCGAGGAAAAAAAAACAATTTTTATTCGAATGATTTTTTATTTTAGAATAAAAAATTATTCGATTAATAATTGTTGAATATTCGAATACTCTGATAAATTTATTTGCATGTTAATTTTTTATATATAAATAGAAATAATTATGAAAAAAAATGTTCATTCTTGGAAATTTTATTAGAAACTAGTTTCTGACTTTAGTTTTCATATTTCAGAAGATCCTAAGATTACAACACTATCAAATTTTAAAGTTCTCTCTGAATTGCTATAGAACGCTAATTAATACGTCAAATATAATCATGATAAAAGTTGATTAAAATTTTTTTGTAAATTTCTCATGCGTGGTTGTCATAGAATCCAATCACTGGCTGAATCGGTTTTGAAAACGACTAAAAAGGTACATTTGTCTTATGAAATCCAATGTAATATTTTGTTTAATCGATAAAGAATTTAATTCTAGATCGAATACAAAACTTTCTGTCGTTTTCAAACCCGATTCCGACAATGATTGGATTCTATGACAACCCTGATGATTATATGTTAAAATATGTCCATAATTAACCCTAGCCAGCTATATAAAGCTTACTCCTGAAATGAGTATAGAGATAAAATTCAATACGTAAAAGTTTAATATAAAAATATATGACTTGACCACAATAAATATACATACTCGTGTCATGTTTAATTAAAAAGAAGAGAAGTTTTGCTTTACTTCTTCAATTTGAAAAAAGTACCGCTGAAGCACACCGATTGATCACCAAAGCTTATGGTGAATGTGTTACATCGGTTTCAAGGTTCGGTTCAGAAGAGGTGATCGACCAGGTCAGCCAATCAAGTTTGAAGGCCAAGAATTGGAGGCATTACTCCATGAATATTGTTATAAAACTCAACAAGAGCTTGCAAAATCATTGGGAGCTACTCAAGCAGCAATTTAAAAACGTTTGCAAGCAGCAGGATTCATCCAAAATCAAGGAAACTGGGTACCATACGAATTGTAGCCGAGAGATCTTGAAAGATGATTTTGTATGTCTGAAATGCAGCTTGAACGATATAAAAGAAAATTATTTTTGAAACAAATCATTGCTTGCGATGAAAGACGGATTACGATAACCCGAAGCATAAGAAATTGTAGGTGAAGCTGGGCCAACCAGCCGAATCGACACCAAAGCCAAATATCCATGGTGCTAAGGTAATTCTCGGTATTTGGTGGGAGCAAAAGGGTCCTATCTATTATAGGCAGCTGAAATCTGATCAGACCCTCACAGGGAACCTGTACCGAACGCAACTGATTCGTTTGAAGCGAGCATTGACCGAAAAATGACGAGAATATGCGGCCAGACATGAAACCGTAATAATCCATCATGACAACACATGTTGCAATACCTGTTAAACACTATTTATAATGAAGTGGTTGGGGAGTTTTGCCTCACCTGCTTTATGGTCCACAACTTATCCCGCCCGCCTACTATTTGTTTTGATCGATGGAGAACGCTCTCTCTGGGTTACGCTTCACTTTGGAACAGAGTATCTAATATTGGATTGATTCATTCTTGGCCTCAAAAGATGAGCAGTTCTTTTGGCTCGGAATCCATATGTTGTCAGAATGATGGGAAAAGGTCATAGCTAACAATCTCAATATTTCAAAATAAAAGCTACAAATTTAAAAAAAATCTCGTATTTTTAAGTTCCAATAGAAATATCCAAAGACGCCAAAACAAGTTGCTAAGAATGATCACAGTTTCCCCCGGTATATCGTAAATGTGAATATATAAGTAGATCTAAACGTAACTTTTGTAAAATCTGAGATCAAACAAGTAAGAGTGTTAAGGACTGAGATCGAACAATTCTTAACACACATTTTTCATTAAAACTTTTAACCAATGTATTATTTGACTTTTTGTTTGATCTAGTTACCTTTGTAAAGCATGTCAGTTATTATATATAATGTCAATAATATTCATTTGTTGTTAATCTGATTAAAATGAGTGACGAGAAAAAAGTGCGTACTAAAATTATTAAATATTTTCAACAAAACCCAACTACGTCCTACAAAAAGTTGGCCAAACAATATGTTTACAAAAAAGGATGCTTCCATTCATAAGACTTCTTAGTGTGTCCACTTATTTTTGGCCTGATTTGGCACCCTGTCACTGTGGGAAGAAAGGTCTTGAGTGGTAAAAGAACAGTAATGTGGTATTTGTACCAAGAGAGGCAAATTCTCCAAACTACCTGGAGCTAAGGCCAGTGGAGAGATATTGGGCTCTTGTTAAAACAGAATTGAAGAGCTCAAGAAAGGTGTCAAAAGGGTGGTAGATTTTAAACGGAGATGGACAACCTGTTCGAACAAAGTGACAGAAATCACTATAAAAACCATAATGGAAAAGTTTCCAAAAAAGGTTTCAAAATTTCATCACTAGTGATTAGAACTAAAAAAATATATATTTTTTTGTAAATTGTAATAATAATTTCAATCAAATATGTATGTTAAGAATTTTTCGATCTCAGTCCTTATATTCGGCTGTTCCGAATCTTGTATGGTTCTTCTATGGTGACTTAAATCAGTTGTGGTCTGATCTGTACAGAATTTGATAGAGTGATGAATTTCTTAAAACTTCAAATGACTTATGTCGAAATTATTGTTAACATTATTATATATTGTATAAATTATTTATTGACAATAAAATATTTGTCTGCTATATGGGTAGTGTCAGTTGTAAACCGATCCTCACGGAAGTTGCTAGAAATATTTAGGTACACAATAAACTTGTTTATTTCCAATTCAAATAGGAACAAATGTTGCCCGATTTTCGCTATACTTTGCAGTATAATTTTAAAATACTTAGAACTTATCAACATGTTTATAACTGCCCAAACAGTATAGGGTACAGGTGAAATCATGAACCGATATTGCCCATTTTCAATCGTGTTTTCAACAGACAGACGGACGGACATAGCTAGATAACCTTAAGTGCCCTGGACACGATCAAATAAACACATCAATCACATAGTTGTGTGCGTGCTATCGTTCTTTTTCGGCTACACGTACATGTTGTCGGCAATGATTGATGAAAATCAAAAAGTTTTTATTTTTTATTTGACAACTGATTATTTGATCGTCTCCTGCTGTTATTGACATCCAAATTTCAATTGTTTTGTGTTTGCCGACATGTGAAGTGCTCGGATGAAAAAAATATTCATATTTTGTGTTTTACGTCTCTGATTAACAAAAAAAAAAAAAAAACATCGATTTCAGTGAGATTTTTGGTAATAATGGAAAAATGCTTCAAAGTACAAATAGTGATTGACGAGTTTATTTGTACTTCTCCTTTAAAGTTACAAGCATACGACTGCGCTGATTGACGAGTCTATTTGATCGTCTCCAGGGTCCTTTAGAATCGTATGAGGACCTACACAAATATTTTGATGTGTTACAAATGGAATGACAAAATCAATATGCCTCCCGTATTTTTGGATGGTGGGTATAAAAACATGTAGAATATTGTTTAAAAAACCTTTAATTCCATCCAAATTCACTGCACCGCACACATTAGAGGAGGCACACATTAGACCTAATCCAAAGTAAAGAAGGAAGAATGGCAATTTAATCTGAGCAACAATGGATATACAGTTTTTTTTCGTTGGACTAAATAAATAATAGTTTTTAAACATAAGATATGGCATACTTATCGTCAGTTCCCTAATAAGTATTTTTGAGCATGTCCAACTTTAATTTCTCAATTATTTTCTTATTATTGACATGCATATTTTGTTAATTTTGTATTTTTCTTTGTTAACAAAGACATTTAATATAAATTTTCTGGTTTTATTAAATATATTTTAGAAAATTATTCGAATATTTTTTATTCGTTACTCGTTTGAATCAGTTTTAATAAAAACCCTTAATTTTTCTTTATACATTTATTTTATATAACATTTTATGATTTGCCTATAAATTTCCCTAAAAGCAGGCTACTAAAAGTAAATTGCTTTTATTAAATTTATGACACTATCGATTTCAGCTAAATATCCTTAAGGTTATTTAATATATTTTATTATAATTTCTAAATCATACCTTACATTTTAACAAATTCAACCATATTAAATAGCTCCTCTGGTTATACTTTATTTCATAATAAATTTTTAAACCACAAGAAATTATTCAACAATATTATTGTCATTATAATGAGCAACACATTTTCATAATATCTTTGCTGCACCACCCATCATCATGATCATAATAGTTGAAACAAAAACAACACCTCCAGTTATGCTTTACTTTAATTGTACTCTCTATATATATATGTATATATATACCTTTACCTAAAGGTATGCTATAATTTTTTAATTATATTAGAAAAAAGAATACAATAAAAAAATCTTGACAGTTTTTGTGGGCCCAGCATTTAAATGTGCAGTTGTATGTGTATGTGTGTGTATAAGAGAAAGTGTGTTTAACAAAAGAATATTTAATTCAATCATCCACAAAGTATGCAACAACTTAGAGGTTTATATTTTGTTTTGTTCTTCTTGCTAGTAGTAGTAGTAGTATGTATGTATGTAGTAGTTTTTGTTGTTTAATAAAAGAATGCAGATTTGAATAGGGAAATTTAGAACAAAAATCACTAAGATTTTTTTTTCTCCAAGTTTTCTTAGACCTTTTTTTCTTGCAGCTTTTTTTTGTTAAATTAAATTCCACATTCTGTGTGTGCGTATGTGTGAGTTTTGTTACCCTTATACTTTGTACATTGTTGGTTTTTTTATTATTATTATTTCAAAAGAGAGCATAGTTATAAGTGTGTGTGTGTTTAGAGGGAGGATGAAATGGTGTTTTTAAGTGCAAGTGTGTTTAATTGTGTGGCGAAAAAAAGGAAGCATATTTTGTTATTTTCTCATTTTGATGTTTGCTCGTTCATCCGTTCTGTCCGTCTGTTTTGTTGTTTGGCGTTTTTGTGTTTGTTGTTTGGTTAAACGAGGGCAATCTAAAGGAATGTTTGGATTTAGGTATGAAATGGTTTGATTTGTTTTTACAAAGGTTTTGTTTCGGTTTAATGTCACATTTTTAGTTGGGCCTATAAAACCAACAAGTTTTATTAGTTTTAAACGTTAACTAAACAGACTTAGGCTTTATAGCCTTATTTTATAAAATACAAATTAGAAACATGGTTCGAAAAGTTCTCTTGAGGTGTCTCCAATGATATCATTAGCGTAATTCAATTCGAAAGAAAACATTTTCGAATTTTCATGTAGAAAGCATACAAATCAAAGGATTTTCCTTTCGAATAGAATTACACAATAACTCCTCAGAGGGGTTATTTCGTTATTCGATTCGAATAGAGGGATACCACAAACAATTGTACTCTCTCTACGAAACTTGGCAACAAAGGGATAATTTACTTATAGCTCAAGGCTGTAGCTTTTTCGATTCATCTACGAATCCTATGAACACTTTACAATTACCACAACATTTTATCAGAAAGTTGTCCGTGATTTTGATGTTGTGCACTTTTTACCATCTGAAGGAAGTATGTAAAGAGCGAACTGAACGTTGAATGTGATTGCTCCAAAATTCCA
This sequence comes from Calliphora vomitoria, assembly GCA_942486065.2. Lineage (NCBI taxonomy): Eukaryota > Metazoa > Arthropoda > Insecta > Diptera > Calliphoridae > Calliphora > Calliphora vomitoria. Next base: position 53,143,719 of record OW818031.2, on the reverse strand, counting down.
CCGTAAACCTTCAGAAAATGTTGGATATTACCTTCGAAAGGCTATTGAACGTTTTCGCAATTCCTGCGAACTAAAAATAAGAAGCCTAAATAGCAGCATCCGCAGTTGGGATATAAATAGCTGTATCTAAAACTATTGATCGGTCAGTGATTAGCTATGCAGCTCCAGTATCACATAATGCTTCTAAAAAGCATGTTAATACCCTTCAATATGATTAACTGAAGATCTTATTGGTTAAGGAACACAATAAACTCCCAGTTCCTTTAGGAATGCTGTTTAAAAAAGTCAATGTAATAGAATACGTGCCTCAGAAAAGTGCCAGAGAAAAGTGTTGGCACAACTTAATTCCTGATGGACCAACCGGAAAATATCTTCTGGATCCTTATAGTTCACTCCATCTGCAATTTGTATACAGTCAACAGTGAAGATCCTCAGGATTCCTTCACTAATTTGAAGGGAATTTGATCAAGCCAAATATTGGTTGTCTTGACTAATATGAGTCAGCACTTCCTCTCATACTTACTTGGATGAGTTTTCGAGCATGAATATTAGATACAACTTTTATTTCATCTGATAATCAGTTTGGTTTGTTATGAAAACATTGCTGTTTACCATTTGGGTATCACAATGGGATTATTTTTGGTGGGTTAGGTCCCTAGTGATCTGTTTGTAGAGAGGCTTCCCACGAAATCTTACGTAATTTTATGAATTAACATAGAAAGGCCTTCCTGATTAAGGAACACAATACAATCATCAGGCGTCAGCTACTTTTGTGGTGCCATCGGAGAAACAAATCTTACTCGAAAGCATCGAACAATTTCTGGAAATACACTCATTGATTTGTTCATTATTTTCTAGGTAGCGCATAGTTCAAGATACCTATGAATCTGTATAACATTTTTCATTCTTCTGAACTCATATAGACCATACCGTTCCCAATATATGCGCAGCTAACGATGAACGACTCATATTCCCTTTACTTATTTGACTGTTCAAGTAGCCCAACAACAAAGGAATATAGCAAGTGCTTAATGAAAGACCCTTTACAAAACAAATTTGTAACAGTAAAACCAATTGCCAGAACACCCAAACAACTCTTGGACTTACGAGATTGTTACTCTCACTGTCAGATGTTTAAGTATTCTTGTCCTGCATTAATGGCTTTTAGACATGTACTCTTTTTTGCAAAGAGTTGGTGTAGACACTAATGGGAGGGGGAAATTGATTACTATTTCTGTCATTGCGGATATGAAGGCAATACAAAATTCATTTAGTAAAGATTTATTGCGACTTGAAAGATTGCAGCAACTGGAGAGGAATTACTTTGCTTAACACCATATACAAGATACTAGCAGTCATAATACAGGGAAGGCTTAAAATTAAAATGGAGAACATTCTACAAAATGAGCAGGCAGGTTTCCGGACAATCAGGAGCTGCGTAGACCAGGCCAACACTCTACGCATTATAATAGAACAATCTCTAGAATGACATACTCCCCTGTACCTACTGTTAGTAGATTTCAAGAAAGCCTTTGACACCATCAGAAGGACTGCCATATGGAAAGCATTGAGAAGAAAAGGAGTTCCCCAGAAAATAAAGCGAATTATCAGAGCTATGTACGAGGATACAGAACTATCAGTTCTTCACAACGGGAATATAAGTCAACCATTTCACATAAACGCTGGAGTAAAACAAGGATGTCCTCTATCACCTCTGCTATTCACTATAGTGCTAGATGACATCATGAGCGAAATCTGTACAGAGAGAAGAGGAATAACATGGAGTCTCTCACGCCAACTCGAGGATTTGGATTATGCGGATGATATTTGTCTACTCTCGCATAAGATCTCCAACATGTAAGCAAAGATAGATGATCTGGAAAGACTAGATTACGCAATGTTGGACTTGAGATAAATATTAAGAAAACCAAAGCTATGAGAATCAACAACATTAGCACCGATAACATCATGCTACAAGGCCAACCAGTTGAATACGTTTAAAGCTTCGGCAGTACAGTATCAACAAATGGCGGCACTGAAACAGACGTAAATAACAGGCTCAATAAAGCGAGAGCGGCATTAAAGGGGGGTCACACGGCATGTATTCCATATGTATTGGGACATGTATTCGATACATATGAAATTCCATGTGTATGTCAAATTTCACGTTATACATGCGATTCATAATTTCCACGTTCACACGTACATATGTAATTGCATGTGACATAACCTCTATTAGTTTATATGTTTGTTGTTTTTAACAATATATCTATTTAAAACATTTTTAAATCACAATTAATATATTTAATGGAATGAAACTTATTTTGTTATGATTTTTCTTTACTCTTATTTGTTTTGTGTTTTTTTATTTTGCTCTCACGCAGTGTTGTATTTCAAAATACACATGTTAAACACACGAAAATAGAACATGCTCTAATTGCCAAAAATGTCATAAGGCATACACATGTATTTTACATACACAAAGTTTCATATGGATCACACGATATGTGTATGTTTACATGTGAAAAAATGTCCCAATACATGTCACAAAACACATGCAATACATGCCGTGTGACACCCCTATTAGGAAGACTACAACCAGTATGGAGAAACTCACAAATATCCAGACGAAGCAAGCTTAGAATATTCAACGCAAGTGTAAAGTCTACTCTGTTGTACGGAAGTGAAACTTGGTTAGTATCGAACACCATCACGCAACAACTACAGGTATTCATTAATAAGTGCCTCAGAATCATATGCAGAATATTCTGGCCTAACAACATCAGCGATACAGATCTCTGGAACCTCACCAACAAGGAACCCATACTAACGCAAATAAAACGTAGGAAATGGAGGTGGAAAGAAAGAATCCTGACAGTATAACAAGGATGGCGCTAGAGTGAAACCCTCAAGGTTCAAGAAGCCGTGATTGACCAAAGAAAACATGGAGACCCACGATACTCCAAGATTTAGGACAGTGCTATCTTACATGGGAAGACGCGAAAACAACTGCTACAAATCGTGTGGTGCTAGAGTGAAACCCACAAGGTTCAAGAAGCCGTGATCGACCAAAGAACACATGGAGATGCACGATACTCCAAGATCTAGGACAGTGGAATATTACATGGGAAGACTCGAAAACAACTGCTACAAATCGTGTGGCGCTAGATTGGAACCCTCAAGGTTCAAAAAGCCGTGGTCGACCAAAGAACACATGGTGACGTATGATACTCCCAGATCTAGGACAGTTCAATCTTACATGGGAAGACGCGAAAACAACTGCTACAAATCGTGTAAGATGGAGATGCTTTGTGGAAGTCATATGCTCCCAAGAGGGGTAATGGAGAAAAAAAAACAAAGATATATTGCATAGCATAAGGATTATTTCCTTAATTGAACGAGCCGGCATTTTCCGTGCTCTTTCATTACAAAATTCGTGAAAAGGATAGACATATTTTGTTAAAATGTTGTACAAAGTACATCAATTTAAAAAAGCAGTAATGAAGTGATCTCATGAATTGTGATCATTTTTGAAACAATGCCTTATTATTGTCTTCCAAAACCTGTCCAGATTAAGGATTTAAGTAAGAAATCTAATGATTTTAAAATCGCTTTCGGCCAAAAATTTATTTCTTCAAATAAATTGTATTAACCCAAAATAATGTATATTTTTTTGTTCTGAAAAACCTTTTCATTCTAGCCTCGTTGCATGTCTTTATATATCTGTACTTGTATCTATGTCTGTTTGCCTTTTCTTGAGTGCTCCATATACTAAAAAAAAAATGGGGGTACGTGGTTGTTTGTTTGCTTGGTCGGTTAGCTGGTTTGAAGGGATGGGGGAGAGAGAGAGAGGGGAGGGCGGTTAAAAGTCGGCAGCAGCAGCAGGGGTTTTATTGTTTGTCGTCGTTTGTTGTTCTACTGATAAAATTTGTAAGTGCCTGTTGGTGAATTTGTAGGGGTGTCAGTGTGTGTGTGTGTGTATGTGTGATCTTGAAGGGTGGCAATGGGTGTCGTATCCTTGCCAAAGTTGCCTTTCTTTGTTTTTCCGCCAACGTGAGTGTTTGTTCTTTGCCATTTTCATTTTAACCATCTCAGATGAGCATGATGATGATGACGACAACGTTTATGTTGGTTTTGTTTTGTTTTATTTTTTTCATACAGAAGTGTTGTTTGTGTTCCAATTTTCATACACGCTATAAGGGTCCTTTTCTTTTATTTTTCATTTAGTTTGTGTTTTATTTTATTTTTTTATTCCACTTCTTTGTTGCTGTTGTATTTTAAGGATTTTCCTTAAAACATTTCATGGCATTTTTGCTTCCTTTTCGACTTTTATGTTGTTCGTACGTTCGTCTTTTCTTTTTGTTTTTTTGTACTTTTTTCAGCTGTGTTTCCTTTTTTGGGTGGCATTTGACCTTTGACTTAACTTGCGTTGTATAAACGACCCACCACCATCCTGTAAATAATTTTGAAAGTTTTGTATGTGTGTCACTGTGTTTTGTGAATAGTTGGAATATTGGACAGACAGTTAAAGTTGATTTTCTATATATATTTTTAAGGGGTTTTTTTTTTTTTTTTTTGGTTGTTTTGCTTCTTATTGCCAAATAAAAAAAAAGAGTTAAACTCAAGGACTTTTTGGCTAATTGTATTTATGTGACTTGCAAACTGAGTTCATTCCTTCTTGTATTTATTTTACTCTTTATAGTAATTTTCAAACTCTCTGGCTCTCCTTTATGACCAGTTTGTTTTTGTTCTTTGGAAAAAACAAGGATTATTTATTAATCCCCAAAAGTATACTAAACTTTTTTCTTTTTTTTTTTGTCTTTAATGTTAAATCTTGACTAATTACTTGTGTTGTGTGTATGTATGTTGGTAATTGTATGGGTTTGTGAGTGTATAAGTAAGTAAGACAATTTAAATAAACTTCTTACAAATTTTGTTTTACATTCATTGTTGTTGCAGTTGTTGCTGTAAGCTTTTGGTAAATAACCATAAATTAATTAAATTTTCTTTTCACTGTAGAAACATTTTCCATATAAATTCATGGCAGCTTTGTAAGTGTGTGCGTTTAATTTTTATTGTATGTCTTCATTTTAAATTGTTAATACCTTTAGGTATAACGACATTAATATCCTTTCAAATCATTCGTTCGTTCATTTATTCAGTCAGTCATTTCTGTTGTTTCTTTAGCTGGCAATTTCTGTAATTACAAAATCTGTCAGCATTATAATTTACAGATGTTGTGTGTGTGTATGTCACAAAAGACGGGGAGAGAGAGAAAGAGAGTGTTTTTGTCCTCACTTATACTTTGTGTTTAATTAGGCTTTTTGGGTTAAAGACAAAAAAGTATGCTACACTTAATATTTTGTTTTTTTTATTAATTATTTCTTCTTGTTTAAACTTAATATTGTAATGAAGTTTACGTTTCCCTTTTTTCGTTTAACTTCTCCACAGTTAATTAAATATTAAAACCTACGTACATATATATACATACATATTTACAGGCTACATTTTGTTGTAATTATTAAGCCTAAAAGTATGCTCTATTTAATCGCTACAGCTACAGTTAATTTCATTTCAAGCCCAATATGTTGTTTTCTTACCACCGTTGGCTGTTGTATGCTGTGTTTTTTTAAAATATGATTGATTAAAGCATTAAATTTCGCATAAAAGTAGATTGTTTTTTTGGGATTTCTCTTTTATTCTATAGATTTTTAACAGTCACGTTTTCAATTTAAAAAAATGGAAAGTTGTGAAATTAATTTTTAAGCCATAGAGAGGGGAAAATGTAATAATGTTGCAGGTTTTTTTATTAAGGCAAAATAAAATATAGAATTTTTAAGTGGCTGGGTAACATTTGATGTTGTTAAGATTTTGAAAAACATACATATTTCTAAATTGTATTGCTACAATATTTAGAAGTTTCGTTAAACATTTTATTTAATTTTAATTCTTAAAATCATCGCCCACATTAAGTATTTCTGAAAGAATAATTCCACAATTTATGACATGCATTTATTTCCATACAGTGGTTGACAATAAAATGGAAACTTTTCCAAATATACAAAAAAAAGAATCTTTAGAAATTTTTATTTTTTTAGTGTTCCATTAACATAATCAAAATAATTAAATTCTGAAAATATTATTGACAAAACAATGCAAACTCTGGTTAAATTTTTAGTATCTCTTTTTCTTTCATTACTGCTTCACAGCGTTTTGTACAGTGAGGTCGATCGAAAAAAGGGGTAATGAATCTGAATCTTCGAAATTACTGGTTCGATTGCAAAATGATATATGAACGAATCGTAGAAGAAGACATACACTTTAAAAAATGATATATGTAAGTACCCTGTTAGAATACAAGATGAGATACAGGGTGCAAAAGTCGACAACCTCTGATTATGAAAACTTTATTCAGCTTGTAACTTGTACAAATATGGACAGATTTCAATGAATGAAACTTTCATATTGGGTTAAAAACGCTGAACAATATAAACTTATTCAAAGTATTGGTCATTGTTAGCTATGACCTCTTCCCTTCTTTCTGGCAACATATGTAATGCTAGCCAAAATAACTGCTCATCTTTTGAGGCCAATAACTAATCATGCCAATATCGGATTCTGTTCCAAAGTGAAGCGTATCCCAGAGAGAGCATTCTGCATAGATCAAAACAAATAGTAGTCGGACGGGGCAAGGTCTGGACTCCAAGCCGGGGAGCGAAACTTCCCAACCACCTCATTATAAATAGTTTTTAACAGGTATTGCAACATGTGGCCGATTTTTGTCATGATGGAATATTACGGTTTCATGTCTAGCCGCATATTTTGGGAGTTTTTCGGTCAATGCTTCCTTTAAACGAATCAGTTGTGTTCTGTACAGGTTCCCAACTCATAATAGATAAGATCCTTTTGCTCCTACCAAATACAGAGCGTTACCTTTGCGCCATGGATATTTGGCTTTGTTATCGATTCGGCTGATTGGACGATCTTCACATACGATCACTTACGCTTCGGGTTATCGTAATGGATCCATCTTTTATCGCAAGTAACGATTCGCTGCAAAAATGATTTTCTTTTATAGCGTTCAAGCATCATTTCGGACAAGCAAAGTCATGTTTCAAGGTCTCTCAGCTTCAATTCGTATGGTATCCAATTTCTCAGCTTTTAAATGAATGCTGCCGATCGCAAACGTTTTGAAATTGCTGCTTGAGTAGCTCCCAAGGATTTTGCAAGCTCTTGTTGAGTTTGACAACAATATTCATGAAGTAATGCCTCCCATTCTTGGTCTTCAAACTTTTTTGGCTGGCTTGGGCGATTTTTGTCCTCTGTATCAAAATCATCACTTCTGAACCAAACAAACCATCTCTCACACTTGGAAACTGACGGAACATATTCACCATAAGCTCAGGTGAGCAATCGGTGTGCTTCAGCAGCACTTTTTTTTTAAATTAAAGAAGTAAAGCAAAGCTTCCCGTATATGACGCTTTGTTGGTACAAAATTAGGCTTTTATGAATCAAAAAAACCTTGTTGTTTACACTATAATGTTTAATAACTAAGTGAGAATAAATGACAGAAGAAATAAAAACAAAAACCGCTTTCTTTTGTAAATCCCGCCTTTGGAAGTCATTCACCCAATATATATTTGCTAAAAGGTCATGTTTTTGAAAACCGAAATTACGGAATTTAGTTTTCAATCAAAGATTCTATTGTATTGTCACTCACTGTATTAGCTAGCCTGCCTTTGCATTCATCAACATTTTAATTTTTCTAATAGCTGTTTTAAATAGCTATTTAATCAGGCGTTTGTTTATTTGTTGAACCTGAAAGTATGCAAATCATTTCGTTTTATTAAATACCATATATTTTATATACAATAGTATAAACCTAAAAGTAGGCAATTCATTTTCTACATAATTTCTATATTAATATAATAATGGCAAAATAAGTATGCTTAATTTATTTACAAATTAAATAGTTTATAAAACAAATATTTATGTAAATTTTAACTAAAAGTATACATATTTTTTTATTTAATTGCTGAAAGTATGCAAATCAGTTGTATTGTTTAAAAAAAAAACAGGATTTTTAGGGGTGAAATTATTAATGAATGAATGAAAGGCATTTAAAACTTTATAAAAAACATATATAAATTTCAACAAAATTTTATATTTCTATTTAAATTTCTTTTAAATAAGCTTTCAGAAATATATATTTTTTTAGGCAGTTTAATTTGATTGTAATTTTATAGGGTAAACAAAATAAATCCCTAGATGAGGTTAATATTTTGTTTCTTTTCTTTTTTAGTTTAAGATAGTAACCTTTATGTTTAAAATTTCAAAACGTTTTGGGTAATTTTAGCTGGCAATCCAATTTTTATTACGCACTTTCCATGACATTCACCCTAATTTTATTTTTATTTTATTATTTTTTTTTTTTTTTTTTTTTTTGTTTTTCTTTATAAATTCTTTAATCATAATTTCTTTTTCTTTTCAAGTTTTAATTTAAAACTCTATGTAATTTGCATATTAGCTTAAAGCTAAAATAATGACAATATAACAGGCTTATTGTCTTGTTTGTTTCAGTTATTTAAGCCTAAAAGTGTGCTCTTCTCGTGCTGTCGAAACGAATAAATATTAAAGTGTTATTATTTTGAGGAGTTATTAGTACTTGAAGGAAGAAAAATATAGAAGTACATACAAAAATTGTTTTGTTTTATTAGAGAAAATCTCAAATGAATTACAGAAATGTTTGTCTCATAAGGAAAAGTTAAAAGGTCCTTGAAATTGTTAATGTTTATGCTTTATAGGCATTGACTGGACTTCTCCAGTGACTAAAAATTTTAGTAGTGGACAAATATGCCTTGAAAAACATCAATTGCAGGTTAATTTGGTTTTATTTCATACGAAAAGCCACACAGAAAACGATTGCAAATATTCCTAAATCGACAATAACGGTTTGAAAAATTAATTAAACACTTTCACTTCGATTTTTACAATGATATTGTTAATCACCCCTATCGGAAAAACATGTGAAATTTATGTTCCCATGAAATATCCATTTCCCTCGAAGGGGAATTTGCTATCTGATATTCCCTTAAACTTTTCATTCACAATAGTTAACTTTGTTCGTAACAGATGTTTATTGTTTACAAAATTCCATCTAAAAATTTCCCATGTAGGAGAATTTTTTCACGTGAACGAAATTGATGAACGAAAAATGGGAAAAGAGAACATATTTCATGTGAAATATTGATTCGCGATAGGGGTGAATATGGCAAGCGATCTGGCACCTATGTTATCAACATGACAACAGCCAAACCAAATTACTTCCACAGCATGCTATTGCAATAAATCAGGATTATTGGGGTGTATGACTTAAAAATGCAGGATTTTTAAAATCCTTTAGCTTTTATTTTGAAACATTTGTACAATATAAATTCATTCAAAGTATTGGCCATTGTTAGCTATGACCTTTTCCCATCTTTCTGGCAACATATGGATTCCGAGCCAAAAGAACTGCTCATCTTTTGAGGCCAAGCACGAATCAAGCCAATATCGGATAATATAATGCAAAGTGAGCTTTCATTTCTCTCTTTCCAGAGAGAGCTTTCTGCATCGATCGAAAAAAATAGCAGTCGGACGGGTACGATCTGGTCTATAAAGCAGGTGAGGCAAAACTTCCCAACCACTTCATTCTAAGTACTTTTTAGCAGGTATTGTAACATGTGACCGATCGTTGTCATGATGGAATATTACCGTTTCATGTCTGGGCGCATTTTCTAGGCGTTTTTCGTTCACTGCTCGCTTCAAACGAATCAGTTGTGTTCGGTAAAGGTTCCCTGTGATGGTCTGGACAGATCTCAGCAGCTAATAATAAATAGGACCCTTTTACTCCCACCAAATACAGAGCATTACCTTAGCGCCATGGATATTTGGCTTTGTTGTCGATTCGGCTGGTTGGCCGGGCTTCACATAAGATCTCTTATGCTTCGGGTTATCGTAATAGATTAATTTTTCATCGCAAGTTATGATTCAGTCAAAATTGATTTTCTTTTATAGCGTTCAAGCATCATTTCCGACATGCAAAATCATCATTCAAGGCTCTCGGCTTCAATTCGTATGTTACCCAAACATGTTTAAATTGCTGCTTGAGTAGCTCCCAATAATTTTGCAAGCCCTAATGCCTCCTCCTTCTTGCTCTTGAATCTTTTTTAGCTGGCCTAATCGATGTTCGCTTTCCGTGTCAAAATCACCACTTCTAAATCTCACAATCCATTTCTCTCGCGTTGAAACCGATGTAACACATTCACCATAAGCTTTCGGTGTGCTTCAGCGGCAGTTTTTTTTTTTTCAAATTAAAGAAGTATAGTCAAATTTCCTGCATACGACACTTTGTTAGTACAAAATTCAACATTTTCGAAGCAAAAAAACATGTTGTTTACACTATAATGTTCAATAACTAAGTGAGAATAAATGACAGATATGTACCCTTCAAAATTACATATAAGTTATTCAAAATAATAACCGCGTTCAAAAGATACGCCATCCATTGTAAATCTCTAACTTTATGTAGCATACATCAATATATCCTATATAATCCAACATAGATTGCTATTTAAAATCGAGGAAATCAAAAATATTTTGACATTAAGTTTTTCGCGATTATATTTTCCTTTCATTTGCGTATTAAATGTTTGTAGAACTTTTCTAGATTCTTTATTATGCACTTGTTTTCAAGCAGATGGAAACTACTTTTGTTTTATAACAATTTTATGAGGATTTTTATGTCAAAACTGAAGTATTTTTGAAAATTTTATGTTGCCCATCATTGAGCTATGAAACTGAAAATTGGAAATGTTTAGAAACATATTTTTCGACATAAAAATCTTCATAAAATTGTTATAAAACAAAATTAGTTTCCATCTGCTTGAAAACAAGTGCATAATTAACAAGCTAGAAGAGTTCTATAAACACTTAGTTTCTAAACATTTCCAATTTTCAGTTTCATATCTCAATGATGGCCAACATAAAATTTTTCATAAATATTTCTATACAATTTTTAGAACTAAATCATTGCTATTAAATCCCCTGTATTGTCACCTGTTTTACAAAATCTTTCAAATGTCATAGCCTACCTTAAGGCTATTTAATTTATGTATATCGTTATCCACTTAATAAACACATTTATTTCAACAAATTTATTTTGTTTGATTTAATATGTTGCTAAAAATTTCATTTAAATATTTATCTTTTAAAAAACATATTTAAATGTTTTATTTGATGTATCAAATATTCCCCCTACTTCATTTTAATACATACATATGTATATATTTATAATTCATTATTTTATCTAAACGTAAAATATCTCCTCTTAATTGAAATAACAGCATAGATTTATTGTCATTGTTTAACCGAAGAGTGGGGTGAAGGAGGGGAGGGCTAAAATAAAACGAAACAATTTTCAAAATGAAAATGTTTCATTCTCGTCGTATTGTCTTCTCCCAGTCTCGAAAGAAAGAAAAAAAAAATGTCGAAGTAAAAACTTTATATATTTTTAGATTTTTTCATTATTTTCTGTTTTTTTGTTGATTCTTTGTATTTTGAAATGGCGTACATTAAAATTATTTGTGAAAAAACAAGAAATTCTATATATTTATAGAATATATAAAATACAACTATACTACGACTAAAGAGTTCTTTAACAAAAAACACAAAACAAAATATATAAAATATAGATGTACAATAATACATATTATGTATTTTACTTTTGCTTTTGTTTCAGCAAGTTTTTTACTATTTCTGTTTATGAGACAACGTTTCCTTTATAAATTGGGTTTTATTAAAAGTGAAAAGAACAACTTTTCTCTGTGTATATAATGGATGAATCGGCCTCCCATACCAACATAGACTAGCCAGCCTTTCGTTTCTGCTTGATTTCAGTAAAATTCTTTTAAAATCATTGTTTTTACCAGAAAACATCGATATTGTGCGAGAATTGATATTGAGACATTAAGGCTCGATTAGTTTCAAACATTTGATCAAAATCAGGCAAAATTTTACCGTCAAGGTCAAAGGTCATATCATTGAAAATAATTTTTTTTTTTTAATTTTTATAAAATTCTATAACAGTATTCGAAAACGAGAAACATTTAAATTTTGATTGAATAAAAACAAATATTCAAATATTCCATGTTTTACGAAAATTAGTTTTCAACCAAAAAAAAAAATGCGGGATTCACAACAGATGGCGTATCTTTTGAACGCGATTTTTTTCTTTAATAACTAATATGTCATTTTGAAGGCTACATATCTGTAATTTATTCTCACTTAGTTATTGAACATTATAGTGTAAAGAACAAGGTTTTTCTAGCTTCGAAAATGTCGAATTTTGCACCAACAAAGCGTCATATGTGGGAAGTTTTGCTTTACTTCTTTAATTTGAAAAAAGTGCCGCTGAAGCACACTGATTCCTCTCCGAAGCTTATGGTGAATGTGTTTCACCGGTTTCAACGTGCGAGAGATTGTTTGTGTGGCTAGAAGCGGTGATTTTTACACAGGCTACAAAGACCGTTCAGGGCAGCCAATAAAGATTGAAGACCAAGAATTGGAGGCATTACTCTATGAAGATTGTTGTCAAACTCAACAAGAGCTTGCAAAATCATTGTGACCTACTCAAGCACCAGGATTCATCCAAAAGAAGGTAAATTGGGTACTATACGAATAGAAGCTGAGATACCGTGAAAGACGATTTTGCATGTACGAAATGAAGCTTGAAAGCTATAAAAGAAAATCATTTTTGCACCAAATCATTACTTGCTGTAAAAATGTAATCCATTACGATAACTCGAAGCGTAAGAGATCGTATATATAGCCTGGCCAACCAGCCGAATCGACACCAAAGCCAAATATCCATGGCGCTAAGGTAATGCTCTGTATTTGGTGGGACCAAAAGGTAGCTATCTATTATGAGCTGCTGAAATCTGACCAGACCATCACAGGGAACTTGTACCGAACGCAACTGATTGGTTTGAAGCGATTATTTGTTAGAAAATGCTCCCAGACATGAAACCGTAATATTCCATCATGACAAAAATCGGCCACATGTTGCAAAACCTGTTAAAAAGTATTTAGAATGAAGTGATTGGGAAGTTTTGCCTCACCCGCTTTATAGTCCATTTGTTTCTATCGATGCAGATCGCTCTCTGGGATACGCTTCACTTTGGAACAGAATATCGGAAATTGGCTTGATTCGTTTTTGGCCTCAAAACATGAGCAGTTCACGATCCATAGGTTGCCAGAAAGATGGGAAAAAGTCATAGCTAACAATGGCCAATACTTTGATTCAAATTATATTGCACAAATGTTTCAAAATAAAAGCTAAAACTTTTAAAAAATTCCTCAATATGAAGTTTTGTGTGGAAATGGTGTAAAAAAACATAATAATAATGCCCTGTATGTGTCCTCAAAAATATACGACGCTGCATAGTAAAAATATAGAAATACAAAAAAAAAGTACAACTTTTAGAATTTCACATTCAAAATGAAAAATTCTTGCAGTATTTTTGTTATTTTCATGCTTTGTGTATTTATTTTGAACAAAAATACACACATTTTTAAAAATATTTGTACAAGAAACCATGACTTTTATATTTTATTTTACTACAACTTTTTACATTTTATTTATATTTCAATAATATTGGAATTTTGTTTTGTTGTTGTCGTCTGTCTGTCTCTTTCACTCTTCATATTTATTTACTATTATTTTTTTTATTTTTTTTAAATAAATTTTTTAATTTAACTTTAAATTCATTTGCATTAATAATCATATAATAAGTACATATCTCTCTCTCATTCATGAGCTTAAATTAAATTCTTTTAGATTTTAATTGCATATTTTGAATTGTCAATAAAATAAACAAATAAAGTGAAGCATATTTTAGGCATGTACATATATAAATATGTGTATGAATAAGTGTTACTTCATTAACATAATCATCATATTTTATATATCCAATATGTTTATTTAATTGTAAATTCTGCTTTAATTTTAATTAAATGCGTTTTAATTAATTTTAATAATTAAAGTGGCATTTTGTATTGCCTAGAGTTGTTTTACTAACGTTTAAAAAATCATTAACAGTTGTTATAAATATTAATTAATATATTTTAAAGTGGCAACTTAAAGAGTTTAATATTAAACAAAATGTGATTGACAAATGTTATAGTTATGAAAAAGTATGTTATAATTGTAATTTGAAAAAAGTGTATTCGTAAGAGTTTAGTTTTAAGTTTCATGTTCGGCCCCTGATGGCAATGAGTGCCGACCACTGTTATTGTATTTGTTAAATTAGTGATTAGACTTGCTCCGAATGTCAATTAAATGCTAGTTGGGATTCTTAAAGTGATCGTTTTTTATGAGTTCCGAAGTGGCTCAACTTAAGAATAGTGGTGGTCGTCATTATTCATCAGTGTCCCTGAAAGGACAGAAATCACTAAAATGTATAGCAGCTGATATTGCAAGATCGTCATATGATGCATTGCGAAATTGAGATAGATTTGGACTTTAGTTCCACTCACATTGAAAACTTTATCAACATTACACATTCTAAAAAGGCTCGTGTTGGATGGTGCAAATAAATGCTGAACAAATGGCTTTAAAATACATCTGTAAAACGATTGTTCAAGACCAGCAAAATCAAACAAAAGTTTGAACAGGGTTTTCCAAGAAGATGTGTTTTTTTGAATCATCTGGTATTTCGGTAACTGTCACTTTTGAAGCTTTTATTCTTTGACATTTGATAAGTAGAAACTACGCCATTACTAAAAATGGAACGATACACGCTTCATTAACGCATTGAAATTATTAAAATTCACTAAAAAAAATGGTGAAAATCTTGCAGTCACAGTTCGCAAAACTAAAGCATTTTTGGGTCGTCGTGAAGCACCTTGTCGGACCGCAATACAGAAATTGGTGGAAAAATTCGTGCTGTTGGGACAAGTTAGTGATGTGAAGAATAAAACCCGTGCACGTCGCTCAAGAACAACTGAGAATATTGGTGCTGTAGCCCAAAGTTTTGAAGAAAACCCAGGTTTGTCCATTCCTCGTTGTTCTTTGGAATTGATCATTCCACAAACGTCATTACACCGTATTTCGGATGATATTGATCTGGGCAAGAATTACTTTCAACAAGATGGCGCTATGTGCCACACAAGCAACGAAACCATTGTTGTTTTACGGGAAAAGTTTCCGGACCGTGTTATCTCTCGAAGAGGTGATGACAATTGGCCACCGAGACCTTGTGATTTAACACCTGGCGACTTCTTCCTTTGGGGCCACATGAAAGATAAGGTCTACGCCAACAGCCCTACGTCGATTCAAGACCTCAAAGATAGAATTCGTGAGGTTATCGAGGACATAGGGCAGCCACTTTGCGATTTGGTTATGGAAAATTTCATGAAAAGGATATGGTCCTGTAAGCGTGGTCATAGCTACCATTTGGCTGATGTTGTTTTTCATTATTAACGGCATACCTTCTTCTTTATTATGAAATAAACATCCCATCATTTATCTCAAAAAATACCAAAATAATACCTCTTTTTGGAAACCCTGTACTGCTAAAATTCGCCGATATGCTATGACAAACATCAAAACTGTTTGGCCACAGATATTGCAAGATCATCATTAAGTTACAAGGGTGGCTCAAAAAGTCCATGCCTTTTTGAATGAAACACAGGTTGTTGAATACAAAAATTATTTTATTTTTCAACATAGCCTCCTTTGAGCTCTATGCACTTTGTTCAATGTTTCTCCAATTTGTTTATCCCTTCCAAAAAATAAGATTTGTCGAGGTCATCTAAATAGGTATTTTTTGTGAGATGATTTCATCGTTGAATTCAAATCTCTTCAGGTTTGGAACACTTGAGGCTAAATCTGGAGAATAGGACGGAAGAGGTAGCATTTCGTAGCCTCATTCATGGATTTTTTCCATGGAAAATTCACATGTGTGCACCCGATTGTAAGCAAACGCGGCAGCCATCTTCCGGAAAGCTTTCTCATACCCAAGTGATCAGTGAAACCACTGAGCCATGTGAGATGCTTGTACGGCCATAGGGAAATTCAGTAAACCACTTTTTTAGCATTGAAATTGTTAGTGCAGTGTTGCCATAGTGTTTATCCAGCTTGGCCCTGGGCAGATGAAATTCAAATTTTTCCAATATCTCCTCAAGTCGCAAGGTTGTCTGCTACAAGGTGGCGCAAAAGTAATCCTCCTATCAGAAAATGCTATAAATTTTGCCGATTATTGGTCAAAAAAGAGTCAGCAATATTCCGCGTTCTGGAGCAGTGTAGCGTAACATTGTTTATTAACGTGTATTTGGCATGTGTTTACTACACAAATGTCAAAACTGAACTGACATTAGTTGCCAATCGCAAAATTTATAGCATTTTCTGATAGGAGGATTACTTTTGCGCCACTTGTTATATATGGCTGTCAAACACAAACTTAATGACGCAGCTTGTTCAAATTTTGACAGAAGTCAACTGATAGATGTCTGTTGGTAGGAGCAGTGTTGCCCTTTCAGTTAAGAGACGGAAAATTCAAAAAGTAGCCACCCTCGTATCTTGCAATTGTGGTATGTTCGGGCATCAATTGTGTACAAATGTTCTTCCATCACTGGCTCTTAACTTGTATTTGGATTCTTGGATCTCCATTTCTGTCTCCACCAATATTCGTTGGCAAATTGTATATGTTTGTACGGTTTTTTGCAGCGCGATAGTAACCAGGACTAGTGTCATTTGCCCTGCGTCTAACAGTTCGAGAACTAATTTCCAATTTGGTATTATTGATAACCTCCTGGGGAGTCATTTCACTATAAAATTACCTAGTTTTGGAGTAGTTTCACGAGGTATTCTTCCCAAAATGTTGAGTTTTTATAGCACTTGCCGTACGAATTTTATTTTAAAATTTTTGAAACTGCGTATTTTTTAATTGAATATTTATCATAGATAGTTTTTTGCTTTAATCCAGTACAAAAATCGTACAGCCATTGTTACTAACTATTTTATTGAAATGACGTATCTTACTGTATATTTATATAATAAAACTTAATTTCAGAAGCTATGATGGATATTTTTTATTTAACATCAAAGTGGTTTGATTTTCTAGGAAACATTTTAAGACAGTCAACTGGTCACTCCTTATATGAATTGAAATGTTCTGCAATTCATTACAATAATTCATACTTTTATACAAAGCTTTGCTGTGTACTTAATACCAACATCTATTAAAACAAATAAATATAGCATACCTTTAGGCTTCTGTAAAATATTCAACATGTTGCCTACTTTATTGTTCTTGTTTGTTTAAATTGTAGAAAGAAATGTTTTTGACATTTTTGGGAAGAAAACAAACATAGCAAATTAAATTAAATTTTATCTATATAATTGTTACGCTCTACATGATGAAAATGGTGTCTTTATAGCAAAAAATAATAAAAAAAATTTAATTAAATTTTTCCTACACTTTTGGTAGTCATTGTCTCATATTTTATTTTTTTTTTTTACATGTTTTTGATGTAAATAATAAAAAAAAGAAATTATCTGAGTGTATGTTAGTTAAGACCATTTTTTTTTCTTGTATATTTTCAGAGTAAAACACCAAAAAGTATCAACAGCAGGAGCAATAGCAGCATTTAAATAAAGAAAATAGAGGAGAAAAAAAAATAGACGTCGACGAAAGATCTATACACGGTGACAAAGAAGAAGAATAAACAGAAGAAGGCCAAGAAAGTACAATTTTGTGTTCTTTCTTTTCAACATTCAATTCACTCTTGCCAGCCACACAGCCAAACGAGCCAATCAACAGCACAGCTACACCAAAACCCCAACACGTAAATTTAAAATTTCAAAATATTTTCGTACAAAAGTTTCTAAACTAAACTAAAATAACAACAACAACAGCCACAATAGCTTGCCTAACATTTTCAAAAAAAAGTTCGAAAAAAGTGCAGCAGCCAGCCAACAGCAGCCATAAAATACTTTCAAATTAAACAGACAGACAATTTATACGAAACGGACAGACAGACAGCTAGCTGCTTTATATTTGTAGAGGTTTTTAAAAAGAAATTTCAAATTTGCAAAAAAAAAAAAATCAGCAAAAACAAACGGTGTGACAAAAGTAGAAAAAACTAAAACGCTTAAGCAAGCAACATACTATATATTCAACACGCGGCAATAGATCTCTGTGCTACCAACACCAACACACTCTGATACAAATAAATAAATACAAATTTAATTCTATAGCTACCAAGAAAAGGAACTAAACAGCAAAAAAAAACGAAATATAAAAGAATAAAAGTATCTAAAAATATCTATAATTTTTGTTGAAAATATCACGAAAATCAGCTGAAAAACAAACCAAAACCATACGTACTTAAAACAAGAGTGATACTAAAATAATAATATAATAAAAAAAAAAATAATAAATTTAACGAACAAAAAACAAATTGGTTGTAAAGAAAATAATTCTTAACGAAAAATTCAAAAAATACTGCAAGAAAAAAAACTCTAAACGACTTGTTATTTTGTATATTTCAAAAGAAATTTATTTATTAAACAGCAAGAACGATCTCTGCCTAATTATAAAATAAAATAAAGAAAATATATTATTAATATATCAACTGGTTGCTTCTAAAGAAAATTTACAAAAAAAAAAAAAATTATTAAAAAAAACCTTGTCATCGAATTGTTAACAATAATTTAAAGAAAAGCCATAATTTACAAAAAAATAAAAAAATACGGCCGTTATCTAGTTTTTAAAACAAATACACCACAAATCAACGTTAAATTAGTTTTATTTTTAAAACACTAGTTAGTTAAACGTAAACGTGCGCAAAAGATTAACAAGCTCAAAGCTTAAGCTAAGCTTAAACCTTAATTACTGAAACACACTTATTTCTACATACAATTTACGTAAGCAATATTTTTGTTTTCATATTGAATTTATTTAACTGAAAAACAAACAAGAAAAAAAAAATAATAAACGCCAGCCAGCTTCCTTTGTGATCAGCTTAAACAGTTCAGCGGAAGCCGCTCATTGTATTGAATTTATTTATTGTACGCGTTTTTAAAACACTCTTTCAAAATTCTAACCTTAACAAATTTTAAACTTCAACCACAGCCTATGCATAAAATGGCAGCACATACTGGAGCAGCGCCGCCGGCGGCACTAGAAGGTCCCTTGTCGGCCCCCAAATATGGTACACTGATACCGAATAGAATTTTTGTGGGCGGTATAAGGTAAGTAGTATTTTATACATACATATTTTAATTAAAAACATGTTTATAATTTTGTTATTTATTTAGGTGCGCCTAAAAGTATGTAATATTATTTTATGTTAGTAAATGTTTAATCTTATATATAAATAGGTCACACGTTTTTTTGTGGTACACTTTTAATTATGTTATTGTCCACCAATATTGATGAAATATATGGTTTAAAAAGTTATATTCTCTAGATATGCACAATATAAAAATTTGTTTTAAAATTCTTTCCATAAAAGTGGTAAAAAGCGTTTTAAAAGTGGTCAAATTTTAACCACCAGACGATCCTAGTAAATAGTAAATACACCCATAAAACTTAGGTTCTTAAATTATGTCGAAATTCTCGAGTTTCCAGGTCAAAATGTCTCACTCCTTAACCATGAAAAATCTTTACACACGTTTTTATAAAATAATTAATTTTTAAATTGTAATTTTCTACAAAATGGAAAGATACTTTCTGACCTTTAAAAAATTTTAATACTCTTTAAAAAAACAACTCGGTAACAGTAAATCTTGAACGAAGGTTCGAAAGAATTAGTTCTTAACTAAATTTTCAAAATCAAATTATATTTTATCTCTTAACAATTCCCTTAAAGAATTCATAACGAATTAATTCATAGGACTAATTCCTTAGTACTTCAAACGTATTGAATTTTCCTTCCTTTACAGAATTAATGCCTTATTGAATCATTCAAGTTTTCTTAAAATCAAATCCATTACAAAATTGCTTAAACAATTTATTTTTCTTTAATACAAATCTATTTTCATTTTGTAAACGACAGACGGACGGACGGACAGACATATATAGACCGTCTTTGGTATTCAAAGAAACATGGCATTTTTTGAGATAGTCAGATGTTTATTTCATAATAAAGAGGAAGGTATGCCGTTAATAATGAAAAACAACATCAGCCAAATGGCCACCACCGCCACGCTTACAGGACCATATCCTTTTCATGAACTTTTCCATAACCAAATCTCAAAGTGACTGCTCTATGTCCTCGATAGCCTCACGAATTCTAGCTTTGAGGTCTTGAATCGACACTGGGCTATTGGCGTAGACCTTATCTTTCACGTGGCCCCAAAGAAAGAAGTCGCAAGGTGTTAAATCACAAGATCTCGGTGGCCAGTTGTGATCTTCGAGAGATAACACGGTCCGGAAACTTTTCCCCTAAAAGAGCAATGGTTTAGTTGCTTGTGTGGCACTTAGCGCCGTCTTGTTGAAAGTCCAGATCAATATCATCCAACTCCGACCATAAGATACGGTGTAATGACATTTGTGGAATGCCCAATTCCAAAGAACGACGAGGAATAGACAAACCTGGGTTTTCTTCAACACGTTGGGCTACAGCACCAATATTCTCAGTTGTTCTTGAGCGACGTGCTTGGGTTTTATTCTTCTCATCGCTAACTTGTCCCAACAGCTCGAATTTTTCCACCAACGACGACCCAAAAATGTTTTAGTTTTGCGAACCATTTTTGCAGTGAATTTTAATCATTTCAATGCGTTGTTGAAGCGTGTATCCTTCCATTTTAAGTAATGGAGTAGTTTCTACTGTTGACAGTTGCCGAAATACCAGATTATTCAGAATAAAACCTCTTGTTGGAAACCCCTTTATATATAATAATGTGGGTGTGCAACACGCATTGCGTGTATGACTTAAAAATGCGGAATTTTTTTTTAAATGTTTAGCTTTTATTTTGAAAAATTTGTTCAATATAGATCTATTCAAAGTATTAACCATTATTAGCTTTGACCTTTTCCCATCATAATGACAACAAATGGATTCCGAGCCAAAAGAACTGCTCATATTTTGATGCCAAGAACGAATCAATCCAATTTCAAATACTCTGTGAAGCGTATCCCAGAGAGAGCGTTCACCATCAATAAAAACAACTAGTATTCGGAAGGGGTACAGTATGGACTATAAGGCAAAACTTAACAACCACTTCTTTCTAAATAGTTTTAACAGGTATTGCAACATGTGGCCGATCTTTGTCATGATGGAATTTTACAGTGTTATGTCTGGCCGTATATTCTGGACGTTTTTCGGCCAATGCTCGCTTCAAACGAATCAGTTGTGTTCGGTACAGGTTCCCTGTGATGGTCTGGCCAGATTTCAGCAGCTCATAATAGATAAGACCCCTTTAGGTCATTACTTTAGCGCCATGGATATTTGGCTTTGTTGTCGATTCGGCTGTTTGGCCGGGCTTCACATAGGAGCTCTTACGCTTCGGTTTATCGTAATGGATCCATTTATTTCATCGCAAGTAATGATTCGGTGGAAAAATTATTTTCTTTTTTAGCTTTCAAGCTTCATTTCGTACATGCAAAATCGTCTTTCAAGGTATCTCAGCTTCAATTCGTATGGGGTACCCAATTTCCCTGCTTTTGGATGAATCCTGCTGCTCGCAAACGTTTTGAAATTGCTGCTTGAGTAGCTCCCAATGATTTTGCCAGCTTTTGTTGAGTTGTACAAAAATCTTCATGGAGTAATTCCTCTAATTCTTGGTCTTCAAACTTTTATGGCTGCCCTGGGCGATCTTTGTCTTCCATGTCAAAATCTCCACTTGAAACCGTAGGAACACATTGAAACCGATGAAACACATACACCAAAATCTTTGGTGTGCTTCAGCGCCACTTTTTTTCAAATTTAGAAGTAAAGCAAAACTTCCCTCATATGACGATTTGTTTGCACAAAATTTTACATTTTCGAAGCAAAAAAAACGTTGTTGTTTAGTTGAATAACTAAGTAAGAATAAATGACGGATATGTACCTTTCAAAATGACATATAAGTTATTAAAAAAAAGCCGCGTTTAAAAGATACACACAATATTACATTTTAAGTTCTGTTTTACGGAAAACAAAAATGGCTAAATTCATTATTTAAAATTATTAATAGAATAACGGTAATCGATTTTTTCGCTAACGGTATTTTAACGGTAACGGCAACTGTAGTTGTTTCGGTAATTGTATTTTGGCGGTAACGGTAGCCAACCTTAAAAAAACTTTATTTTCTTTTTATGCCCGTAACTTTAACAAATAGATATCTACGGTGTAAAATATCCAGCAGATAAATTTAACTAACAGGTAACTTGACATTAATTTCAAATCAATATCTACGGGTAAAAATTACCAAATATTTTTACTCCATAAGTAACTACGCACTGACAGATATCTATTTGTTGAAATTACGGGCATTAATAGTCATAATTAGCTAATTTTCTTTTGTTACAATTTAATATTGCATACTTTTAGGCTAATTTAAAATTCTTCTAACTTGTTCTATGTCTTTAAGTAATTTTATTTAAAACCCAATTTTAATATATTTTTTTTTTAATTACAGTGGCGACACAACAGAATCCGATTTGTGTCGTGTCTTTTCCGCCTATGGTAATGTGAAGTCCACCAAAATCATAGTGGATCGTGCTGGTGTTAGTAAAGGTTACGGTTTTGTCACTTTCGAAACGGAACAAGAAGCTCAAAGGCTGCAAACTGATGTAAGTTTATTCAAGTTCATTTAAGCTTTAGCTCTTTCTCTCTCTCTCTCTCTCTCCTCTCTCTATATATTCTTAAAACACAAACCTTAAAAAAAAAAACAAAAAGATAGTGATTTGAAATATAAAAAAAAAGAAAATTACTTATAATGAATAATCTTAACCTATTGTATTTTTTTATTTATTTATTTTTTATTTTTTTTTTTATAAAAAAAACCTACACACACTCCTACTATCTCACTTTTTGAAACTCAACGATTTAAAACCAACAATCAAAATAGGATATAACTTGATTATAACAAAATAAAAAAAAAACTGAAAAATCTCGAAAAATTAACTGAGATTTACAGGCTCTTCAAAAATCCGTGTGTGCACCGCCGCACCGTGTGTATGTTTTCAACATAAATCGCAAACGTTAAATAAAACTGTAAAAAGATACTAAACTGATTTAAAACCGAACAAAAACAATACAGGGAAGCCCAATGTTTTATAAACATTTCGTTTTCGTTTCTTTTTTGAAAATTCTTGTTACAAGTTCCAATTTAATTATTTTATATTATATATTTTTCTTTTTTACTTTTTTTTAATTTTCTGGTTTCTTTATTTAATTGAGTTTTAATAATAACTACTTTATAATAATTCGTTTAATGCGTTAAATTCGTTCAAATTCGTTATTATTAATACTTACCAAAATTGTTGTTGTGTTTCTTTTTTCTTTTTTTTTTTATATATATATACAATACATTTTAGAAAAATCAGCGTTTGTTTAAATAAAATTTTCATTACTTTTTACTGAATTGAATTGTTGCCATCAAAATAAAATTTAAAACCCCCCTTAAAAAAAAAAAAAAAAACTTTGTTCAACATTTTAATGTGTTTTTCTTTAACGATATATAATTATTATTATTTTTTGTCTTTGTTTCGTTCGTTTCGTCACGGTTAACAGTGTTAATTGGTTCTGATTTATTTTTAATTAATTATTTATTAATTTTTTGTGTGTGATTTCTGTTTTTTTTTTATTATTATTATTTTGTTGTCTTTTAAATAATTGCCGCCATAAAAACCACAATTAAAGCATTAATGGTTATTCAAAAGTTCTGTTTTTTTTTTTTTGAAAATGAAAACAAAGTTCTACTAAATCCAGCAAAAAACAAAAAATAAATGTAAAAATAAAAATTATGCTTCGCTTAAATGTCTGTGACTAATAATAATTGGGTTGACCCAAAACTTGTGTTTTAATGAAAAACTATTTAAGTTTTTGTTGTGTTTTGTTTGAATAATGACTAAACAAATTGTTTTTATTGCAGGCTAGTTGTATATTGCAAATTTATATTTAGTTTTGCTAATTAAATAAACACTCTTAGGCCTAGTTTTAAACAGATTAGCTAATCTGGGAGTAAAAAGCTGGATTAAATCCATTTAACAATTTATAAAATTATCGGGTGAGTGAGTTAAAAATGCGGGATTCTTTCTTTGAACAAAGTATTGGCCATTGTTCTATGACCATTTCCCATTATTCTGGCAACATATGGATTCCGAGCCAAAAGAACTGCTCATCTGTTGAGGCAAAGAACGAATCAAGCCAATTTCAGATACTCTGTTCCAAAGTGAGGCGTATCCCAGAGAGAGAGCGTTCTGCATCGATCGAAACATATAGTAGTCGGACGGGGCAAGGTTTGGACTATAAACTGGGTGAGATAAAACTTCCCAACCACTTCATTATAAATAGTTTTTAACAGGAGTTACAACATGTCCCAGTGTTGTCATGATGGAATATTACAATTTTATTCTGGACGTTTTTCGTCCAATGCTCGCTTCAAACGAATCAGTTGTGTTCGGTACAGGTTCCCTGTGATGGTCTGGCCAGCTTTCAGCAACTCATAATAGGTAGGACCCTTTTGGTCCCTCCAAATACAGAGAATTACCTTAGCGCTATGGATATCTGGCTGTTTGGTCGGGCCTCATATATGAGCTCTAACGCTTCGGTTTATCGTAATGGATCCATTTTTTAACGCAAGTAATGATTCGGTGCAAAATTGATTTTCTTTTATAGCATTGAAGCAGTTTTTCAGATATGCAAAATCATTATTCAATGTGTATCTGCTTCAATTCGTACCCAATTTTCCTGATTTTAGATGAATCCTTTCGCTTACACACGTTTTTAAATTGCAGCTTGAGTAGCTCCCAATGATTTTGTTAAGTTTTACAACAATCTTCATGAGGTAATAACTCCAATTCTTGTTCTGTATAAGTAAGTTTTCTGCAAACTTGAACTTTTTAAGAATTTTAAACGAAAATACGAATTTCGAAAATGAAGAAAATTTAGTGCCTGGAGATAATGCTTCTTCATTCCCAAGAATTGAGGCAAGTTGATCGTTCGAAATGGTATAGATGATCATCACACTGTTGTCGAGTTGATCCACATCGAAAATTTTTAATTTATTTTACACACTCACTGTAAAGCTATACTCTATTAGCGCAAAATCAAACCTTATCTCAAATTATAGGGCTAATTCTTGTAATCCGATATCGAATAAACTCTATAGAAATTTATAGTGATGGCATTAGATAATCAGCGAGTTTTTATTCGAAAACTAGTGACGTTTTCTTTTCTGGCATTAATATTGCCTTTATTCTGCTTTTTACCCTTTCAGAGTGTTCTTTTCTGATAAAAATGTAGTTTTGTAAGCGTATAACGTGTTCTTTGCAAATAATTTTGCCCAAAAATAGGCAACATGTTTCACCTTAAATTTTATCAAAGGGTTTAGAAAGGCAGCACTGTTTAAACAGCTGTTCTTGGTATTGGTTTTGCACAAAGAAGTTTTCTAGTTTTCAAATCTTCCTTTAAGTCCGTAATATTGAAAGTTGAATTGTTTGCTATTTGATCTCAACTAACAATTGTTGGAAAACCAGTTTTAGCTATATATTAGTAAATAATCCCTGTAGTATTGTGATTTGCTTTTTTTAAACCTTAGCAACTTGGTGATGATTAAAATGACTTTTCATTTATTTCTAGTTAAATTTGTATAAATTCCCAATTTAAATCATTAAAGTTCTCACATTTTTCTAATTAAAAAAAAAAATCAAACTTGATTTGTTTGCATACTTTATTAGGAAAATTCTAAACAAAAATATTATTGTCTACTTTTGGGTTTAATTTTGCCATGTATAATAATAATACTTTTGACAAGTTTAATGAATTGTTATTTAAATAAACTGAAGTTCAAATACAAATTTATATACATATTTATTGTTTAGATTTTTCAATTAAGAAAATAATTTTAAAATGAAATACTCTAGTAGGTAAACATTTATTTATTTTAGTTTTTGCTGGATTTCTGTGTGATTTTGTTTTAATAAAACTTGTTGTCTACTTTTAGGCTACAATTTATAAAACACACATTTTATAGCCTAGTTACAGGCTGTGGGTGTGTTTTATATTTAAATATTATTTATATATGTGGATAAAAACTAGTTATAAGGCAAAACTTTTGAATAAACATTATTTTTAAAGCCAAATTTTTTATATAAATGAAATTTATTTGTTAATTTTTGTATTTTTTTTTAAAGTTATTTATTTTTTTATTTAAGAAACAAAGTTTTTTTTTTAAACAAAAAATAAGCACTTGTATTTTTTGTTGTGTTGTGAAATAAACTACCTAAACATACATATTTCTTTAAATACTTTAAATAATAATTTATTTATTACCTAAAAGGCTGCAGCAAATTTAAGCAAAATATTTTCTGTACAATGTTGTTGTGTTGTATTTTTCTTTTTTTTTATATGGAAAGAGTTGTGTTTGTTGTGTTGTTTTTCTTTTTTGAAACCATACCGAGTATTACGAGTTGTGTTGTTTTCAGTTTCAGTTTCTATTGCGTTTTCTGGTTTAGAAAAAGTGGCTCCATTTATTTAGTGCAAGAACTTTTAGAAGCTTAAATTTCAATTTTAATTACATTATTATAATAGTTTTATTATTATTACATATTATTTCCTTATTTTATTTAATTATTATTTAATTTTAATATTTACTGTTTTATTATTATCAAAGAATTTTGTTTTCATATAATTTATAACAAACTTGTGTAAATTAAACAATTGTTTAATGTGTGTGTGTGTGTATGTTTGTGTTTTTGTTTTTCCGCTCCGCTCTAATCAATCAATCTATTGTGGTTGTCTCAAACCATACATGGGAATTTTCTATTGTTAGGGAAATTGCTATTGCTAAAAAACGTTAGGGCGGCATATGATTAATTAATTGCTTTAATATTTTGCATTTATTGTTATTTTTTAATGCATTGATTTTATTGCTTAATTTCTTTATTGGCAATGAACTTATTCAAATGCCAATAAAATATGTCATCATAAAATTTTTTGGTAATTTTCTGTGCCATTTAAAGTACACATAAGTAATGTAGAGAATTCTGTTTTGCTTGAAAATGTTTAATTGCCAAACAAGTATTTCTTTAATGTATAAATAATAATTAAAGTCAATTTAAATTTAATTGATTTTGTTTTTAAAGAACATTAGATATAGTAATTATATAATACTCAAAGCTTGGTTCTCAATAGAGCCTATTGTTAAGCTGTCATATTATTTTTAACAGATATGTTTAATTTAAACACAGGGCCGCTATAATGTGTCAAATTTACAACCTTATGTATAAAGATATGTCTATGACCACGCTTACAGGACCATATCCTTTTCATGAAATTTTCTATAACCAAATCGCAAAGTGGCTGACCTATGTCCTCGATATCCTCACGAATTCTTTCTTGAGGTCTTGAATCGACGCTGGGCTGTTGGCGTAGACCTTATCTTTCACGTGGCCCCAAAGGAAGGCCAATTGTTATCACCTCTTCGTGAGATAACACGGTCCGTGATTGTGTGGCACGTAGCGCCATCTTGTTGAAAGTAAACGCTGTCAATATCATCCAACTCCGACTATAAGAAATCATTAATCATCTCTCGATAGCGCAATCCATTCACCGTAACTGTTGGTCCAACCTCAACCGACAAGGTGCTTCACGACAACCGAAAAATGTTTTCATTTTCCGAACTGTGCTGCAAGATTTTCACCATTTTTGTAGTGAATTTTAATAAGCGTGTATCGTTTCATTTTTAGTAATGGCGTAGTTTCTACTTGTCAAATTTACTATTGGGTGCATGACATAGAAATGCGGAATTTTTTCAAATATCTAGCTTTTATTTTGAAACATTTGTACAATATAAATTTATTCAAAGTATTGGCCATTGTTAGCTAAGACCTTTTCCCATCTTTCTGGCAACATATGGATTCCGAGTCAAAAGAATTGCTCATCTTTTGAGGCCAAGAACGAATCAAGCCGATTTCGAATACTCTGTTCCAAAGTGAAGCGAATCCCAGAGAGAACGTTCTACATCGATCGAAGCAAATAGTAGTCGGACGGGGACTATAAAGCGGGTGAGGCAAAACTTCCCAACAACTTCATTCTAAATACTTTTTAATTTATGTGGCCGAGCTTGGTTATGATGGAATATTATAGTTTCATATGGGATAATAATAATTTCAGTCCCTTCTTAATGCCGAACCTCTGTATCGTTACAGAAGGTTCCAAAATATTTGAATATGACTTAAAATTGTGAAATTTTGTAAAATGTTTAGCTTTTATTTTGAAACATTTGTAAACCATAATTTGATTAGAAGTATTTGTCATTGTTAGATCTGACCTTTTCCCAGCTTTCTGGCAAAAGAACTACTCATCTTTGGGGGTCCGATACTCTGTTCCAAAGTGAATCGTATCCCAGAGATAGCGTTAGTATTCGGACGGGACAAGATCTGGACTATAAGGCGGGTGAGGCGAAACTTCATAATCACTTCATTCTAAGTAGTTTTTAACAGGTATTGCACAATGTGGCCGAGCTTTGTCATGATGGAATATTACAGTTTCATGTCTCACTGCATATTCTTGGCTTTTTTCAGCAAATGTTCGCTTCAAACGAATCAGTTGCGTTCGGTACAAGTTCCCTGTGATGGTCTGGCCAGATTTCAGCAGCTCATCATAAAAATAGGACACTTTTGCTCCCACCAAATACAGAGAATTACCTTAGTGCCATGGATATTTGGCTTCGTGGTAGATTCGGCTGGTTGGCCGGGCTTCACATACGATCTCTTAAGCAATGGATCCATTTTTCATTGCAAGTAATGATTCGCTGCAAAAATGATTTTCTTTTATAGCGTTCAACCATCATTTCGGACATGCAAAATCGTCTTTCATGGTCTCTCAGCTTCAATTCGTATGGTAACCAATTTCCCTGCTTTTAGATGAATTCTGCTGCTCGGAAACGTTTTGAAATTGCTGCTTGAGTAGCTCCCAATGATTTAGCAAGCTCTTGTTGTGTTTTAAAACAATCTTTATGGATCAATACCTCCAATTCTTGGTCTTCACACTTTTTTGCCAGGCCTGTGCAATATTTGTCTTTCGTGTCAAGATCACCACTTTTGAACCGCACAAACCATCTCTCGCACATTGAAACCGATGGAACACGTTCACCGTTCATGGTGATCAATAGGTGTGCTTTAGCTGGACTTTTTTTCAAATCAAGGAAGTAAAAAAACTTTGTTGTTTACACTATAATGTTCAATTACTAAGTGAGAATAAATATCACATATATAAGTTATTTAAAACACAAACCGCGTTCAAAAGATACGCCATCTATTGTATATCTCGCATTTTTAAGTCATACATCCAATACATAATCTGGGACATTCATAGATCACCCGTGAAATAAGAAACACCCGTGAAATAAGAGTTTCAAATGAGGTTTTTTTTTGTGAAGTGGAGTGATCAGTCATGTGCCTTTGGAACCGATAAAAAAATCTGAAACGGTGGTTCCAGTATGGCATTGTTTTTATTAATTGTTAGGATTGTTTGATAGGGTATTTGGACACCGATAATGAAGAATCTGAACTTCAATTGTTAATATCAAAAATTTTGTTTCCAATCACGATGTCGAACATTTTTAACCGCGATAGAAATTTGTTAACATTTCTTTGAGTCAATCGACAAGATTGTCTTTTGGGCGATTATTACATGATCTTGTGTGATCCGAAGTAATTTCTATGCGAACTACTAATTATACAATAGCTCTTCTTAATAGAGCTAGATATACGGTCAATTGTTGTTTAGTTTCGGTCTTTTTTATATAAATATATCCATTGTAGATTTGATTATGTCGAACATTTTTAACCACGATCGAAATTTGTTAACAGATCGTTTTTTGGGCGATTACAATTATTCGATGTACAACCCGCATATTAAATAAATTCTATAGCAAACCTCGATTAAATTTCGAATAACAGTGTCTAACTGTAGTTAAGTTGATACCCACGAACTTATTGTGCATTTAAATTAATTTTTTATATAAAAACTCAAATCCTGCGCTAATGTAACCTTCTAAAGAGTGCAACTATTCGATGACAGATTCGATATACTACTTAACACCGTAACTATCTTATCTCAAAACACAAGTAGTAACCCACGTATTTGTTAAAATTGCAAGTCCCACAAAGAACTTTGTATTTAAATTTAACAGCTCTAGAAATAATATTTTGGGAGTTGTTGTTACAGTTCCACTGTAGTCGAAAGTTCTCTTCTTGAGAAAAAAACTTCTGGTTGTTGCCAATCTTTGGCCCAGTGAGACTCAAGTTATTCCGAAGCAAACATCCAATTGTGAGGAAACGATTAAGAGAGTTTAACGCATCCGATATTAGATCACATAATGAACAACTAAAAAGTTATTACATTCTCCAAATGGCATAAAACACCTTTGTAATCAAAATTGTTGAACACTATCAAATTTAAAAGAAACGTAGTATGTATTAATAACGTAATCCCAACCACTGCCTGTAAACCATATTTAGCTAAGATCAATTTATTTATTCTCCATACGTTCGCAAATAACAAATATAATATTAATGAAAACAAAACAGAATGTCTCCTCTACTCCTACATTCATATTCATTCATATCGGTAGATACAATAATTGCCGTAAATATATATATTAATTAACAATCAAATAATTATAATAAAATAAACAAAATAAACAGAAGATAACTAAAGTTAACTAACACATATTGTCATTGTAAATTACAATCAAATAGTTAAGCTTTTGTTAATTTTAAATGAACAAACAAACAAATGTAGCAATTTTATTTTAAATAATTTCTACTGGTTAAGTTAATGCTAATTTTGTAAATATTGCTAGATAGTAGTATTCTGGTTTTTGTAACAAACAACTTTTACCAAAATTATAAAATTACTATTTACTCTTCTCAATGTAGGTGTTTGTTTTTTCCCCAAACAATTTACAATTCAAGTCATATTAAATTTATTTATTCATTATTGTTTAGAATTTACAATTTTATTACGATTTCTCTCTTCTCCATTAATAAGTAGTTGTTAATATTCGTAATATACTAAGTATTGGGTTCGTATGGTTTGGGTGTATTTCCAACTTACAGAATTATTTAGTAATAATAATTCTGGGATGCAAATTGTTGGCAAAATCTATTTAAAATCAAACTAATTTGCATAAATTTTATATTTTTATTGTATAATTACGAGTATTATACAAATTATTTTCATTTCTATTTATATGACAGCATTTTTTGAAAGAAGTAGTCATCATTTCTTGCAAGTTTGTTGGGAATAGTTATGTAATGTACGAAATTAGTATTCTAAGATTGTGGAATGAAAAGGTTATGTTTGGTAACAGAATTCAAAATTACTTGGAACATTATAAAATTGTTGAGATATATTGTTGTTAAAAATGTGTAGTATGAACTTATATTTTAGTTATCCGGAATTCTATTCATGTTTGATAACAGGAAATTATACTAGGATGTTGTACATTTGCGGAATATTAAAGATAACCAATTTGTAGGAAATTTCGTCATGTTTGCGGCAAATTCAAACTTCTGATACTCTTCACCATGAGTGACAATATAGTCGCTATATATATAGGTTTGTGATTCCATTTGTAATTTATACAATATTAATTTGCTACCCTAAAAACTAATATAAATGGACTCCCAGTAGGGACTTCCAAACTTTGACAGTTGATATCTGCCATATTCTTGAAACTACTTCTGTTGAATTTGCTGTCATTTATTCAGTTTGTTTTTCCAAATCATCATGAACGGTTATAGCATTCAACAACACGTGCAAATGATAAAATTGTTTTATCAAAAAATCATCTTCAGCTGTGATATCCATTTCTGGATGAATGAGTACGTCAACAGATAAAATTGTCGAATTTGGGAAGATACCAATCCTCATGAGATCCAAGACCGTCCAATGCATTCTGAAGATGTCAGTGTCTGTTGTGGATTTTGGGCTGGCGGCGTTATCGGTCCATGTTTCCCTGAGAACAACGTTAGCCAGGCCATCACCGTGAACGGCGAGCGCTATATGTCGATGATTACCAACTTCGTTTGGCCTGAATTGTTATGGACACCAACGACATGTGGTTTTAACATATTGGACAGTCTGCACGAGCGATTTGAGGGCATGGTCATCTCACGTGGAGGTGACGTGAACTGGCCACCGAGAGCGTGCAATTTGATATAACATTACCGATGCTATCGGTCAATTATAGCCTGGGAAATTGGACATTTCAGAAGCTTGCAACCCAGCGAAACCGGGGTCAATTATTTACTGGGAAATTGGATATTTCGAAAGCGCGACACCCATCGAAGCCGCCATACAAAAGGAGCTATCGATGCCATACAAATTGGCATCGATAGGTCTTTCAAACGAATAAAAAAATGTCTATGATATCTTACACACACTTTGTTTTATATAAATTTAAAGACAGGAAGGGCTTTCGTAGAGGACGCTCTACAGGAGACTTGCTAGCCTTCCTATCGGAAAAATAAGGTCGTTCTATTCACATTTTTTTTTTTATTTTTTTTAAACAAACACAAACTGCGAAGCGTTTTGCTTGTCTGCAGATACACCCAGAGTCTCTGGCGGGAATCGCAACCCCCAGATTGATAGTCCAACACACTATCGTGTAGTCTATCAGGGCTCTAGATATTTCTAAGGCGTTCGATAGGGTGTGCAATGGTGAGCTTTTATTAAAACTTATTGCTTTTGGTGTCCGCACTATATGAATTGTTGTAGATCAAATCTCAAGGCTCCATCCTTTCTCCTACTCTATTTATCTTTCTAAACGAACTTCTACTTCAAACTTCCAACCCTATATATTCTTTTGCAGATGAAAACAACATATGCCATTCATATTCATTCAATTATAGACCAAGCCTCTCAGAGATCGGGGCAATGAGGCAAAACAAGATCTTGTGACAATCTCTGAATGCAGTTGTGGGAATAGAGTCGATTTTAATGTACGCAAGACTCAATGCTGTATATTAACACACAAACGCACGACCGATCATGTTGCTTTATCTGTTTTTATGGGAGGTGTAAATATTAAAGAATCAGAAGCTCCTGATGTTCTAGGCATGAGTATTCACTACGATGTCCTCTCAACAAAACACACTTTTCAAGTGTCGAAGGAAGCATTCAAGTGCCTTGGTTTTCTAAAACAGTGTAGGAAATACATCACACCATCTGATCTCCAACAAGAGGTGTTATTTTGGTATTCAAAGAAAAATGGCATTTTTTGAGGTAAATGATCGGATGATTATTTCATAATAAAGAGGAAGGTATGCCGTTAATAATGAAAAACAACATCAGCCAAATGGCCATCACGACCACGCTTACAGGACCATATTCTTTTCATGAAATTTTCCATAACCAAATGGCTGCCTCTCGAATTCTATCTTTGAGGTCTTGAATCGACGCTGGACGGTTGGCGTAGACCTTATCTTTCACGTGGCCCCAAAGGAAGAAGTCGCAAGGTGTTAAATCACAAGATCTTGGTGACCAATTGTGAAGAGCAAAGACACGACGTTGTTGATGATCGGCCGACTGGAGTTCTTGTGTTAACTGAATTTTATAAGCCTTAAGACCCAAGTCTTTATGCAAAATACGGTGTAATGACGTTTGTGGAATACCCAATTCCAAAGAACGACGAGGAATGGACAAATTTGGCTTTTCTTCAACACTTCGGGCTACAGCAGCAATATTCTCAGTTGTTCTTGAGCGACATGCAAGGGTTTTCTTCTTCACTTCACTAACTTGTCCCAACAGCTCGAATTTTTCCACCAATTTCTGTATTGCGGTCCGACAAGGTGCTTCACGACGACCCAAAAATACTTTAGTTTTGCGAACTGTGAATGGAAGATTTTCACTATTTTTGTAGGGAATTTTAATAATTTCAATGCGTTGTTGAAGCGTGTATCGTTCCATTTTTAGTAATGGCGTAGTTTCTACTTGTCAAATGTCAAAGAATAAAAGCTTCAAAAGTAACAGCTACCGAAATAAGTGACAGCTAATAAAATAACACCTGTTGTTGGAAAAGCCTTTATATCCGACCAAAAATTGAATAGAAATCTCATGTATGGGTCGGTGCTTATAGGTGATTGTAAGGTATCCAACACTATTGATTCACTGGAAGAAATTAGCTGAAATTAAGGAACTTATTCTCGAAACGCATAGTTTTTCTCGCAATGCACGTTCTTCGGCAAGGGCTCATCAATTCGTGGCCCCACAACACATTACAATATAGGAAAATTCAAATCAAATGTCCCCAAAAACTACTCTCGCTATCCTCCCTCCCATAACCAATTTTCCTAGTTCCAACACAATGCATTGCATGAGTAGGGGTCATCCCCTGAGTGCTACTCCAAGCAAAAGAAGAAATCATGATTTAAAATAATTGATGAGAAATGGAGCTCCACAAATAATGGACATTTTTCTAAGAAAGCTATAATACCCAATAAGATTTCATCACACAACAACTTTTTGTGTTAACAATTTAAATTCAATCATTTTATCATTTAGCTTTTACGAAATTATTAAAATGTTAGACAAAGTTTTGCTAAAAAAAAAACAATAGAACATTTAGTAAAAAAAACCTTTACCAATAACTTGCGTAAAAAAGTCTTAAAATTAAAATGTTTTTTTTTTAACCCAAAATTCTGCAACCATTTGATTTTCAATTATTATTCTTTCTAATGCTAGCAATTGTTTGGTAATTAAATTAAACTAACACATAAAAAATGTAGAAATAAACAATTAAAAAAAGAATAGAATTTAATAACAGCAAATTAAATATGAATTTTTCCCCTTTTTTTTTAGACACAATTGAAATCAATCACAATACTAACCACCTACAACATTAAAAGTTGAACTAAATGTAGAGGAGGTGGTTTTTATTAACCCCCCCTCACAACCACTTAAAAGCACTAACCCTGACCACCTTCCCCTTAACTATTTCCCTGCTTTTCAAAGTACTAAAATTTGATTTTAATTTAGAATATTTGCAATTGCACCCACCATTCAACCACCACCAGTCAGTATTTGTAGTGTTTTTAGTCAGTTCCCATAGTTTTGAGTTGTATGTTCTTTTTTCTCTCCTTTAACGTTGACTAATTAACATTTAATGCTTCATTCTTTGGTTTGGTTTGGTTTGGTATTTTGTGCGATTTCGTTTTTAATTACTTTACTTTAGTTTTCAGTTTTTAGTTTAGTTAAGTTCACTTCCGTTTTAAGCTGCTGCCAGTTCCGTTTTCAAATTTATTTTTGTTGTGCTGTTTTTTACTACGTTACAAAGAAATTTTATGCTACACTTACATTTGGAGAGTGTCCTTTTTCTCTTTAGTATGAAAAAAAAAAACTAAAAAAAATATGAAAAATACGAAAAATACGAAAAATACCAGTGCACTTTCTTGCACCGGCTTTAAGTATGCGTTGCAGTTGAAGAGCAGTTGTTTTTAAAAACCAAGTTGTTTTTTTTTTAGAATTTTATGCCTTTCTTTTTGACAGGTGCAAGAATTTATGTTAGACTACAGTAGCAAGAGCTATAATTTAACTAGTTGCGGAAGTTTGATAATTTGGTCAAAGCAGCAGTTGTTAATAAGTAATTTTAAGAGATTCTTAACATTGCTTGTAAATGTTAAGAGTGGAACGAGTGGAAAGTGTGTTCTTTTTGACTTAAGCTCATTAATTTGTGAATTATGTTTAGATTTTTTAGTTAAAATTAAGAAATTTAAGTCACATTTTGTAGATTTTTTAACAATTTCAAACAAGAATAACAGGTTTATAAGAAAAGTTCTAAATTTCATATAGAAATCTTCAAATTTACTTTCTAAAAGGGAAAAAGGTCATGTTTTTGAAAACTGTTTATATGTATGTAGTTTTCCAACAAGTTTTCGTTGTATATGTCACTATTCATAATATATAAAAATTCCTCACTTAATTTGTTTAGTATTGAAATATTTAAAATCAATTTAATTTTGATATTAAATTATTTATAAGATCTAAACCTTTGCTTACAATTCTGACACTTGTGAAAGATTTTGAGTGACAGCTGACACCACAATCTTTGTTAGCTGTCAAATACAATAAACAGTACATCTTTAATAAATTAATTTATTTTCTTTGAGTGTTTTTTTTTTTTTTTTTTATTCATTAGAAATAACAAATTATTGTCGTTGTTTTTATGTAAAACATATAGCTGTGGCTGATTTTTAGAAAAAAAAATATTTAAAGGAAATAAAAATGAATAGTATTCAACTTAATTTATTTTTTTTAGCAATTCACTTACAATATATTTGACAGAAAATTTCAATTGTCTAAATTTAAATGAATTCTTAAGATTTTTAGTGATGATATTTTATTGTTAACATTTTATTTCATTTGATTTTTTTTTTTTTTTTTTGATTAAATTAAGCTACATGATCTCCTTTTAAAGTTTTAACATTGTACCATTTATGATTTTCCAAAATGTTGTAATGTTCTCGTCCATAATCTCTCGTCTATAGCATTTCGTCTATCGTTTATAGTTTCGTATGTAGTCTCTTGTCTTTCGTCTATAGTCTCTCCCAAAGTCTCGTAATGTAATGTGCTCTTCTATAGTTTTTCGTATATGGTTCCATATATATGTATGTAGGTTCGAGATAAAAGACTATAGTCTCGTTTATAGTCTCTCGTCCATAGTTTGCGTCCATAGTCTCGTTTATATTCTATCGTTTATAGTCTCTCGTCCATAGTCTCTCTTCTAAAATCTCTTGTCTATAGTCTCTCATCTGTAGTCTCGTCTATAGTCTTTCGTCTATAGTCTCTTCTATAGTTTCGTCTATAGTCACCTTTATAGTCTCGTCTCTCATTTATAGTCTCGTTTATAGTCTCCCGTCTATAGTTTCGACTATAGTCTCGTCCACAGTTTTTCGTCCATAGTTTCGTCTATAGTCTCTTCTATAGTTATTTGTCAATAGTCTCGTTTATAGTCTCTCATCTATAGTATCGTCTATATTCTCTTCTGTAGTCTCGTCTATAGTTTTGTCTATAGTTTCCACTATAGTCTCGTCTATAGTCTCTTGTCTAAGGTCTTGTTTATTGACTCGGCTATAGTCTCTTCTATAATTTCGATTATAATTTCATCTATAGTCTCGATTATAGTCTCTCATCTATAGAGTCGTCTATAGTCGTTTGTCTATAGTTCCGTCTATAGTCTCTTCTATAGTCTCTTCTTTTCTCACTTCTGTAGCCTCGTTTATATGCTCTTGAGTTTTGTTTATAGACTTTCGTCTATAGTTTCCCATCTATAGTCTCGTCTATAGTCTAATCTATAGTATTTCGTTTATAGGTTTGTCTATAGTCTCTTCTATAGCCTCGTCTATATTCACTTCTATCGCCTTTTCTCTAGTCTAAAGTTTCGTCTATAGTCTCTTCTATAGTCTCTCGTCTATAGCTTCGTCTATAGTCTCGTCTACGGTTTTTCATCTATAGTTTCGTCTATAGCTTCGTCTATAGTTATTCGTCAATAGTGTCGTTTATAGTATCTCATCTATAGTTTCGTCTATACACTATTCTATAATCTGGTCTATAGTTTCGTCTAAGGTCTTGTTTATAGACTCGTCTTTCGTCTATAGTCTCTTCAATAGTTTCGTCTATAGCCTCGATTATAGTCTTTCATCTATAGATTCGTATATAGTCGTTCGTCTATTGTCTATCATCTATAGTTCCGTCTATAGTCCCTTCTATAGTTTCGT
This sequence comes from Calliphora vomitoria, assembly GCA_942486065.2. Classification (NCBI taxonomy): domain Eukaryota; kingdom Metazoa; phylum Arthropoda; class Insecta; order Diptera; family Calliphoridae; genus Calliphora; species Calliphora vomitoria. The sequence continues at coordinate 53,105,740 of OW818031.2, read as the reverse complement.
CTATAGTCTCTTCTTTACTTCTATAGTCTCGTTTGTTGTAAGTCTTTCGTCTATAGTTTCGTATATAGTCTCTTCTTTAGTCACGACTATAGTCTTGCTTATAGTATCTCGTCTATAGTCATATGGGCTCGAGCAGAAAGATTAGTGTGGTCTATAGTCTCATCTATAGTCTTTTGTTTATAGCTTCGTCTATAGTCTCTTTTGTAGTCACTTCTATAGACTCGTCTATAGTCACTTCTATCGCCTCGTCTATATAGTCTATAGTCTTGTCTATAGTCTCTCGTCTATGTCTATAGTTTCGTCTATAGTCTGGTATATAGTCTCTCATCTATAGACACTTTTATAGTTTCGTTTATAGACGCGTCTATATTTTATCGTATATAGTCGCGTCAATAGTCTCTTTTCAATAGTCTCGTTTATAGTCTTTCGTCTATAGTCTCCTCTATAGTATTTCGTCCATAGTCGCTTTTATAGTATTTTGCCTAGAGTCTTGTATATAGTCAATGGTAATTCGTCTATAGTCTAGTATTTCGTCTATAGTCTCATCTATAGTCTCTCGTTTATAGTCTCTCGTCTATAGACTCGTCTATAGTATCTAGTCTATACTCTCTTCTAAAGTCTCTCGTCTATAGTCTCTCGTATATAGTATTTCGTGTATAGTCTCGTCTATAGTATCATCTATAGTGTCGCTTATAGTATCGTCTATAGTCTCTCGTCAATAGTCTTTCTTATATAGTCTTGTCTATAGTCTTTCTACTATAGTCTCGTCTATTTCATCTATAGTCTCGTCTATATTCTTTCTTGTATAGTCTTGTCTGTAGACAAGAATATCATTTTATTTAAATTATAAATTTTGCTAAAGTTAAGTTATGAAAGTTTAAATTTTTTTGTTTTTACTTGTTTTTTTTATTAAGTTTACAACACTTTTACAGATTTGTTGAATATCCCTAGTTTGTCTTTTACTGATCCTTATTTTTTTAAATTTAGTTTTTTTTTTTTTTTGTTTTCATTTAGTTTTATTTTAAGCGAAAACGTTTTGTATATGAACTGCCTTGAATTGTGTAAATTAAATTGATAAAACTTAAAACCAAAAAATAAAATAAAACCTTTTACAAATATTTATGAAATTGTGTTCATTTTCTTTTTGAAAAAAGTTCGAGTTGATTTATAATATTACTATCTATTTACATATATATATACATAATAATATATATATAAAAATGTTATATATCGTTTTTTTTTTACTATTTAAATTCTTACCACCTTAGATGAAGAAGAGCGTTTGAAATTTTTACAGTTTTTCTTTCTTAATTACAAGTTACAAGTTTCCGTTTTAATTTTATATATATTATTTTTGATAACTTTACTTTGTGTTGCGTTCAATTATTTTTTTTTTTTTATTATTATAATTTTCTTATTTTTTTTTTATCTTTTATCTTTAATACATAAAAAAGCGTTACGTTTTTCTTACAGTTTATGGTTGATACTTACAATTAAAAAAAAAAAAACAAAAGAAAAAAACAAGAAAAAAGAAAAATAAAACAAAAGAAATTGTTTTTTATTTTCTTTTATTTTGTGCATAATTAAAAGCTTAAAATTAATAATATTTTCTTTACTTTTATCTCTCTTTCTCCATAAAAATAAACAGGCTGAATGTGTTGTACTGAGGGATCGTAAATTAAATATTGCGCCAGCCATTAAAAAACAGGTTGGTTTTGTTAAAATTAAATGGAAATGTAATCAAATTAAGTTTTGTATTATTTTTTACCTTTATTTGTTTTGTTTGTTATTTATTTAATAATGTTATAATTAAAAATTTCTATTTTTTTGTGTTTAATTACGAAAAATTCTAGTCAATTGTGGCTGCAAATGGTGCTGTCTATTACACAACTACACCTCCAGCTCCCATTAGTAATATGCCTATTGATCAATTTGCCGCCGCTGTTTATCCGCCAGGTATTTATGGTATTTAAGATTAATATATACTTCTATAAATTTATTAATATGTATTCATTTGTATACATTACACACAAACTTTAAATTACTTAAATTAGCTAATTTTATATGTACCATGCCCTAGAACTATTGATTTGTTTAGAAAAATACATTCTGAAATTTACAGATAACTTTGGAAGAGAAGACTATTTTTCCTTTCTACGATTCATAAATGTTCTGATATGAATTTTTGTGTAACTTTTACTCATTCCCGAGAAACACGTAATATTTTTTTATATTTTTATGAAAAATTTCAAATATTTCAAAATTTTAACTTTCAACTTTGACGCCATGCGGTAAAAGAGGTTGCATTTAAGCAATTTTAATAACAAAACGGTATATTTATATTCCTTATAAACTAAGTGATAAGATTCCTAAATTTATTTAAATAAAATTGAGCCACAATAAGAATTAATGGCTTGTGAAGTCAACATTTGTCTAGAATTGCGCTTTCCTAAAATCCTCGGGAGTATGGCTAAATTAAAAGAGCTATTGATATAACTTCTCTTAGATATCCTAAACAAAACTGCAAGAAGCAAGCTTTACACATCGTTACCTTAATATAGAAAGGCCCTAACTCGTATTTTTTTATGTCGTGATTTTTTGGCTAAATATGACATATGAGCGGACCATTTATCGAAATAAACGAAAATCTGGGCTTACAAAAAAACATGAGTTAGGGTAACATTAAGGTAACAATATTTAGAATATGTTAAACCACATTTAAAAAAAAAAAAGAAGGAGCTCTAAAAGTTCTATAAGTAAATTTAGCTTTTCGAATATGTGTGGAAATGAAACAGGATATTAAAAAGATTCAATGGAATGTTATTGGGTGTATGACTTAAAAATGCGGGATTTTTTCAAAAGTTTAGCTTTTATTTTGAAACATTTGTACAATATAAATTCATTCAAAGTATTGGCCATTGTTAGCTATGACCTTTTCCCATCTTTCTGACAACATATGGCTTCCGATCCAAAAGAACTGCTTATCTTTAGATACCAAGAACGAATCAAGCCATTATCGGATACTCTAATCCAAAGTGAAGCGTATCCCAGAGAGAGCAAGGTCGGACGGGAAAAGATCTGGACTATAAGGCGGATGAGGCAAAACTTCGCAACCACTTCATTCTAAATAGTATGTAACAGGTATTGCAACATGTGGCCGAGCGTTGTCATGATGGAATAATACGGTTTCATATCTGACTGGTTTTTGGCAAATGCTCGCTTCAAACGAATCAAGTGCATTCGGCGGTACAGGTTGCATGTGATGGTCTGGCCAGATGTCAGCAGCTCATAATAGAAGGCACCCTTTTGCTCCCACCAAATACAGAGCATTTCCTTAGCGCCATGGATATTTGGCTCTGGTGTCGATTTGACTGGTTTGCCGGGCTTTACATACGATTTCTTACGCTTTCGGTTATCGTAATGGATCCAATTTTCATCGCAAGTAATGATTCTGTTCTGTCGGACATGCTAAATCGTCTTTTAAGGACTCTCGGTTTCAATTCGTGTGGTACCTAATTTCCCTGCTTTTGGATGAATCCAGCTGCTCGCAAACGTTTTGAAATGGCTGATTGGGTAACTCCCAATGATTTTGTAAGCTCTTGTTGAGTTTTACAACAATCTTCATTTCCTATTCTTGGTCTTCAAACTTTTTTGGCTGGCCTGGGCGATCTTTGTCTTTCGTGTCAAAATCGCTACTTCTGAACCACCCAAACCATCTGTCGCACGTTGAAACCTTTAGAACACATTCACCATAAGCTTTGGTGAGCAATCGATGTTCTTCAGCGTTAGTTTTTTTATATTAAAGAAGTAAAGCAAAACTTCCCGCATATCACGCTTTGTTGGTACAAAATTCGACATTTTCGAAGCAAAAAATTACTTTGTTGTTTAAACTATAATGTTCAATAACTAAGTGAGAATAAATGACAGATATGTACCCTTCAAAGTGAGTTCAAAAGTTACGCCATCGATTGTAAATTCTAAATTTTGAAGTCATATTCCAAATAAGATTCCATTATAATATGAAGAGATTAAACCAATATTTAAACGAACTATGCAACTGATAACCCGGAATAGAAGGGATATATCAAGGTTGCTGGCAGTATTAACAGGGCACTGGACGTTAGGCAAGCATGCAAATCGCCTGGGACTCCCTTTTAACGACATTACATCTGACGAGTGGTGTGGTCTTGTCAAAACGGAGTCCCTTCGACTCTACTTGATTGTTCGCGCGCAGTGAACTACCACGTAAACCAACCAACCAACCAACCAGCTAAACCAATATTTGATATAAAAATATTGTAATAAGAAATAGCTGATGCGCCATGGGTTAATTAAGGACTTATATCACAGATTATTACAGATATGCAACAAATGACAGATGTCAAAAAAGCTTTCAATGGTAGTGGTTTGCAGAGCGAGAGAAAAATACAATTTTCAATAGGCAACGAGTGTGAAATATATTTGTCCCTCTTTTCCACAACCATTTTGACATTTTCTTATGTTACTTTTCTATTTTTATACTTCTACAACCAGCTGATTCATATCTGCAAGTCCAGAAGTTTGTAAGCACCCCTAGTGTTGAATTTTTGTATCAACAATATAGTGTTTTTTAGGCATAAATCAAAGTGGTTGGTTTAAAAATCTTATTATTATTAAAATTATTTTAAAAGTAGCTACAGTATTTAGTTCTTTAGGAAAACTACCATCTAATTACATATTTTATTTGTTACGGTCAGTTAGTGTAATGTATAAAAATATAATTTTTGGCAAATTTTTAATATTCATTTAAAATCCTAATTTCTCGGTTTTTGTTATATTTATTTATTATAATACATAAAATATTTAATTTTATTTGCTTTTAGCAGCTGCTGCCGCTGGTGTGCCAACAATTTACCCACCTTCAATGCAATATCAACCATTCTATCAATACTACAGTGTGCCAATGGTGAGTAGAAATGTTTATTGTATTTGATTGGTCAGGTCTTTAAAATAAAATCTCAAAATTTTATTTCTTGTCATTCAGTCATTCATTCATTCATTTATTTGGTTGTTATATTCTACCAACTAATAAAATTTTATTTGTATTTCTATTTTACAGAATGTACCCACCATTTGGCCCCAAAATTATCAAGGTAATTAAAATTTTTATTTTCATTTTGCCTTGTTCGTATGTTTTGTTTTCTTCTTTAGTTTTATTATTGTTTACTTACTACAAACTATGTATGTATGTTGCTTGTATTACACATACTAACCAAATTTTACAAGAATTTTATTTTGTTTTTGGGTTTTTTGCTTTTGTATTACATCGAAATTTCTGATTTTTTGGCTTTTTTTTCCTTAGTTGGTTGTTGTGCTAATTTAAAATTATTTTTATATATTTTAATACTCTTACTATATAACCCACAACCCCCACACAAAAATACCTACATAGTACATCCAACAACAAACCATCCACCCCCTCAGTCATGCACTTGCCTGATTTTCATTTATTCTCATTTGTTTTTTTGCTCATTCTTTGTCATTTTGTTGTTTTAGTTTTTGTTTAAAACAAACAACAACAATGGAAAACAATTTTTGTGAAATAGCAGACAAATTGGAATTTTCTTAAATATTTTTTTTTTCAATTCAATTTCACCATCAATTGTTCTTTCCCGCTGGCAGACTTTTTCGTTTTTTTTTTTTTTTTTGTTTTAATCAATATACATATTTTTTTAAGTGTTTTCTTATTTGTGTTATTTTCTTTTGTCATTAAGAAATTGCGTTATTAATCATTGCATTTTTGACAGCTGCTACCAAGTTCATATTGACAATTTATTTAGTTTGTATAACAAATGTACAATTTTAGGCTAATGTCGTTTATTTCAAACGATTTTTATTTTCCATTTTCAAAAACTTGCTACCTTTACTTCACTATTAAGTATTTGTTGTTCTGAATATTTTGAATATAAATTATTGGATGTATAACTTAAAAATGGGGGATTTTTTTAAATTTTTTGAAACATTTGTTTTTTTATTTTGAATCATTTGTAAATTTATTCAAAGCATTGGCCATTGTTAGCTAAGACCTTTTGCCATCTTTTTGGCTACATATGGATTCGAGCCAAAAGAACTGCTCATCTGTTGAGGTCAATAACGAATCAAAGAGAGCGTTTGGCATCGATCGAAACAAATAGTAGTTGGAGGGGGCACGGTCTGGACTATAAAGTGGGTGAGGCAAAACTTCCCAACTACTTTTTTCTAAAAACTTTTTAACAGGTATTGCAACATGTGGACGAGCGTTGTCATGATGAAATATTGCCGCTGCATGTCTGGTCGCATATTCTGGGCATTTTTCGGTCAATGGTCGCTTTAAATCAGTTGCGTTTGGTATAGGATCCCTGTGATAGTCTGGTCAGCAGCTCATAATAGATAGGACCATTTCGCTTCCACCAAATACAAAGAATTACCTTAGCACCATGGATATTTGGCTTTGGTTTCGATTCGGCTGGTTGGCCAGGCTTCAGCAACGATCTCTTATGCTTCGGGCAATCGTAATGGATCCATTTTCATCGAAAGTTATGATTCGGTGCAAAAATTATTTGCTTTTATAGCGTTCAAGCATCATTTCGGTCATGAAAAGTCGTCTTTCTAGGTATCATACGAATTTGCAGCGAAGTAGTTTGAAAATTGTCTATGCCAAACTAGATTGTGTCTCCGCTTATTTGTTTAATGTGTCTTAGCTAAATGTCTTCAAAAGTAAAATGGCGGTTGTCCCCAGCAGTTCTAGGAGACTGTCCCTAACTATTGATTTTACTTATCATTTAGGGTGATAACTAATTACATAACTAGCTAACACTTGCATGTCCTAAGCCGGGGGTCAATTTACCCTTTTTGATTACAATGAGACTGTCTGATAGCTGGTACAAAGTAGTCAATGCATTGAATCTACGTATCGGTTACATAGACTCAGTTATCTTACTAGCTACCTGACTGTTTACTTGATCAGCTACATAACTAGTTATTTTAAAATGCACGGTTGCAAGCAGAACCTAATTGTCAGTTAAAAAGACATCTCATAAGCAGTCCAATAAACAATTGCTTGTAAGCAAACCTTCGTCCGACAACTCTCCAATAGATTAATTCTGGTGGCTAAAATAACTACTTTCTAAAGTTCAGTATAAAATAAACGTTTAAAGTGACTACACTCTAGATTACCTAGAGATACTAAAGTGACAATTGACTTCACGCCAGGTTATTTGGGAAGTTAAAGAGAAAATAAACTGTATGTGAATTGTATCAACACAATTTGTATAAAACCAGTTTGTACGAATTACTCAAAACACGTTGAAAGTGACTTTAGATTGCTTAGAGACACTTAAGTGACAATTGACTTTATGCTAGATTACCTGGGGGGTTATTGTGTAATTAGATTCGAAAAGAAAATCATTGGAATGTGTATGTTTAATACATGTAAATCCGAAAATGCACAACAATCCTACTTGGCTGTATAAAGTAACCAATAGACTTCTCTCTGAGCTTCAAAAAGCATGTACGTGTTAAACGACCCGAAATATATCAATTGGAGTTAGCCAAGTGATTAGATATTACTGACAATTACTGTCTATACATTGTTAAGCAAATAGTTAACAGTTGAGTCATTACTCAAGGTGATAGCACTCACTAACATAACTTATTTGAGGTGTATATAAGCAAATTCAGCAATCTCCACTTTTGTTAGTTTCAGTAATCTTAAAAGATTCTCATACTTATTATATTATACACTATGTTTTGTTAATAAGTATGTTAGAATTTAATGCAGATATGAAGCAAGTTTGAACCAAATTGAACATTGCTGCGTTTGAGATAATTTTATTAGCTCTAAAATTAATAATACGAAACAAAGTTTTAGTTCAAATTAAAGCGGATTGGGTGTTGACATATTGCAACTAATTGGCATTATTAGATAAGCTCACGAAAACTTTGCTTCTATACCTATGCAACACTGTAAGCTAAATGATTTGTAAATAAAATGGCGTTTTTTAATACTTGTTTGACAAGGTGATATCACTAACACAGTTTATTTTTTGTGTAGCAAAACATAATTTGACAGTTAAGGATATCTTTACTAAACAAAATGTGTATTGATTGATATCGAGAATTCAGATTATAAGACGGCCGGCCATTACTAAACTAATTCCAAGTAATGGCGAAAGTATGTAATAGTCAGTTTTTGATAGTATGTTACAAGATTACTTAAAAAAAACATAAAACAATGCGCAATAAAAATCATAATATAGGGACTGGGATCGAAAAAATCTTAAATGTTAATAAAAATTAAACCACTAATTTTACAGTTTTGAATTTTTTTAATTGATTGAAATTATTATTACAATTTACAAAACTTATTTGGTGAATTCACAAGGTCTCTTATCATGTCATAATGTCCTAATATTTCACAATGGTTTAAAAATGTTGTTATTGCCTTTCAACCAAAAGATGCCTTAAATAATACCACTCTATATGCTATGTTTATTGTGTTATAGTAACCAACCAGCAGAGATCTGCGCCGAACGAGTCGGTTAAGCCGAGCCGTCGATTCTTGAAATAATAAGACATTATGACAATATGAGATAATAGGAGACCTTGTGAATTGACCAATTATTTTTATAGTTCTAATCAATAGTGATGAATTTATGAACCTTTTCCGGAAACCCTTTCATTAAAGTTTTTTGTGCTCTTCAATTCTCTTTTAACAAGAGCCCAATATCTATCCACTGGACTCAGCTACAGGCTGTTTGGAGGAATTGCCTTTCTTGGTACAAATAGCACATTATTGTTCTTGTACCACTTAAGACCTTGTTTACCATAGTGACAGAATGCCAAGTCAGGCCAAAAATAAGTGGACACATTAAGAAGTCTTATGAATGGAAGCATCCTCTTTTGTAAACATTCCTTGATGTAAACTTCGGTATTTATAGAGCCCTTTGTAACAACTGCATATTGCTTGCCATGTCGATTAAGCCAGGTCAGTCAGTCTGTCTGTTGAAATCAATTTTTTGAAGACCCCAGATATCTTCGGGATCCAAATCTTCAATAATTCTGTCAGACATGCTTTCGAGAAGTATCCTATTTAATATCAGAAAAATTCGTCCATAAATAACGGAGATATCAGCAAAAATCCGAGACAACCTCTGAAAATTTCATCAAAAAAATACAATTTAAAGGGGAACTAAATGTATGTTTGGATGTGTGTTGGTTTCATTGCTTTGCGTTTTTTTTTTTTTTTTTGTTGTTTTTATACCCTTCACCTTCGTGAGAAGGGTATATATAAGATTATCATTTCGTTTGAAACTTCTACAATATAAACTATTCGTCAGCAATGAAGAATATTTTCAAACTTTGCTGGCAATAGAAAACGGTTACGGTATTTTTGAATATTTTTGTAACGGCATGAAATATTTATGTCTTAAAACAGTTATGTACTTTGTGTGGGCTTTTTAAAGTTAAGGGTAGTCGAGGTGAAAGGTAATTAGAGATAACGGTAGCTTAGCGGTAACGGTAGCCAAATTTAATTGCACGTTTATATATATATATGTTCTCGTTGATCCTATAAGGAGCATATGACCTCGTTTAGTATGAAAATTTTAACAATTGTACTAACATTTATGTTTATAAAACATTTAACCTTTCCGTTTTAAATTCTTTAACTCTATTCATAATTTGTAAATATTTTTATACACTTGTTTTGATTTAATTTTTTTTTTAATATTATGTTGTATTTTTGTTTGTTTTTTTTTATTTATTTAACACACTCTCAGTTGAGTCAACTTTACTGGCTTATGGAGGCACCAATGCAGCGCAACTTTAAACTCATCATATATATATTTTTTTTTTTTTGTTTAAAATTAGAAAATTATCATTTATTTTTTAATTTTGTTTAGTTATTATTATTAATAATTTTTGTGTTAAACAAAAAGCAACTACAACATGCTACAACCAACAAACAGCATACAATTTTTTTTAATAGTTGTTGCAGAAAAAGAAAACATATTTTTTTTATGTTGCTTTTTTTGGCAAAAACAACAACCACACTTTTTTAATTTTTAAGTTTTAGTTTTAATGCTAAAAAAAAAAAACAAGAAAATCACACAAAACTATAACAATAAAAAAAAAGAATGCTTATAATTTATAAGAATTTATAAATAAATAAAAACAAAAACTATAAGCAATTACTAAGCCATAAATAACATAATTTTTTATTATTATTATTTATATGCTAAATAATTTAATTTTTATTGAAAACTTATAAAAAATCAATTAAAACTACATATTTAAATTAAAATTATAATAAATTGATTATTATAGGTATTTATCCATGTTAATTTTGAGGATTAAACAAACAAAAAAAGTATATATAAAGAAACAGCAACCACAAAAACAACAAGAACAACAAATAAAATAAAATAAAATTTTAAACCACCATCCCATCATAAAATAAATAAAAACCAACCAACAAACAACAACCGATAAACCCCAACCACAGCTATAAACTACAATAATTATAGAGAGAAAAACAACAACAACATCAGCAACAACAACAACAAATTATTAAATACTAAAAATAAATAAATACTACAGACAAATTTAGAAAATTTAACAAACTGCAACTACAATAAATAACAAAAATCTAACAACCGCTCCTCCCCCACAACAAAAAAAAAACAACGCACTTTTATGAAATATGAAAAATAAATGGACAAACAACAAGCGGAAACAAAAAAAAAAAATAACAACATAGAAATAAAAACGTATTTTTTTGAATAATTTGTAAGGATGATAGACAACAACAACCAACCACAGCAAAAAAACAAACCAACTACAGCAACATCAACAATACATACACAACAACAGCAACAACAATACCGAGAGAACTACCGAAAATTTATTATAATCATTAAGCATAAATTACTCCAGCTCATTTTAGGTAGTAAAAACTACTACTCTACTACTCTTCTCTTGATTTTTTTTTCTACATACATACAAATAATACTACTAAAATGAAAATAAAACAACAATAAATATTACGTATACTACTCGTAGTACCACTACATACCATAACAACAACTACAAACTAATATAAACAGCCATTGTTGAGATGAAAACTGTTTATTATAATAATCTGTTATATTTTTTCTGTATTTTTGTTGTTTGTTTTGTTTATTGTATGAAAAATCTTGTTGTATGTAGCAAAAGAGTACTACTTTCAAAAGGAAATGATAAAATACATACAGTTTATAAAGATGAAGAATAATAATAATAATAATAATAATAATACCAACAACAACTACAATTACAAAACTACATACATCTATATAACAGTAACAATAATACACTAACATCATACTCTCTGACACAGAAACAAACACACACAATAGTTCTTATTAAAGTTCTTGTTTGTTTATTTTTCTTTACGTTGTTTTTTTTTTCTTTTGCTCATCTTTTAAATTATCCGTTTTTTTTTTAACTTACTGAGAGTAAAAAGAGGAACAATAACTACAAACACACACTCATACGCTTGTACTCTTTTTAGCGACCCAAAGGAAATAAAGTAATAGCAGAAGATGTGTAGTATGCAAGAAAAAAAACGGACATTTTGTTAGACAAAGCGTTAAAGAACACACTCGCACAAACATAAACAAAATGGATTAGATTTTTTTTACATATACTTAATATACAACAATAAATTAACAGACAAAAAAAAAAAAAAGCTTACGACCCAGAAAGAAAAGAAAATGAAAGAAATGTTTTTATGCTTTTTAAATTGCACGCAGTTTAAAGATGATTTTAGTTTAAATTAGCTTTAAATAAGAGCATAAGTTTTTGTTTTGATGGATTAAGGAAAGTTTAAACTTAAAAGAAATGAGAAGAGTTCATGTAAACATGGAAATTCGAGGAATGAGTCGGGGTGATGCATACATTTTAATAAATTGTATTCTTAAACTTATGCAAATACATACACCCCTATCGTGAGTCAATATTTCACATGAAATATGTTCGCTTTTCCCATTTTTCGTTCATGAATTTTGTTCACGTGAAAAAATTCCCCATGTTGTGAAATTTTTAGATGGAATTTTGTAAACAATAGACAGCTGTTACGAACAAAATCAACTATTGTGAATGAAAAGTTCATGAGAATTGCACGATAGCAATTTCCCCTTCGAGGGAAATGGATATTTCATGGGAACATAAATTTCACATGTTTTTCACGATAGGGGTGATAGTTTATAAAATCAGGCAGCGAATAATTGGATTCCTGGTCGAATGAGGTTTCGTAACGAAATTATAATGAAATATATTAGACTTCTTGCTTGATATGGATGGCCATAATCTCAAATAAGAAAATGACGATCTTTACTGAGACTCAAGTCGATTTGATTTGTCATATTTAGGCCTTGACCTGAAATTAAGGTAATTAAAGTTAATCAGTGCATTCCAATTGGGGTGTATTTTGAAAAAAATTGTTAAGAGCCATGACAAATCTTTTGCATATTTGTTTTTTTTTATATTAGTCACCCCTATCGTGAATCAATATTTCACATGAAATATGTGCCCTTTTCCCATTTTTCGTTAATCAACTTTGTTTACGTGAAAAAATTCCCCAACATGGGAAATTTTTAAATGAAATTTTGTTACAAACAAAATCAACTATTGTGAATGAAAAGTTTATGGGAAATGGATATTTCATGGGAACATAAATTTCACATGTTTCGACTTATTGAAAAAAATCTAAAAAAAAAAAACAATTTACACAATTTATTTTAACAAATAACTTAATATTTAAAAAAAAAACTTTGATATTTCTTTCTAAAACGATCAGTTTTGCAACTAAATTTTTAACATAATCAAACTTTTAAAGAGTTGTTATTAAAATCTTTTAAAATTTATTATTCACAACAATAAACAATAAAGTGATCACGAATTGGAAACACGACTTCTTTGAAAAGATCAACAAAAAGCTCATTATGATCAACGAAAGCTCCGGGTTTTATAAGATTAAGTAATTTGAAATTAGCAGAGACAATGTTTCTAAATTCAAAACATTGTTACTTCGTAATTCGATTGCAAAGTTAAAACTTTCGAATTATAATGTAATGAATATACAAGTTTGAACATTTTCAAATGGTGTTAGGAAGGAATAAGCAACAAGGGGGGAAATACTTAGTAAGTCGAACTTAATCTCGTTGGTATTACAATGTTCATGAAAATATTTCAAACATTTTCTATTTATATATTAAAGCAATATACGAAAGACAGTCAACATAATATATCAGGGCGTTAATTCTAGCATTTGTTTTTGAAGTAAATTTTGAATGCTTAGCTTTCGAGTAAAACTTCGCTCCTTATCGAATGACATTATTACAACCAGTTTACCCAGACTTTTACGACGTCCCTTTTTGTTTGTAGACGAACGGTGTAGAGAAGCATGAGGGGTAAACAAAAATACTCGATTTGTGTTTTTCGTATTATATTATTTTATTATTATTTTTTTTTTTTTCAAATAAAGAGAACCGATTAAAAAAACAAAATTAAATTGAAAAAATTACCAAAATTGATTGTATGAACGCAATAAGTTTTTGGAAGCAACTTCAAATTTTGCTTTTACACACAGCAATTTTTCTTGAAGCAAGTCCCTTCAATTCTGTTTTAAAATTGGTGGTTTTTTTATGTCAAAACCTAATAGACGCTATAATGAGAATGAAATAAAAGAAAATTAAAGTAAATTACCGGTACACGCAAGTATGTACCCCTTCTTTCCACTCTCTCCTATAAACTCGGACTTGCTTCAAGAAAAATTGCTGTGTGTAAAAGCAGGCAAAAGGGAATTAAGAAAAAACGACGTCGTAAAAATCATCGTGTGAATTGGGTGTTAAAAATGCTATAGGTTTTATTCGGTATAGAATAATGGGTCGAACTTCAGTTGCGTTGTTAGTTGCCTAAATGGTCTTACAGATGGTAACTGGCAGCTATTATTTCTGAAATTGGTGGTTGCCCTCTGACAAAGCAACTGAAGTTCGGTTGCCATCCACAATCGACCCATAAAAGAAGCGCAAAAATGAAAAATCCAGCAAGTTTTAATAAGCATTCGCTGGTATACGAATCATTTCTGTTGCTAAACTAGCAACCAAAAATTTGTGGTTGCCCTCTGGCAACGCAACTGAACTTCGATTGGCATCCATAATCGAACCATAAGAGAATCGCAAAAATGAAAAAAAACTCGCAAGTTCGAATAAGCATTGGCTGATATACGAATGCGAGAATTAGTTCCCTGATCTTTTTTCGGATATTTTGTTAATTATAAAAATTTTACAAATAAATATTGTAGTTTTACTTTTAAGGGGTTCATTTTGTATTTCTAGGTCAGCGAAAGGCAAACTCACACCACTACAGTTTTTAGATATTGTAGTTGTATGAGTTGAGTAAAAAGTTGAGAAAAAAACAAAAACAATAACTGAAATAAACAAGCATAAAAAGCGAAAAGCGTAAAACAACCTGCTTCTATCAACGCTCATGCGAGACTGACTGGTTTTGATTGTTTTTATACAATGTATGTGCTTGCGTACATGTGAAAACAAAAACAAGAGAGCTCATTTGAGAGCTCAATGCCTTTCGCTGTTCTAGGTATTTATCATACAAATACGAGCATTTTTGTTTTCGTTTTCAATGACAGAGTTATACACATGATATTTGTTGATGGTCCTTCGCAGCAAACAAAACACAAATTTACTTTGCAAAGCAGTTTAAACTAAATTTAAACAATTAGAGTTTTTTAAAGAAAATGTTTTTAACATAATTTTTGAAGATTCAAAAAGGAATTCTATGAAATCATTGTAGCTTTCAAATGAGCTGTAAGCTTTTTTTTTTTTTTTTAATTCTGAAAACTTTGGATGGAGGTTTATGTCAAAAACAAAAAATCGAACCTTTTAAAACAATAGAAATAGCAAGAAATATAAAATGGCAGTTTATCTCTTTATTGAATATTTTACTGATCAATTATTATTATATACATATATATATATATATGATTATATACAACTACCCACAAATAAATATTAAAAAAAAAAAAAACACAAAATATATACATAAATACTATCTATATATACATTAAAAATAAAACAACAACAAACAAACAAACCTATTTATAAAATATACATATATAATATATATATATATTAATTATACTATATACTATATTAAATATATATAGACAAATAAATATATATTTAACAAAATAAAAAAAAAAATAAAACTCTTAAGGTGCATCTCAAATAATTAATAAACAAAAAAACAAAAGGCACAAAAAGTCTTAAACATAAAAAACTAAAGACATAATTATTTATATATATAAATAAATAAAAAAAAAAAAACTATATACACAAAAGTAAAATTAAACTAAAGAAAAAGAAATATGTAAACTAATTATGAACACAATAATTATAAACAAATGAGTAAATATATTATTAGTTTAAAAACAATTTAGATAAACAAAAAAACAACAACAACATATTAAACTAAACAACAATAAATAAATATATTATTATTATTATATTAACGAATAATAACAACAAACAAATAAAAAAAAAATCTATAATTTTTAAACAAAACCATAAAACAAATACTTATTTTTATGTTTAAGTCCTCTAGAACTTTAAGTACTTGAAAATATTACAACAAAATAATATTTATTATTAAACTAAATACATACATACATACAACAACAAGAAAAAGCAAAAAAAATATATTTATAAATTATACAATAATTATATTAAAAAAAAAAAAACAAGAATATTCAACAAAAACAAAAAACTTAATAATTATATACAATTTTAGACTAAATAAATAAAAATAACTTACTAAATACATAAGATTACACAACAACCAAGAAAAATTAAAATTAATTGTAGCTAATCTATAAAAAAAAATAAAGAAAAACCCCTAAAAAATATTTCAAAAATAAGTAAAACCGATAAAAACAAAACAAATAACTTTTCTTTGTTTTTTCATTTAAATCTCCCAACCAAGTTATAAAAACAAAATACCATTTTTTGCTAATATTTGTTGTTTTTATTATTAATAAAATAAATAAATAAATAATTAAACAAAAAACATAAACTGAAATAAGCAATAAATTATATATATATATATTTACAACAATGTGTATTTTGTTAGAAAAAGAAAATATATACATACATTATAAAATGATACAAAAAAAAAAACAAAACAAAACATATTTTTTAAACCAGAAAAAAAGACTTTTTTTGAAAAATCACTCTTTTTTTCTTTTCTTTCAAGTACAAAGAGAAAAGAGTATTTTTTTTTTATATTGTTTATGAAGAATCTTTTCAAACAAAAACAAAAAAAAAAAACAAACAAACAAAAAATAACGAAAAAGAGCATAAAAAAACGAAACAAAAATGCAGCTGTAAATTATGTATGAAAATTAAATGTTTATAATATTATTTAATTGCTCTGCCCTAAAGTAGGCTAAGGAATTTGTTTTGTAAGCAAAGAAAATGTACTTAAAATAGAAAGGTGATTAAATATTTGAATGGTGTTTTAATTTGAGACCAATATTCTTAGTTAAACTTTGTAAACTTATTATGATTAACACCCATTAATACAAAGTCTGGTTATGTGTTAACTTATTGTTATACTGTCGGTTAAAATAATTTTTGTATGAAAACTGTCAATTTAACTTTAGTTTAAAACATAATTATACATTGTGATAATGACGATTAGAAAATTAAAGATTTTTTCTTATTATCAGCCCAATTATGAATAAAAAATACGAGGGAGTTTTTTCCCTTTTCTCATTTTTATCATTGAATAGGAAAAATGGGAAAAGATAAAAACTCCCGCGGATTTTTTTATTCATAATTGGGCTGTATATCTCTCTCTACATGCATATACTTTTCAGAATGTAAGCGAATCACTATTTATGTTATATTTTTTTTTATCAAACTTGCAAATATTTGATGCCGCTTTCATGCGGCCGCCAATCGATCTAATTCCAGTAAAATTTCTGATGTTCCTCAACCAGCACATTTGTTTACGGCCAATTAGCCTCCTTCCTTAAATTTTTCCTTGGAATTAGAGCTAAAAAATATATTGTATCTCAAATCATATGGCCAAAATAAGAAGTTTTTTCTTATCTTAATTAAAAAGGTAGCTGTCGTTCTTTATTTAATCTTCTTAAAATGTCTGTATTTGAAACAAGCTCGGTCCATGATACTCTTAGAAGCCTTCGGTATGTCCACATTTCAAAACATTGTAGTTTGTTAAACGTGTAAATAGACACTGAGTGTGACTACTTGAACTGTTGTTGTTGTACATTTTGAATAAATAAAAAGTTGTTACAATTTTAAACTACTAAAACTGCTTTTATTTCCAATCAAAAGTATCTGGTTTATTTAAAGGAAATAAATCCACGTTTTAAAAATGTTAAAACGTAACAATATATAACATTTCAGCATTCGAAACGAACGGCCATTTCTATCCTGCATTTAATTTCCATATCCGCATACCAGTCCTCAGTTAGCCAAGCACCTAAGTATTTACATTTGTTGACTCGTTCAATTACTGCATTATTAATTCTTAATTGCGCATTAAGATAAGGTGTATTGTCTGGGCTTAATATCATCAATGAGCAATGAGTCTTACTCATTGCTTTGTGTGTTTATTGAATGATCGAGAGCGAACTGCAGGCGTTCGAATTCTTATACGAGCGAATAACTATTCCAACGTGCGAGTTTTTTTTTAGGGATTCGTTATCCAATATTATAATGCTTGTGTTCGATAACAAACGAGTTTTTACTCGAACGCTAATTCGAAGCGTTGGGAATTTATTTCGATTACGAGTGCCCAGATCTTGAATATATCAGATATTGAGGTGTTATCATAAGCATGTAGGATGCTATTTATGTATTCTCCGTTCACTCTTACAGCTTTATCTACTTCATTTAGCTTCAGCATAGTTTGTCACATCGGTTGTCATGCCATCCTTGTTTCTGATGTGAGCTGTTTGCTTCACTTGTTTGCGAATGACTTTTTGGTTAATATCAATACTTTGCAATATTTCAAGAAGTCTGTCATGTTTAATCGCTTCAAATGCTTTTTCATAGTCCACAAAGCATAGAAATATGTCCTAGAGTACATCTATACAATTTTCTAACAACATCTGTCTACAAAACAGCCTTAAGATAGGCTATAGAAAATTCAAAATGTATGGTTTATAGTTAGAAAGGATATTAAAAACAATTATTTCAAGTACTTTTTAAAGAATTTCCAGTTGAAAATATTATTGTTTATTTCTTTGTTCTTAAATTGCATTGTATTGTTTTTTGCCAAAAAGATAAAATAAACAATTTGAGTTAATACATTATTGTTCAACGAGTGCGATTTTGTCTGAATATTGTCCAATATAATTGTTAGAAAAATGTTGTACAAATAAATTATTTTCATAAACAGTTTTTTTTCACTCTCTTTTCATTCTTCAAAGATCCATTTGGTAATCAAACTAATTCATCAATGGTTTTGATGACATTTCAATACTTTTGTGGCAATTGACCTGCCTGTAGGCAACATAACAGATACATCTGTCATCTTGATAATTTAATTAGAAACAGAGTAATAAAACAACATTATCAAAGGAAAGCATGATGTTTGAAAATAACCATATTAATTAAAACCCCATTTAGGGGCTATAGTACATCAATAAAATTTATATCCTAAACATAAAAAAGTCTCCTTAAATTGGAAGAAGAAAAAACAATTTAAAACCTTAATTAGATACTTAAAAATCTATTAAAAATTTACCCTAAAAACCCATTTCCCTGAAACACAACGTTAAACGTTCTCCTCTTCCCCAACCCCCCAAAATCTAGCTCGATTTTAAAACAATTCCTAAACCCATATTGTAGCCATTAACCCAACCAAATACTAGTCGTATATTAAATGTGACATTGCTGTTTGCATTAACATTTCTGCCATAATCTGTTTTTCCTTCATTTAATACTTCAAGCCTCAACAAAAACAAGAAACAAAAAAAATTACGAAAAGTATTAAGTAGAAAAGGCAGAAACAGAAAAATGAAAATGAGAAGAAAAAAAAAAACATAAAAATAATCCCTTATGGGGGATCAAGCAAGATATGGTTGGCTGTTGGTGATTGATTACATAACATATGCTCCTGGGTAAAATTTATTTGCCAGCTAGATTTTTATGTTTTTCTAACAATTCGTCACAGTTTATGAAACATTTTGCTGATATAAAAACATCAATAAAGTATGGGAGAAAAAAACAAAAACGATGACTGCTGGATATAAGTGTTGGGAGTTATACATATTATAATCACCCTGATAAACACAAAAGTAGAAAAAAAAAAAACTTTTTGCTTTTTTCGCATTTGTCAGCTTTAATGAAATCGTGTTAAAAGGAAATCAATCTATGGGGAGAAATGTCATCAAGATGCATTAGTTAAATTGTATGGTATTACTTTGTAAAGTTTTTTCCTTTTTTTTATTTTTTTTCAAAAAAATATAGTATGCAGGAAATTAAGTTAAGTTGAAAACAAATAAGTTTGCCAAGCGGTTTAAAAAAAAAAAATAAATAAAATATCACCTAAAGGTATACTTTAGTGTTTGGTGTTGTGGAAAACGCAAGTGTAGGCTAAAGTATTTGTTCTGTTGCCAGCTGTATTTGCATAGATTTTATGTGAAAGTCATTTATAATAACTTGACTAACTGCGTATGTATGTATGAGGATTATATATTGTAAGTTTGAATTAATATTATTTTAAATTAAAAAGTATGTTCAAGATATTTTAAATTTCAATTTATAGGATTAGTTTTCAATGAAATATTCATAATTATATTTCTATTTCCAGTATCAAAATTATGTACAAAACGTGCTTGTTAAATTGTGAACCGTCTTTTTAGGCATTGAAAATCATGAAATATTTTATCATTACTAAAGATGTCAGGATTGTATGAGATAATAATTTGACTTTCTGGTTCTTAAACTATAATTAAAAGAATCATTAATACCGATTTTTTCTACCAGAATAATGACAAGTCATTGTCCATTTTATTAAGAATCATCAGGCACTTTCGTAGTGCAACTGTTTGCTGCTCTATGAAGGTATAATGATTTTCAATCCGGAAAATCAGCCATGACATCATTCTGGTAATCAAATATGTATTTCTGCTTCTCACAAACTTTAAAGTAATCTATGATAAATTATTAGAACAATTGTTAAAACATTGTATATCAATTGAATTAATTTAATATTTTTCATGATATTATTTTCTGGCATTTCCCAACTGATCTATTCTTTATGGAGCAGTAGGAAGACAAAACTGCTACATTTCGAAATTTAAGCCGGGTTTCTCCACTCTCTAACATTCATATTTTGTCATAATGGTTTTATTGATTTTAAAAATATCTTTCCTTTAAACACATTTTTGAAGCTCCTTTTCCACACCTAACGAGGTTACTCCAATAAATGCTTTTTAAACAGCGAAATAAGTTGACAAAACAGAGGGATAGTTACTCCGTAACTCGATTTGATAAAAAAATTTTAATTTTACTTGAAATCGAACTATTTAGTAACTTCTGAGACTGACAGCGAAATAAGTTGAAAAGCACACACAGAAACAGATTCTTAGTAGCCACCGAATTTGTTGCCAATCAAATATTCAGCCTTAGTGACGGAATTTTACAATTGTGGCTATGAAATTTGAGAAGGGGCAACAAAAGTTTGGTTGCTTCAACCGAAATTCTTCTTTATCAACAGATATTCTATTGATAGAACCGAAAAACTTAATGTCTGCAACCGAATCATTTGATTGGCAATAAATTCGGTTGCTACTGCGAATCTGTTTTCTCTGCGCATGGAAGAGTAGCTCCATAATACAAAATGTTAGATTCCATCAAAGAGCTGCTTTTTGTAGTCCACTACTGAAAGCTTCCTTTGTCGTGGTTCAGAATAATTTATGTTTGACGATTGGTTTTTGGCAAGCTAATTATGTAACTATCCAAATGGAATGTTGTCTTTTACTCCCATGTTCTATTTTCCCTCCTTGAATCTGGCTTCAATTTGCAACGAAGTGCTTTGTGCACATAGTCTGCTTTTACACACAGCAAGTTTACTTGAAGCAAGTCTCTTCGATTATCTGTTAAACTTGCTCGTCTGTTTACACACAGCAAGTCAAAACCTAATAGATGCCATAGTGAAAATGAGAAAACAAAAGAGAATTAAAGAGACTTGCCAGTACAAGCAAGTGTTCTTTCTTGCCTCTCTCTCCTATAAAATCAGACTTGCGGCAAGAAAACTTGACTTGTGTAAGAGCAGTCATACAACTTTATACACGTTTTCTGGAAGTTCTAAATCGAATTTATTTAACATTTCATTAACCCAATCTACAGAATCCGAGTCTGCCGCTATAGAAAGTTCTTTACTACGAAACAAACTTCCAGTTGTATCACTTGGCGCTGAGTAGACAATCTTTACCGATTGTGATTCGGGTCGTTCTGAAGCGAATATCCAATTATTGTAGGAATTTTGATTGATTGCTGTTGTAACCATTTAAACTATACATTTTTAAGTCCATGGGTTGTGAAATGAGGTGAATTGTGATATTTCTATCGCGTTAGTCCAAAAAATTTTCTGGACGAAGTGAATAAAGGTTAGCCTGACATGTCT
Organism: Calliphora vomitoria; assembly: GCA_942486065.2. Classification (NCBI taxonomy): domain Eukaryota; kingdom Metazoa; phylum Arthropoda; class Insecta; order Diptera; family Calliphoridae; genus Calliphora; species Calliphora vomitoria. The sequence goes on along the minus strand of OW818031.2, from coordinate 53,084,002 downwards.
TGATGAACGATTACAGATTCCTACAGATATTGTTAATTTTTATGTTTTCGCCTAGAAGTCTGCAAAAATATTTGTTTTTATTGACCTAAAAGTATGCTTTAACGTTTGTAATTTATTTCATAAGACTTAGAATATTTTTGGCATAGTTTTAGGATTTGAAAATTGAGTTTAAACAATTTTTTTAAATTTTCCTGAAAGTAGACTTCACTTTTTCGCATTTAGTTTTCATACATAATTAACACGCTCTCTTTTAAAGACATTTCAATAAAAAACAAAAACTTTTTAATAAAACAAAGACCTTATTTTCATAGAAAAATAAATAAAAACAAATATCAAAATGACAAAAAAAAAAAAACAACGATACATTTTTTTTGTTGAAAATATACAAAATTGTTAAACTCTTGTATACAAAAAATATTAAAAAAAAAACAAAATAAAAATATTATTATTAAAAAATATTTAAAAATAAACTATTCTGTTGACATTGAAGTGTGTGAAAAAATAAAAGAATCAAACAAACAAAATTGGTGCAATTTTTAGCTGAATTAAATTTTTGCCTTAAACAAAAACAAAAAACTCCCCCAAAAATAAAATACCAAAACCAAGATTAGAAACCAAAAAAAAAAAAAAATAAGAGAAATTATTAAAAGAAATTGAAAATAAATATGTTTACCAAAAACTAAATAATTTATTGTTAAAAATAATAAAAAATTTAATAAGTTTTTTTGTTGTAGTAACACAAGAGGTTTCAAAAATACCTGTGAAACGTTAAAGAAAAGAAAAAACACTTCAATGTTGTTTTAGTTTTGATTTTTTCTTAAAGAATTTATATTATTATTTTTTTTAAATATTAAACATATTTTTTTAGTTAAAACTTTTTTATAAATTTAAAAAAAATAAAAGAAATAAACCATAGTAAAAACATAAAAAAAAATAAACTAAATTTTTGAACTCTTTTTTAAAATGAAAATAAAGCAGAGAGGAAGATGATGAGCAAAAAAAAAAAAAAAATAACTGTTATAAACTCAATAAAAAAGAGAATATTGTTGACTAGTTAAAAGTAAAACTAAATATTAAAGTAAAATAAATAATTATTAATTAAATTATAACATACATATAAAATGAAATAATAAAACTAAAACTTAGCATAAATATTAATAAATTATTTAAAATATATTAAAATATACAAACAGAAAACAAATTATATAAATATTAACAAACTAAAATATTTAAAACCTAAATACAAAACAAAATAAATGATATTGAAGCAGAAAAATAATTATACTTAATATAGCTATAACAAATATTAATAAAACTCAAACTAAATTTAAAAAATAAAAATAATTAATTATTTATATTAGACACTACTAAAGCAAAAAAATAAAAAAACTCAACAAGAAACGAATAAAATGCAAAAATAAGCAATAAATAAATTAAATCTATTTAAAAACTATTTGGTAATAACTAAAGCAATTATTATTTTCTTTTTTTGACATAATTTGTTTAAAGGAAATCATTTTTTTTATATACATATAGTTTAAGGGATTTAAGAGAAAATTCAATTTTCTTTTTTTGAAATTTTACAGAAATTTTGAATTTATAAACTGGAAATTGATGAATTTAGAGGAGTTATTTCGTTGTACGTTTTAATAATTTGAATGTTTAATACATTGTTATTCGAAAAAGTTTCTTTTTGAATCGAATTCCGGAGTAACTCCCCCAAATAGCTTTTAGTAAGTTGTGTTATATTATAAATTCCATCAAAGAGCTCAGAAAAAATACTGGTTTTTGACCTAAAAACACACTGCCTTTCGAGGTACTTTGGATTTTTCCATTTTTTTTTTAATTCAAAAAACTCGCGATTTTATTCACGATTTAAATTCTTGTATAAATCAAAAACAATTTAAATTTGCTGTAAATTTAAATAGTCGTATTCCATGTCGGATTGTATTGTTTTAAGATGGATTTGAATAAGACTATTAAATTGTTTATTAATCTTCTAAAATGTTTGGTATTGAAAATCAACAAAATCAGTTCAGCAGAAATTAACGCAAAGGGTATTTCATTAAGCTCTTCCTATCTTTAAATTTATTCGTTTGAAAGGACTATCGATGCCATTATGTATGGAATAAAAATCGTGGAAATTTGCGCTCGGCTTTGCTGGGTGGCGTGCATCCAAAATGTGCAATTTTCCATGACTCTGGCGCATAAATTAGACTAAATATTACCGATGGCATAATTTATGTTGGCTTTGAGGGTCAATGTGGTTTGTGGCTTATTCGCATATAACTGAGACTTAAAAAAAAAACACACGATCTCAAATCTTTCGTGCAGAATGGCCAATGTCGCAAAAGCTGTCCTGTTGAAACCACATGTGGAAACCACATGTCGTTGATGTCCATATCATCCAATTCAGGCCAAAATAAGTTAGCAATCATCAATCTATAGCGATCGACGTTGTCTTTCTTAAACAAATATGGACCAATGACGCCCTCAGACCAAAATCCACACCAAACAGTGATTTGCTCGGGATGCATTAGACGCTCTTGAATCTCATGTGGATTGGTATCTTCACAAATTCAATAAATTTGTTTGTGGACATACCCATTCATCCGAAATGGTTCTCGTCGGTGAAGATATTTTTTTTTTTTTTTGTGAAAATTTTGGTCAGTTTTCAACTGCTTCAGGGCCCATTCGTCCAAACTGAATAAATGACATCCAAATCGACAAATGTAGCTTCAACTATATGGGCGCTATCAACTGCCAAAGTTCTGAAATCCCTACTGAAAGACGCTTTATATTATCTGACAACCAAGACTTTTTTTCAAACAAAAACCGATGGGAATAACACATTTATAGGATTAACAACATTAACTGTAAAGCAGTTTTAAAAGCTCTAGTTGATCATAGTGGAAATGAAACATTCGTGTTTTTTCCTTTAGATTACTCATGAAACTTCTAGATGATAGCGCTGTGTATAAAAATAGTAACAGCGACCTGTTAGAGTTAACATCAATTTTATTACTATAAGTTTGTGTATTAACAGAGAGTGACTATTTAAACTGTTGTGTAGATTTTAATTAATAAAGAGATTTTTTTAATAAAGACAATACCTCAACATTTTTATTATTTTTTTTTTTTAAATTTAAATCGCGAATAAAATCGTGAGTTTTTCGAAATTAGAAAAAATTAAATGTCTAAACGACTCTTAAGGCTTAGGAAGATCCAAGGTCAATTTGTTTGTGATGTCTAATGGAATTTATGATATACAAAGCTTTTGCAAAGATTTTCTTAAATTAGAACAAACTTTCGAACAAAATGTTCTATTGAAAGGAACATAGACATATTTTATGAAATTTCCTATAGCTCGCATAAAATTCTTATAAATTTGAATAAAGAACATGCTGGGAAAAGTTATGAGAAATTTGGTGATCTAGTTGTGTCCAGTCACAGCACAAATTCTTGCTAAAATTAAAAGCTCCCTACAGTATGCAATACTTTTGAAAGTAGGGAATACTTTTGAAAGTAGGCAATACTTTTGCAAATAATATTTTTTTAGATTTTTAAAATTGTTTACTAATGAGTTGAAAAATTTATTTTTTAACCAAAAATTCATCTCTCTAAAAACTCCCCCTTAACTTATTTCAAACAAATTACATATATTCGTGATATACCTATTCATATTTAAATATATAATTTTTTTTTCTTGAATAAATTAAAAGAAATAATTAAATTTTCTACCTTAGAAAAAAACTATGTCAAGCAATAATTTTCATATACTACGAAACTGTTTAATTTTTATTTTATTTTTTTATTTAAATAATTTGTTTTTTTCTTTCTATATATATTTTTTTTAAAAGCAATATTACATTTACATAAAAAAAAAAAATTAAACAAATACGTATACATCCTTACATACACACACATACAAAATACAATAAATAATTTATTACCTTGTAAAATCTACAATTTAAGCAGCTAAAATACAATACAAATTAAGAAAATTTAAAAAAAATAAATAATAAATATACATACATATAAAACATATTAAATTAATACCAACAACAAAAAAACTAAACTATATTATATGAAAAAAAAAAAAAAAAATAAAAACTCTAGTGATAATGATAAAAAATAAACATAAACACGAATTTTATTTTCATTTTCAAAATTGGTCGTTTTTATAGGTTTGCTTTTCCTCCACAATTATTTTTATTTGCTTTCTTTTTTTGTTTAGTAATTTTCAAACAAAAATTCTTTAATAAATAACAGTGATGTTCAGAATGACAGCATTTTGTAAATGTATTAAAACTTTTAAAAAAGACAGGCCCTCTTCTTAAATACAGATCATCAAAGATGACTATTTGAGTGTGACACTGCTTTAAACTTATAAATGCCCAGTTGGCCACGTCTTCAAGACAGCCTCAATGTATATCGGAAACTCTGCAGTCAAAGACCTAACTCAGTTGTCAAAAGCCAAACTGTTGAAAATGTATAAGTAAAAAACTATGTGAAAGCAAAAACAACACTCGTACGTGATTTTTTTTTTTTTATTAATATTTTCTTCCAATATTGGAAAAGTTTTACACATCTTTCAATCAAACATAGATTTTCTATTTGCTAATAAGCACGGAATTTAAATTTACCAGTTAACTTCTGATAGTCTATTCCATTCTCACAAAATCTATTAATGAATTACTTAGTACTTTTAAAGTACAATATTTTTAATGCAAACTTTGTATTTTTAATTTATTTCAGTTGCTAATAGTTCTTTAATTACCACTTCTCAACTGATATCCATAATTTGTTTAAGGATTTATTTACATAATTTCCTTAAAATTCTATACACTAAATCACGAGTGGTAAGGGTATATGAATGGTCCTTATTTAAGTTTAAATTAAACAAAGTATGTGTAAGATATCATCGTCATTTTTTATACGTTTGAAAGGCCTGTTGATGTCATTATGTATGGAATATTAGATCGTCTAAAGTTCGCCCGGCTTCGCTGTGTGGCGCCCATTCGAAATATCCAATTTTCTATGAGCGGTGACTTATTCGCATAGACCTGAAGCTGAAGAAAACTACAAAAGAGAAAGTCTTGTGGGTTCAATTCGCGAGATGACCATGCCCTCAAATTGCTCGTGCAGAATGTCCAATGTGACATGAGATGTGTGTAATCATCGTCGTTGACGGTGATGGCCTGGTTAACGTTGTTCTCAAAGAAATATGGACCGATGACGTCGCCAGCCCAAAATCCACACCAAACAGTGATTTGCTTGGGATGCATTAGACGCTCTTGGATCTTATAAATTCGACAATTTTGTTTGTGGACATACCCATTTATAGAGCAACGGTCCTCGTCGCTGAAGACGTTTTTTTGATAATAATTTTCTATGGTGATTTGGCAAAACAAACTGCATAAATGACAGACAATTCGACAGATGTAGCTTCAATGTTCGGAAGTCCATATTGGAAGACCCTGTATAAGTTTGTCATTCGATTTGCAATTTCTATAATATTCACTTACGATCCTATAAAGATATACATATATTCTGGTACCTTATAGATAGAGAAACTGATGCAACCTTCATAATAATTTTGGTATTGAAAACCAATTTTAATTTTACAACGTTTTGTTTATCAAAATATAAGTTTAGTTTTCTGTAAGTTTTCAGCGATGAAAGCGCTAAATTCGGAATTATTTCCACTTTTGATCGGAATCGAATTCTGTGGCTTAAAAAAACCAATTAACGTAGAGCGATTTTGCCGGCCTCTACAAATTTTCAAAACAAGAGCGGATGTTAAAAATTTTAAATTTAATATAAAGTGTCAGTTTTTTTTACTATTTATCTTGTCGTATTTTCGATATACATACTATGTAGTGATATATCAAGAATATTGTCATTTTTGTACCAAGAAAACCCGTATTCACCAAACTGCCCAGAAATACGATTTGCAATCGATAAACGAATAGAAAAACTAATTATGAACAATCCGAAACAGGCGGTATAAGATGGCAGTCGATAACAAGTCACCATTTAAATTAGTGAGGAGTGTTATGAAAGTCCTTAACACTTACATAAGCATAAGTTGTGGGTGGTTAGGTCTATGTTGGGGGAACGTATTAAGGTCCAGTTGATCCATATCGATCTCTGTTGTGACACAACGACTTTCAGTAACTTCCATAGGTGGCGGCAACAACTCTACAACAACCCTCACGTTGCCTAATTTCGCATAAATTGTTAGGGAAGAAATTTATATGGGAATGAAGAAAATTGATCTTCAACAATTTGATTGCTATAGGTGCTGAACTACAGCTCTAGTTTCTTCTACAAATTTAAGAAGGATATCCAAATAAGTATAAATAATTTGGATTTTTACTGACATTCCCACAGTTATTTTGCTGTCAACATTTCGCTTGTATTCGTTATTATTTCAACTTCCAATGAGGTGTCGACAACGCTCTTGAAGCTGTAGTCCTTCGTTTTACTCAATCAATTAGCGAAAGAAATTTTGAGGAATAATTTCATCAGATATTTGGTCCATACTATTCGACCTGATTTCTTTGTTTTATAGAAAACGCTTAGAATACAAGGGGTTAGCTTCTAGGGCCCAAAAACATAAACAAATTTTAAACCAGTAACCGTGTTGTGGAAATTCCAAAACCTTTTCACTAAGTCTAGAGTTTTAAATCAAACTATAAGAGAATTTATAGAAATAATATTGTATTTTCCGTAAAACGTTTAAGAAACTTTATATACAAATCTGAAATGGTCATTTTAGTTAAATTTTAGAACCGAAAAAGTACTCCAATACAAACTTTTGTAATTACACTTTACAAACATAATTAAATTTCTTTGAAATGCTTGCTTTTAATTAAAATAATCTAACTTGTTTGTTCTTCCCATTAACTATTCATCGAACAGACCTATTATTTAATACATTTTCCTATTTTCTTTACAGATATTTAATAACTATTAAAGGGAATTTTATATAAACCTTAAGAAATGGCAGAAAATCGAAACTTAAATATCAAAATTCAACAATCAGTTTAAGAAAAAATCAAGATTTTATTTTTTTTAATTTAAAAATTCTTTCTAAAAAAAACTTAACAACATTTAACTATTACCTTAAGACACGATTAACACAATTATTCTCACATTTTAATTGCCAACTTTTAATTTAATTTCTTTATCTTTCATTTTTATGAAACAGAAAATGCAAATTTTATATTCAAATTATATTAATTGTTAAATGATTTTCTTGCTGTTGCTAACTATACGTAAACTCAATTCAACTCAACCCAACTCTTATTTCTTTCCTTAATTTGTTTATTTATAAGTATCCTGTAATTCAATATTTTATCTATTCCATCATTCAATTTCAATTCATTCAATTTAATTTTGTTCAATATATTTCCGCCACAATTACAACATATACATACACAAACACTCATACATATGTATGTTCTTGTATAATTTATAACATTCACTTCTACACAGAGGAAGGACACTTACTCACTTATACATTCAAGAATTGGTAGAAAGGAAGATGAAACAAACTACTAGAGTTAGAATAAAAGCGACAATTCATCTCTTCTCTTTATTACATGCCATAAAACATGAATACTGGCTGGATGGCTGGCTGTTTGGTTGATTGCTTGGTCTTGAGTGGGTCTCCATAGAAAGTTTCTTCATCCACTGACATTTTATATTTGTCCCACACCCTCCTCCTACCCCACTTTAAGAGTCAAAAAAAAAAATGAGATTAATTTGTTCGTGGTTTCTTGACATTTTTCAAAATGTTGTCGTATTTGTAGCATCTTTCAGCACCATATCCAACATTTCTCTACTTCCATCACCATAGAGCTCTATCAATACCAGTCAGTCAGTCATTAGACATTATCATTACCAGTTCAAAAAAATTGTAAAAAAAAAAAATTGTAAAAAAAAACTTTAGTGAACAGAATAAGAAATATTGTATCATTGATGAATTGTTTTTTGTTATTTTATTTCTTCTCGTTTGCTTTTCTATTTGATTTTTTTCTTTCTATAATATAATTTCTCATATTTCATTTCATTACAAATTTTATTATTTTTGTTTCTCCATTTTATATACATATATCCTTAAATAATTATACTGAAACCCACAGAGAAAATATCATTATTGAATGTCATTATGTATGTATAAAAATAAAACAAATTGTTAAAAATAACACACAAAAAAGAATGTCAAACTTCTTTCCATGCTCGATAGTAAGGGTATTCATTCACTAGTGATATAACTGCACAACTTAACAAAACTTTGCATAACCTTGATGTAGTATACGAAGGATCTTTGTCAAGGACATTTAAATATATTTTTATTACACTTAAATAAAATTCTTATCAAGGACGACTATACATATTTTTACATCTTCATTTTTAATTTCAAGAAGAAAACATCTGAATTTAAAAAACGATAGATATCTTTCTATTAACCTTAAAAATAGGATTAATCAATGCTCGTAAAAAAGTAAAAATTTTGTATATTCAAGGCAAATGTATACACGATTACCTCAACTAAACAGCTAATTATTCGTGCGAATGTCAAACTCCGTACATAAACAATTCTACACTCGTGAGTTTGTTAAACTACATAAACATATAATAAATGAACTCACCTTGTAAAGGGTTTTCTCACAAGAGGTGTTATTTTGAATCACCCGGTATTTCGGTAGCTGTCACTTTTGAAGCTTTTGTTCTTTGACATTTGACGCTTCAACAACGCATTGAAATTATTAAAATTCACTATAAAAATGGTTAAAATCTTGCAGTCACAGTTCGCAAAACTAAAGCATTTTTGGGTCGTAGTGAAGCACCTTGTCGGAACGCAATACAGAAATTCGTGGACAAATTCGAGCTGTTGGGACAAGTTAGTGATGTGAAGAATAAAACCTGTTCACCTAGTGTTGAAGAAAACCCAGGTTTGTCCATTCCTCCTCGTTTTTTAGAATTGGGCATTCCACAAGCGTCATTACACCGTATTTTGGATGATATTGATCTGGACAACGTTTACTTTGAACAAGACGGCGCTACGTGCCACACAAGCAACGAAACCATTGCTCTTTTACGGGAAAAGTTTCCGGGCCGTGTTATCTCCCTAAGATGTGATCACAATTAGCCACTGAGCCACTTGCGTCTTCTTTCTTTAGGGCCATGTGAAACATAAGGTCTACGCCAACAGCCCAGCGTCGATTCAAGACCTCAAGGATAGAATTCGTCAGGCTATCGAGAACATAGGGCAGCCACTTTGCTATTTGGTTATGGAAAATTCCATAAAAAGGATATGGTCCTGTAAGCGTGGTCTTGGTTGCCATTTGGCTGATGTTTTTCATTATTAACGGCATACCTTCCTCTTTATTATGAAATAAACATCCGATCATTTATCTCAAAAAAATTCATTTTTCTTTGAATACCAAAATAACTTAAAAGCTTAAAAGCTTAAAAGCACACAAACACAAACACACACCACTAACACTTTTTCTTAACGAACGGCCAAACCAAAGCAACACGCCGACCGGCACAAAATTGCATTCATACAATAATTTTTTTTTTATACAATTTTATAACACTTTTAGCACAAATTTACTTGACATTACTTGACAATATTTTTACACACATTTATTAAGAAATATTTAAATTTTATATTTATCTAAAAATATTTGCAATTTGTTTACGTTTAACTCGATTTATTAATTAATTAATCGAACTCAAATCACCGAACAACCGAACACGTGTTAAATTTCTAGAAAACTAAAAGAAAAATGCAAGTAACGCTACTGTTATTGTTGTTGTTGTCATTAGTGTGTAGTAAATTGTACAACTGCATATGAGAGTGTTTGTTGTTATTTATTGTAATGATGATTTGCGTGGGATATATTGAAGTTAGTTAAGAGATTAAATGAGAGATGTCAAGACAGATTTGTCAGTGATGGTCAATCAATGTTTTTGTGGTGCATTTGCAGGGGGAAAATTTAGGATGGCAAATATTGATGTTGGTTAAGATTAAAGATGTAAAGACAGAATTGTCAGTGATGTTTAGAATCGCTTTTTTGGATATAATTCGGTATCTCGGGAACTATTTGAGATATTGTTACGAAATTTCACATGGTTAGAGCTGAGGTTTTTTCGAGTTGATTTATAGTTGTTCTGCTTCCTAGCGCTAATGAGGGCCAGTGCCTAACCCATCAAACTAGGTCACCACGGTTCTCAAATTTTTAAAAAAAAATCGCCAAAAATCCATTTATGATCCGAATAAGATGAAATTTAAAAAAATAAATAGTGCTTAAGAAGATCTACATAAAAATATGCTTACATGTGTAGGTTATCTTTATTAGTTGAGAAGATATTTAGGTTTATTTATTTTTTTTTAATTTTGCTCGATCTTTTTATGGTTTCTTTAAATGTGGCGGGACTACGGAGGGTCGAATTTTTTTCTAAAATATCACCTATATTGGTTACAGAATTCTAAATAAATACAACTTGCAAACAGTTATCTCGTCCCTGTAAAAAGCTACACGCATCCAAATTTGGAACATGTAAAAAGGGCCGTATTTTTACGTTTTTCCCAAAAACGCCCATATATAGTCTTCGGGACTATATACAATTTTTATATGATTCGGAAAGAGAACTTAATGCAAAAGCGTGTAAAGTAAAATTTGGCTCACTTAAGTGGACAGAACAACCCTCAGACATATTCCAACTTGACTAATTAAAAACAAAAAAAATGTTGATTTGTAAAAAATTCTTAAAAGGGACAGCACCGATCATCGCAAAATCTCCATATTTGTATAACCCTATATGTTTCTTAAATAATTACAAAGTTGTTTTTACTATCATAAGGCAAATTACATAACAGTAGGTACTTTTCTAAAAAAAAAAACTCAATTTTCCGAACACATTTTTCCCGTTTTAGGAATTTCGGTATTTGAAAATAAAAAATTTCAAAAATTATAATGCCATTGATTTAAGAACATTTGGATCTATATTAGTTCCAAATTTTGTTATCATATCTTTAACCATTAACATTTTACATTAATTCAATTTTTATATTTTTTTTTCATGGAAAATCACCATATTATATTTTTTTTTTAGTTTTTAAGGTAAATGACGTCTCAAAAATTTATGAAATTATTTAATTTTACTAAAATATCAATCTTTAAGTTCTAAGGATTTCCCTGATATCAAATACTTATACAAAAAGCCTTCATGTACTCCTCTGAAGTTCCACAAACCTTGACCCCTTTGAAAAATTTGTACGTTTTCATATATATTTTCGTAACAATATCTCCAATAGTTCCCGAGATACCAAATTTTTTTCCAAAAAAAAAAAAAACCTTTCTAGACCACTGTGCTGTGTTCGTTCCTCTGTCAGCATCTTCTAATGGAAGATGATTTTCGATCAAATTTAAGTAAAAATAATTTAAATTATATTTTTTAACGTACCAAATTAGTTATTGGTGTACCATTGTACTTATCAAGTTCGAATTGTACCAAAAAAAGTACCAACTTTGCCATCCTTGTCCAATAGTATTTTGGATGATTTAAGATATAAAACCTTAAACGAACTTCGGTCGTCTGGGCTGCACACTGGGTCTTTAACAAATTTTATTAATTTTTTTTTACAATTTTTTAAATTGAAATTTTTGTTAATATTTTTTTAAAAAAAAATCAATTAGCATACAAAAAAATATGCTTAAAATAAGAACAAGCATAAACGGTTGTGTCAAATTAGAAATTATAAAAAAATAAAAAATCTTAAAAAAAAATAATTAGAATAAAACACAAACATTTTAAAGATAATAATTAAAAAGTAAGAAATAAAAATTATAAATTGATTAAAAGTAATTGCAACAAATAAAAGAAAAAATAAAAAAAAAATATATAAATTAGAGAAAAGTATAAAAAAGAAATACATAAATTAGAAAGACAAACAAAAATCACTTGCAAATACATAATTTTAAGAAAAAAAAAAAAATAAAATAAAATTTTTCCATTAAATTAAAAAAATACATAAAATAAATAAATGTGCATTTTTCTCCCTCTCTTCTATAACAAAAATAAAAAAAAAAAAAAAAAAAACATACATAAAATCAATGTGTAATTGGCCTATAAACATAAACCAATAAATAAATTTTTTTTTTAACCATCTAAATGTGAACAAAAAAATAAGAAAATATTGAAAAAGCGATTATTATACAAAAGCAAAATATATAAAATTATATTTAAATATACAAGACGATACACAACAAAATCTAAGAAAATAATTGTTATGCATATATATTGTATTATACTACATATGTATGTAATTCATTTTTACATTAAAACAAATATTTAAAAAAATTAAATAAAATCATGATTGAACATGCATGGAAAATGGTAAAACCAATATAAAGAAACTTGGGGTAATTTAAAATATATTTAATAACATCGTTTGTTAATTAAAATAACGTCATAAACAAATTGGTATATTATATAGTTTCTTTAAATTGTGCAGAGAATTTACCATTATTTTCCAAACAATTTTTTTGTTGTAATCTCTACAAAAAATATGAAAAGAAAAATCTTAAATATAAAATAAGCTATAATTGTGATGAATATTATAATTATTTTTATTTTACAAAAACAAAAACAAACAAGAAATATATACATACATACATACATACATACTATATTTAAACCAAAAATCTAAATGTTGTTTACAAAATCCAATTAAATAAATAATAGAGCCAGCAAAACTAAGTAAAACAAAAACTAGTAACATTTCTAGCCCATGTAAAAGAAATAATAGTGAAAGTAAATATTTATAAAAAGCAAATTACCTTAAGTAATTTAAAAAAAAACAAACAAAATATATCTACAATAATAATGCAACGAAAACATTTGAAATGATATAAAATATAATAAATTAATAGCTAAACTAAATAATAGAACAATTAATTGCAATAAAAATTGAATTTGGAAAAGTTTACTTAAAAAAACAAGACATGGAATTTACTAAAAAAAAATTATTCCTAGTACATTTTTTAATTACTATTCTAAAATGAAACCTAAACTATGCTAATAATTTATGTTTGATTTAATTGAAAAATAATTGCAAATATCCCTCACATTAAGTATTTTTCTATATGTTTTTTTATTTCCATGACTAGTTAATAATATTTTGACTATTTAGGTAAATGAAGAACATTTTATATTAATTTCTTTATCTTTTCTTTAATTTAAGATCCCTTTTACTTCATTTGTCATAGAATTCCCATTCCAAATTGTTCATAAAAAAATTTAAAAAATTTTCGACTGCCCTAGGGAAGGGAACCGACACAGAACTGGTCCCATAATTGATTCCTCGGAATAGAGACTGATTCTAGTTCTCACAATTTATATGGAAAAGACCCATTACTTTAACATATCATTGGCCTAGTAGGGGTTAAATTTACTTGCTTTGGATCATTGGTACGCACCCATAGCTCTCAGGTCCGAGTAAGTTCGGCAATTTACATGTACACAACACGAGCATCAACAAAACTCACAACAAGATCATAAACAAAACAAATATTTTATTCAGTTGTATCACAAAGTATACACAGAGGTTTTACGAGACAGAAGATAAATAAATTTTAGATTTCTCTCGTTCTTTCAAAACTTTAACACACAATAAATTAGGTGCCTAAATTATTATATCTTTCTCTTTCCATGGCTTTTTTGAAACGTCAAAATTGTCACCTTTTTTACACTTTGTGGTTGTGTGCTTGTTTTCAACAGAGCAGGTTGAAAACTACCCAGCAGTTCTAGGATACAGTCCCGAACTAGTGATTTTACCCACCATTTAGGGTGGGAACTAGTTACTTCAATAGCTACGTGACTAGTTATTTGAACATATGCATGTCCTAAGCAGGGGTCGATTGAACCTTTTTGACTACAATGAGTTTGTCTAATAGCTGGTATAGAGTGGTCAACGCATTGGATTCACATACTGGTTAAATAGTGTCAGTTACCTTACTAGCTACTTAACTGGTAACTTGATCAGCTACATAACTAGTTATTTTAACGTAATTGACCTCAAATAGTCAGCTAAAGAAACATCATAGGCAGTCCCATAAACAATAGCTTGTAAACAAACCTTTATTCGACAACTCTCAAATGGATTGCTTCTGGTGGGTAAAATAACTACTTTCTAAAGTGCAATACAAAATAAACATATAAAGTAACTTCACTATAAGAGACACTAAAGTGACTATTGACTTCATGCTATGTTACATGGAATATCAGTATACTTAAGCAAAAATACAAATAAACTGTATGAGAATTATATCAACACAATTTGTATAAAACCAGTTTGAACGAATTACTCACAAAACGTTTAAAATGACTACACTCCAGATTACTTAGAGACACTTAAGTGACATTAGTCTTCACGCTAGACTACCATGGGATATATAAAGTAACCAATTGTCTTCTCTCTGCACTACAAATAGCACATACGTGTCAAATGACCCAAAATATATAAATTGGAGTCAGTCAAGTGATAAGAGATTTGTGACGTTTACTGTCTGTAAGGGATACATTGACTACTTGCTTAACGGCTGGGTAGAGAACACATATATGAAAAAAGTACACTCTCAATATTTTGCAAGCACGAATTGGTTTTGCATTACACTAATACATTCACATCCTCTCTTTGTGCGAATCATTGTTTTACATACTATTCCAGCGGGAAAAAGATGCAGTAAAGAGGCCTTCCTAAAGACCTTACCTTGCAGACACAAGGACACCCAATCGCATTGCAAAATCGTTTCAATTTTACGCGACGTGTTATTGGGAGCCTAGGATTTGCATATACGCTTCTGTTAGAAGTCTGATAGAAGGAAACCTTCCGCTTAATGCCTCATACTCATAGAATGTCTACATACGAACTTCTATTAAAAAACCTGAAAATTAAAGCCTAATTGAAGGTATACTGAAGCAAACATTTAAAGAGGGGGTTTAAGGAAAATATTCTTAATGAATTCAGCATAAATCTTAAATAATGAATTTAAATTTTAAAAGAATCACGTGTGTAGTTTTATATAAAAAAAACTACTTTACGCAAACTTCACAACATCAAAAGTTATAAGAGAATACAATACATTTTTTAAAAGATTTTGTATCTTTTTTTGGTTTCATGCAATATAGAGGTCAACATTTAGGAAAAAATGCATAACCAATGTTTGAATTTAGAAGGAGAAGCAAAGCTCTTCTAGAACATCTTCTGCGGGAAGGCAGGATGATTTTCATAGGCAGCAAATCAGGTAACAAGACAGTCAACTGTTTCACAATATAAGGATCATGAACAAATTTATCGCTACGGAGACTTAGGCCTCACTTATTAAATTTCTTCCAGCAATAAGTGATATCATGGAATCTTATCATGGAACACTATTATGGGCCAACGAAAACCGAAGTGTTTCTTTTCCAGAAGATATAAAATGCCGGAATTTAGATGTTTGGTATCATTCAGGAGGTTTTGAAGAAAACAAAATACCTTGACGTTATTTTGTACTCAAAGCTCTCCTGCAAACGTTTTGCTGAGAGTCGAATAAAAAAGGCTTCTTGTATACTTGTAAGAAAACCTTTGGGAAGAGATGGTGTCTCAACCCTTTACAAGATGCAGACAGAGGAGTCTATCTTGTTATTACTACATCCATAAGTTCCCCTTTATATCTCTATCAAATGCATCTCTGCTAAGTCGACTCTACTATTCAAGGAGACAGACGGACAGAAAGAAGCACGACCGTATTGGTTATGGTGTCATGCTACGAAAAGTAGGGTAGCGAAACATGTGGGAACGGAGATTTTAGGATCAGAATACCGACAGATGATGACTGGGGCACACTCTCTTTCCTCCGAAATGGGACGATCACAGTATATACTGATGGTACGAATACGCACACTTGCACTGACTCGGGAATCTCTGCTCATGCTTGGCTCTTTTGGATTAAAACGGATCATGACTGACTTGGAAACTCGATCAGACTTCCTATAGTTCTAGTTACTTACTGGGCACATTGTTAAAAATGTTGTCAGAACCAAGAAGGAGAGAAATCAGTACAACATCTTATATTGGACTGTCTAACTCTACAATAGTACAGATAGTTAGATGTACACATGTCTAGCTAAGAACTTCATTCATAATCTGGATTGTTTCAAAGATCGTGAACAATTTGACAGAATTACCGGATGGTTATCGGACCGTAGAAAATTATGAATCGGCAGTCAAACACATCTTGGTATGAGCTTCTTTCAATATCCGAACTGTCTCAACGATGTGTCACTGACGAATTTAGTCAAATTTGTCCGAAGTACTGAATGGTTTCCACGGGAACCATAGGATTTACAAACTTGTTTTAAGTATAATCCACATACATTATACGTGAATTTAAGATAATCACAATTGGTTAAAGGGACTCCGACTGCTAGCGACCCATTTAACCTGCGTCTTAATGAGGTCCTAAAAATCACAATGAATTACGTTTTCATTAGAAAATATTGGAGGTCAAAAGTCACAAATTGTTTCTGTTTATATCTCGGTTATTATGAGTCCTAGTTGTTTAGTATTTTTAAAGTTATTTGAAAATTAAATTTTATACATTTTGACTAAATACAATTTTAATCGTCCTGTGAAAACTTTGATCGATTAGTTCTCGCACTTTTGTCGTGACTTTAAAAACACTCTAATGAATGAAGTCTAGAACTGTCAATTCAGGGTATATTGCCGTCAACTGCAAATATCCAAAACGAGACAATTATGCAGAAAAGTATCCTTCAAAATGTCCACTGTCGAGCAAACCGTGTATGCAGTTGCAATAAAACAGGTTGATGCGTTCAGATGGATGAAAGTGAGCTCATTATAAATATCGAGAGGAAATTGGAGAAAATTAATGCTCCGCGTTTTGGAGAAGTAGCATTCAATGTATTTGGAACTTGTTTACATCCTAAATAACAAAATAAATTCCCAATTGCCATGACATATTCCCCTAAGGTTTCCCTATTCTGAATATCAGATTAATATACTCTTTAGAATTTAAAATAAATGTCGGTCATAGTAAAAAGTTTTTGAAAGATGACAGGGCTATAAATGAAATTTAAATTTTTAATTTATTTCTATTAACAAAATTAATTTATCTTCATTTACGTTAATAATCAAAATAGTATAGCTCAAATAAATCAACATTCTAAATATTGCCCGTGCAATTAAAGTCTCCTAAATTTATAAAATGATGTATGATTTTGTGTTATTTTTTATTAAAAAATCCAACAGCTACTTTCGTTGGTTTTAAAATGCCTTGAACAATGTTAATAATGTTTAAATACCGGATTGAAAATCCCCCTTGATATTTAAACATTAAGCCACCGAATTTGTTAAAACTACAACCGACAAAAGGAAAAAAAAAACAAATAAAATATTTTGTAAAAGAACAAATTTCCTTGAAGAAAATATAAGAATTTTTTTTTTGTGAAAATGAGATCAAAATATGCTGAAACAAACCAAAAGAAATATTAATAAAATAAAACAAAAACGATTAATAATAACACTCACTGAGATAAAGAACAAAAACCAATTGGATAAAAAAAAAAACACTACATATTGAATGGTTTCAACCAATTAAATATATAAAACAAAAAAGATTTAAAAAAAAATTGTTGAGTATTTTTAGTAAAAACCCCCAAAAAAAATCTTTAAATACAAAAATATATAAATTTTATAAACATATTTAAAAAAAAAGTCTTGTTTGTTAAATTGTATACACACTTAAATGAGAAAAATACTGAATTTTATCAATAAGAATTGATTTTTATACATTTAAAAATGATTTACATACAATATATTTCAGTTATTTTTGAATTTATTTTTTTGAATTTTTGAGATCATGTAGTTGAAAAGCATTGTTGTTTGAGAAATTTCTCAAAGTTTTTTTTGTACTACTTGAAACAGCATACATTTTAGGCAAGATTAAGAGGCATTCATTAATTAATTAATTATATTAATTCTAAATGAACAAAATATGAAAGTACCTTAAACAAATAGTTTCTCTAGTTATTATTTTTATAATACTTAATATAAAAATGTATTAATAAAATTTAAGTTAATTTATTTAGTTTAATTTGCGAGGCTTTTATTGTACGTATAAATATTATATAGTTATTTGCATATTTTATTAGGGCTTTTTATGTAGAACTTAATAACAAAAACATACAATACTTTAGATTTTACTAAAGTTAAATTCATGGATTTAGGTATAATGCTGCCCATTAAGGACTGGAAAAAAAATCCATTTTAAAGTCTTCTTTTTACCATTCAGTAGCAAAAGTATTGTATGAGATTGATTGAACCTCTTTTGCTTTTTAGTGAAAGTTGTCTGTGTGAAAGTGCAACACTACCTTGGTAGGGTTGCATTTTTATTGCATTAATCGTACATTTTAAGCCCTAAATAATATACATTTTTAGATATTTTCTTAATATTCTTAATACTTATTAATTTTTCATTATTTGCATGGCTATTTTATGCCCATTAAAAAGAATTATGTAAAAATATTCAGTAAATTTAGAAATACTGTTAAAATATATAATCTATATAAACAAAACAATTTTGTGAACATATTTTCGAATCTACTGGTCCGATTGACACTTATTTATATAAGCATTATTGAGTAGGAACCAAGCATTCAAATAATTGCATATGTAAAAAATCTATTGCAAAATTAGTTGTGCTACAGGTTGTCTAAATCACGGGTTTAAAAACTATTTAAATCTCGTAACATTTATAACATTGTTGCTTAAACCTTTAAAATTTTTAGGACTCTTTACATAATATTATCTTTTAATATTGGTCCCATTACTAAACATGTTTAAAGCAGAGCCCGGCAAGGCATGCGATTGGTCAGTTGTTGTAAGAGCGAAAAATAAGAAAAGAGAAAAATTTATACACTCATATTCTCAGCGTTGCCAATTTAGCGCTTTTCGCGCTAGATTTAGCGTTTTTTGATAACCCAAAAGTCGCATTTTTTCCTCTTAGCCCTTTTTTTGAAAAAGGCGCTAAACCAGCGCGTTTTTTCCTTATTTTGTTCTTGATTTGAAAAAATGGAAAATCATCTTAAAAATTTAAAATTATGCCAGTGAAACTATAAAGAAAGATGGAATCATTTTGGATAAAAGAACTCTGCATAAAATTTCATTAACTAAAATTCCTTTCAGCATTTGTTATTAATTTGTTATGCTTTCCAAATTTTAAAGCAAACGGCGATAATGTGATGAGTTATTTTAAAACAAAATTAATTTAATTTAATTAGTTTATATAAAATATGAACTTAAAATGAAAGATGTATGTTATGAATACTATGTAATGTCACTTCCAAAATTACTTCAGATCATCAGAAATGTTGGACAGTCAACATTTCTGTGATTTCATAATATGTTGCTTTTTGGCAAAATCCATAATTTTATTGTGAAGGGCACAATTGCTTGGCCTATTTCTGTTCGTCCTCAAAGATTGTATTACATGGCATTTCAAAATTTTCGGAGTGACGGGTTAAAATCCGAATTTATTTAGGGAATTTTTAGGAAAATCTATTGAACTTATTATTCAGATCGTGATTTTCAATTGTTGGTGGGAAAATGTCATGTGTATCGAAATTTTTTTGAAAGTATTATTTTCAATATCTGTTTCATAAAATATTAAAAAAAAATAGCTATGAAAAAATGTAGAGAAATATTTTCTGAATGTTTCCCTACATCCAAAAAATCTTAACAAGAATTTTATTCAATAATTATTTTTCAGGGAATTTTAAAAATTTCTTCTAGCAAACCCTAAACTTAATTTAAAATATCAAAAATGTAACTGAAATATTTAACTTAAAAATAATATTTTAATGTAAAATCTACTATTTGTTATAAAATTAAATATTAAATATGAATTAAATATTATTTTTAGTGATTTTGCATGTAAATGTAATTTGTAGCGCTTTTTAGCGCGTTTTAACAGTATGGACGGCGTGTTTTGGTTAAAAATAGTTGACAACGCTGATATTTAGGTACCAAATGTGAGAACAGAAATATAGGTACTTTTTTGTTCTTCTAATGGTACTTTTTGAATTTTTTATAACAATGAACCTAAAAACATGAAAATAAGCATACATGATCCTAAGTGATTGAGAATTTAGAGGGAGACTTTTTGGTACTTTTTCTTTACTCGAATGGTACTTTATGCTTGAAATAAAGCTTATATGCAGTGTTGCCAGTTTAGCCTTTTTGAGGCTAAATTTAGCCTTTTTATTTACTCTTTAGCCTCGAAATTTTGGTTTTAGCTTCGTTGCTTTTTTCTAGCCTTTTTTTAATTTGATAATAGCCTTTTTTTAAATAAAAAAGGCTAGAAAAAACCACGAAGCTAAAACCAAAATTTCGAGGATAAGGAGAAAATAAAAAGGCTAAATTTATATTTGTGAGACATTTTCATTTTAATTCATTACTGTTTTTCATTTAGCTTTTCAACCTACTCAAGAATTGTGCAGTATTAAAAGAACAAATTACAATTGCCAATACCAAGTGTTTCAAAATGAAATATAGTATTTTACTTATATCTGAAAGCTATAATTGTCTAGCAAATTCGCTTTCAAGACAAAATTGTTATTACACATTATATTCATCATTATATAATGGACAAGAGCCCCACAAACTCTTGAAGGCTTGTGACACTCGATGGCTGTCATTTGAAATAGCCCTTAAACGTATTGTGAATCTGTGCTTCGAGTTAAAACCAGCAATGCTTCAAAGCCAAACATTTAAGTGATTAATATACTGATTATAATTTGGTGTATTATTTTTTTTTTGTTTAAACCAGTAAGCAATTCAGCGGATCCAACAAAGCTGTTTTCTGATTTAAAATTTCTTCTCCATAGTTTGTGTTTTCAAATTGTAGTACAATGCAAAGAATTTGATACATTATCGTCCCCAATTGAAAATTGTTTGATGTTTTCGCCACATTTTTCATCCAAGTTTGAAGAATGAGAGATAAAATAAAAGTAAATAACAGACTCTAATGCCGAAAAACATTTGGTGGTAAAATATTGTTAAATGTTTTAATATGACCTTAATGTTCAATACGATTAAAAAAAAATTTTTAGAACTCGAAAGTCTTGCGGTGTTATTCAGATTTAAGACATTAAATTTTAACACTGCCGGAGGAATATCAGGCAAAATCATATATTAAGTATTATAGTAGTATCGTCTATTATACCAAATTTATAAACATTTATCATTAAAATTACCTTTTTTCAAGATAAAATGTAAAAATAATATTCTAAAATAGCTTTAAAGTAGGCTAAGTTAGGTTATAAAGGCCGGTATTACCAGCTCACTTGGATCCATGAGTTAGTTCCTTTGTGATACTCTAACGATCATGCTCAGGTTCACAAGATGTTATTCATATGTCGGAATGGGGTTCAAAAACCTAACGCACGAGGAATAAAGACTATAGAGCCTACAGATTACATCATTCGCGAAGAATTGGACGTGTAACTTAATAAAAAATAAGATTTTTAATAAAAAAATAACTTTTTTAGTAAAAAATTACGTTTTTAGTAAAAAAATCCATTTTCTAGTAAAAAAAATCCATTTTCTAGTAAAAAAATCCATTTTTTAGTAAAAACTAAATTTTTTAGTAAAAAATCCATTTTTTAGTAAAAAATCCATTTTTTAGTAAAAAATCCATTTTTTAGTAAAAAATCCATTTTTTAGTAAAAAATTAATTTTTAGTAAAAAATAATTTTTTGTAAAAATAAATTTTTGTAAAAATAAATTTTTGTAAAAAATAAATTTTTGTAAAAAATAAATTTTTGTAAAAAAAAAATTTTGTGAAAAATAATTTTTTTTATTGAAATAGGAGTCTATGAACCTAACATTTACAATTCTACTAACACGGATAATGCAGCAAATTGTTCAATGTTAGGTTAATACAAGTTTACTTATGCGCAAATATTAAATATTAGCACATGCAACTGACCAATCAGCAATAAGCAAAAGTGAAACATATATAATAATACATGGTACATGAAAACATGAGAAGTGCATAGTAAGCAGTCTTTGATTTGAACAAAATAGTAGAGGATTTTTTACAAAATGTGTGAATTGCATTCATAATTTTAAAGTATAATAATGAATAAAATATAACGTTTTATATATCAATGGAAAGGTAATGAAATGTAGTTTTTAAAACTTGTAATATTTTGTTAACTTCTTAGTAAGTTTTAGATGCTAATGAGTAAAATGTAAAATAAATATTTTTGAGAGAAATAACTATTGTAGAGTTGGGTTGATTATGAACGAATAAGTTCAATTGAACAATTCAGTCAAGTGAACAACGTCTTCAGGCTTGTGGTTCTTTTTGTCATTTCGGTATTGCTTTTAAGTTGTTTCATCAGTATTAAAAATCCTGTCAAGTTTGTTTCCTAAAGCAAATCGTTC
Organism: Calliphora vomitoria; assembly: GCA_942486065.2. Lineage (NCBI taxonomy): Eukaryota > Metazoa > Arthropoda > Insecta > Diptera > Calliphoridae > Calliphora > Calliphora vomitoria. Next base: position 53,061,465 of record OW818031.2, on the reverse strand, counting down.
AATCACTTAGTTCAGTCAAACACCGCAGAATAAAAATGAACAACTGAACAAAAATAACAAACTTATTCATTTCATTTATTAATTGTGATCGAAAAGCCAACATATTCATTAATTTGTTCTGAACAATCAGTAAGAAGAGCGATTATGCCCAACTCTAAACTACGTCGAAGTCGAAAATATTTTCATTTCATAATTTTTTAGTTTCCACTTTCAATAATTCATCATCAACCTGAAATGACGTTCAAACCTTAAATTAATATTTTATGCTTAAAAAAAAACTTAAATAACCTAAATTTTTGTAAACATGACATTTTGCAGAAAAAAAAAACTATATGACTTAGAAATGGCGTATATTTTGAATGTGTTCCATCGGTTTCAGCGATGCGCTTCAAAAGTGGTGATTTTGAAACGGAAGACAATTAACGCCCCAAAACAATGTTACATACGAAATGACAAACTTATTTATTCCCCCATTTACTATTGGTGGTGGGTGTTATATTAACTGAAATTAGAAATTTTCCATTAATTCTAAAGTAAACTAGTTTGCCTCTTTAACAATACTTTTTACACATTCATTATTAAGAAAAATAGCTGAGAAACAAAAAAAGAATATTAGCGGTATTCACAATGTAGAGTACTTGGCCTAGTAATGTAGTAAAAGAGCAGAATATCAAAAAAATAAAAACAAAATACATTAGAAATTGAAATGTTTGTCAATAATTAGCTTTTCTACTTTTTTACTAGGCCAAGTACTCTACATTGTGAATACCGCTATTATGTTTTTGATTGATTTCTAAATAAACTTCAAACACTTAAAGTCACTCAAATATGTGTCTATGTCTTAAGAACTCACATTTTTATATTTTAGTGACGATTCTGAAAAAAATAATACGGCAAATTAAACTGATTGAGCAATTGCGACAAAGATTTTCATATGAAAACTCTTCGCTAAATCGATTTTTTATCCGTTAATAATACACTTAAAATAGTACTCGTAAAACCAAAAAAATATATTATGTATGTGAAAAATAGTAAATGCTTAGTACTTAAATTAAAAAAAAAAAACAAAATTTAAGTTTTGTCTGTATAAAAATATATATGGGGCATTTAATGTCAAGTGAACCATCTTTTGAAATCGATGTCTTCCGATAGTTAGTTCTATTAGATAGTAATTCAGACACAATTTTTCAACAAGATCGGTCGAAAACTTTCTGAGTTAGAGGGAATCAGAATTTGACATTTTGGCCAAGCAGGTGTTTTTTCTCATCCATGTAACTTATTACCTATTGTTCTTAGCAAAATGTGTTCCAAATAGTTTACATAGCTAATTCTTCAATCTTTCGGAAAAAAACATATTTTTTGCTTTTTTTTTTGCAAAATCTAAAAGTGTTGACATTATTTTCAAAATGGGCCCTTTTTAATTTTTTTTTTTTTGCTCAAGAGATCGCTTAGTGGGATTCGAGTGGAATATCTATCAAAATAAATATTTTGTAACTCAAGACATACAATTTTTGAAATTTTTTTGCAAAATATAATTTTTTTTCCAAAATCGGCCTCTTTTTTAATTTTTTTGCTCAAAAGAAAGCCTTTATAATTTTATTTATTTTTATGAATTTTATGAATATATTTTAAAATTTTTTATTTAAAAATAAATATAAAACTAAATTCTTAATTTATAATATTTTAGCTTTTTTTTTGGCTTTTTTTTAAAGCAGTTTGGCTTTTTCTGGCCTTTTTTTGAAGTCAATATAGCTTCTTTTTTTGCCATCACCTGGCAACACTGCATATTCTCTACAACGCAGGCATGGAAATTTTAATTTTGAAATGGTAGTATTTTAATTAAAAATAATATTATTAAATTTCATTTAGACTTCTTTACTTATATCGATTTAAGAAAACATTTTTGATTAAAATTCGTTTCTTTTGGGAAGTTTATAATTCTAAAAACGTACACCATACGTTGATGTTAAAAAATATTAAGTTTTCCATCCCTGCATTAGTAATCATCATGTACAAAAGCAAGAAACATGCGACAACACAACCTTCTTCAATGAACACTCAAACGAGACTAAATGAGTTTTAAATACGTGTGAGTACGTTGTTGTAAATTTAAAAAAGCACGCGTGCATAGGAAATGCCTAGCTCTGGTTTAAAGTCAGTTTAAAATAAAAAATTTCCTCCTACAACTAGTGTAAATTTAACTGTTTTGGTAAAAGCTTAGGTAACACACATTTCGACCTATTGTTCCAGCGTATTACCAGCGGAAAATGATTCTCAACCGTAGAACCAATCCAATCTCACAAATAAGCTTATAATGAACGATATGTCAGCTGTTCTTAAACTTTTGAGAGCTTTCACGATCTGTTGATTGTTCACAAAACCCCAAGAAAAGAGTCTGTCTACTGGGGCAATATTACGGACCACTGCAAATCCTTAAAATAAAATAAAAAAAAATGGGTGACCCGAAAATCATTTTTCAAAATGCTTATTGTCGCACAGTTTCAGTAACGATCATATGTCCTCCATTCCCTATTATAATCTTGCGGAAATAAAAATTCATTGATCAGTGTTCTTTATCACTCACAGTAACTGTGTTACCCTGATAATGGTTTAGATAACAACTTCGATCAATTGGTCCATTTTAATATCATTCAATAAATCTACCCATAATGATGATAAACTCAGACAACGTCGAAGATACTAGATTATATATATTTAATTTCCCTCTAACACGAAACATTGGCTAACAAATTTTCATCTCCGCAACTCTGACAGAAATTGATCGCTTATCGATCAATTATACTGAGTCCAGTTATGACAGACACCAGAGAATTATCTACTGGTCAATCAAAGTAATGAGACATCAATAATTCCTGCTTAGCTATTTAAAAGTCTGTTTGCAAAAGAGTTAGGATATGTCCATATATTCCAAATCCAGTGGAACCCGTAAGGCAGAGTCAAGTCTAGCAAGATCATCAGATCCGGAAAGTTAAACTTCTCCCTATGATAAACTTCTCTATCATCTCGTTGATTGGCAAACGGTAGTTAAGCTCAGTTTTTATACCCTTATCGATAAATTTTACTGAGTCCAGTTATGACAGACACCAGAGAATTACCTATTGGTCATCAGAAGTAATGAGACAACAATCATTTCTTTTGAGCTATTTAGAAGTCTGTTTGCAAAAGAATTAGGATATGTCCACACATTCCAGAGTCAAGTCTAGCACGATCATCAGATCCGGAAAGTTAAAATTCTGCCTATGATAAACTTCTCTATCATCTCGTTGATTGGCAAACGGTAGTTAAGCCCAGTTTTTATACCCTTTACCATGATAGCTAAGGTAATTTCCATAAAATCTATGAAAAAACGCATATATGGCTGAGATATAAACGTAAACTCGATAAAAACTGTTAATTTTTTACTGTAAGAAAACCGGTTTCATCGATAAATAGAACTCGAACTGGATTTTCCTAGGAACGATGATTTCAAGTTCTTAATAGTGGTTCGACTGTTAAAATAGACTTTCATGGCAGCCAAATCTAAACTGCCAAAATACTTAAATGATAATCACTGCAAAAATCTGACAATTTGCTTGACATACACAGATTAAGATCCCTAGATCCAATAATCATAATTATCGTCTAATTCGAAGCCATCTTCTCTAAAGATAACGTCACTTATTTTACGAAAAACAGCGTCATAAAGAGAGGATCATTCCTTGCGAAGAGGAGCTATGATCTGCCTCCATCCAGAACGTAGCAAAAACCGCTGGTGTTCTCACTATATTGTGAAAATAAACTAATACGAATCGACAAATCCATCTCATCCACGTCCTTTACCAAATCCTAAGATGTGCTAATACATAAAGAGACTTTTCTCGGTACCTTTTTGTAACATTTGAAGTGGAACTGATTTCAAACGATAGAAGTTCATTATTAAACTGAATTATTTCTATGCTTTTTTTATCAACAAATGGAAAGATCATTAAAAAGGTGCTTAATTTCGTATATCAAACTCAGTCTCAAATCGTTTATATCCAACGTTTAGCTATTGGATATGAATGACATCGGGATTGTCCTTTCATTTTGCCGACAATTAATCGTTCTAAAACAAAATGTGTACAACATGCTTCAAAATAGCATACTAACGGTACCACTGTTCAATTCATGTCTTGAATGTATATAAAAATCATTAAAGGAATGTTTATCAATTGATATATAATTAGTTCAAGGAGTACTTTGGTAAACTGAACAAATATTTGTTCCAGAACTTTTTTTACTTCCAAAAATACCAAAGTACTCTTGGGACTAACTCATTTGTTGATAAAAAAAAGCATAGAAATCAGTTCCATTTCAAATGTTACAAAAAAGTACCGAGAAAAGTCTGAAGTCATACTGAATTTTCCATCCTTGTTCCCACATAAATACGTTGTTTTAATTAGAACAGACAACCAGCCCCAACAGTTTCCAATGATTTTCAAAAGCGATTCGTTTCATCTCATTCATTCTGAAGCTCAACTTTTTGCCTTAATGATTATCAGATATTTGATGGTATTTCTGGATGTTAAAAAGTTCTGAAACAAGTACAATAGTGCAGAATTTCCTCCTTGTTCCTATACATAAATACCTTATTTTATCAAGAGCAGACCTGCAGCCCCCAACGCTTTCTTTGATAAGCTAATGTCGCTCAACTTCCTGTGCAGAATGATTGCAAGATATTTGATGGTGTTGTGCAAAGACAATGAGTCGGAAATCTTTTATCTTCCTCACTAGTTCCTCAAAAGTTAAGTGTCACTGCTTACTTCTTTGTCCGTTTCATGACACCCAGTAATCCATAAAATTAGTGACAAAATAGTGATCATTCGTACTAACAGATTCATATATTTTAGAGCTGGTTCACATTCGTCAAGTTTACTTGAGCAAGTCTTGAGTTTGTAGATGAGAGAGGAGAGGAGATTAGAAACATGTTCCTCTTTTTCTTCCTCTCTCTTCTATAAACTCAAGACTTGCTCAAGTAAACTTGACGTGTGTGAACCAGCACTAAGATATGACTCTGTTGGTATGTATGATCGCGATGTTGTCCAAATCGTATTTGTATTCTTTGTTGGTTTTAAGAAGAATTCACGTTTCTCAGCCCATTTATATAAATAGAATAGATCGCGCTTTAGCACTTCCCTTATATTTTTTTAAAACAAAACTTTAAAGTAACTAAAAAATTAATGTTTAAAATTTGTAATAAAATTTTGAACATTTTATAGATTCCCTTTAATATTGCTGAATATTTTTACATACAATTATTATGCTCTAAAACAAACAACTTAATATTTCTATCAATTTATCTATGTAATAGTATATTTGGAAAATCCTAGTCAATCTCTCCAACATTCTCTTCCTAACTTTCTCTCTTAACAAAAAAAAAAAAAATATCTCTTATCCTAAACACATTTTAATTGGTAGAAATCTTAGCTAAAATCAATACAATATCAATCAGTAGCTTCTTAAAACAATATATTTAAACTATACAAGACAAAGTAATATTTTATGAGTAGAAAAACTTGAAAATCTAAATCTTCCAATTAAAACAAATACAAAATACTTACATAAATATACCAAAACTTACATATATAATTTAACTCTAGATGAAAATAAAACTTTCTAACCTACAAAATTTCTAAACTTAACAAATTAGCTTAGACATAATTTACTTAGTAGACAACAAAAAATAATCAAAATTTTTAAGTTCTATCTAGCCTATAATTTAGTTTAGCATAATTTTAAAAGTAAATTAAAATATTTTATAATAATTTAGTTATTTATTATCATTTTATTATAAATATACTTGACAATTTTTTTAGCTAAAATTAAATAACTACTCTGAAAGACAAGAAAATTTATTTAAAAGAAATTTTGTATTAAAAAAAATTTCAACTTTAAATTCTTAAATAAATAAAAAACAAATATTTTTTAAAATTTTGAAAACTTTTGAAAAAAATAAATAAACAACTTAAAGTAATTATTGCATATGAATAAGAATTGGTCATAACAAAAATAAATAATTAAATAAATAAATTAAATAACAAGTGAAGGCAAATTTAAGAGAAATAAATGCTGATCTCTACTGTGTTCTAAAACTACGAAATTATTTAATATGAGAAAAAAATAATAATTAAATACATTTTTTTGTCATAAAATTATTAATAATAATAATAAAGAAATATTAAACTAAATATTAAATATAAAATCAAAAATTCAATAAATTACCAGTAAATAAAGAAATATTATACAAAAAAACAATAAATAATAATTAATAAAGAAAAAAATCTTTAAATAAAATATATATTTTTTTCTCTTTTGAGATAAACATTGAAAATTTAATAAATAAATATCATTATTAAAACAATATATATTTAAAATAAAATAAATTGGTGCATAATAAACATTTATTAAAACAAAACATACAAGATTCTAATCAATTTTGAAATAAACATTCAAATTAACAACATTTTAAAACAACAGAAAAATGAAATCATTTTTAAAATTAAAGCAGATCAGTTTTTTGGGCTCATGTTTTTCTAATTCCCCCAATTTCCTGTTTTAAAAGTTTTGAAAAGACAAATATTATTTATTGTTATATTAAACAGTCGGTTACTTCAGAATAAAAAAGGGAGTAAGGTCTTTTAAATTTTAAATACAAATGAAAACTTCTGAAATATATTTAGAAATTTCGAAAAACAATTAGAAACTTCTGAAATATAATAAGAATTCTAAAATATAATTTTAAATGTCTAAAATTTTATTGCGAACGATGCTTTTTATCGTTTCATTAAAATAGATATCTTCTCTACGCATGAAATGCGATTGAGAATGGCGCAGTATTTTTTATTCTCGGAATGTAAATAATGTGTCTTTACTAAATTTTAGTCTAGACAAGAACTCTGCTGTTTAGTGTGTTCACAGATGAATGGATTGAAAAGTTTAACATTTAACACCTCTGAACTAACATTCCATTTTAACAAGTCCCTAATATCTTTCTCTGATACAAAACCAGGTTTTTGTTCTAAGGACAGGTTTTTTACTTAAAGTTCTAATGCCAATTAATAATAACAATTGGATATTCGGATTGATTGAAAAGCTTAACCCGACAATATCACTCTTACTACAGTTAGATGTAGTCAAATCTGGGCAATGTCGCATAGTGGGGTCTGTACCTTCTAAACTACTGGCCCAATTGCTGAATAATGTACGAACGAATCGTAGAGGAGCACATTCGCTTTCAGAAAATTAAATTTGTAACAACCCTGTTAAAACACAAGGTGAAATACAGGGTGTTAAAGTCGATCACTTGTGGTGTGCAAAACATTGTATAGCTTGTAACTACACGCTGAGAAAAAATATAGTAGTGCATGTTTACAGTAACCATTTCAACATTTTTAAAAGTTTTTTAACAATATTATAGTCACTGTAGCTATTTACATGATTGTGGTAACCATAATATGGTTAACTTACGATTCACATGATTGTATCAACCATATATATGGTTACAGTAAACAAGTATATGTTTGTGACAACCATTTATATGATGAAGGACTTACCATATTATGTTGCTCTCGGCTTATGGATATCATAATCTGAGAACAACATATTATGATAAAAATATTCATCATAAAAATGGTTGTCACAAACATATACTTGTTTACTGCATAAAAAGTTTTTTTTTTTTTAAATAAAACACAACAAATTCAATGGAACGACCAAAATTTTGGCTTTATTAGCTCAAAAATTTCATGCCACTTAATGTTTAAAAATAATTTCTGTTATATGCCCTCCGCGACTGCGCCTTATGAACGCCAACCTGCGGTCCAATTTTGGATCACTTTTTCGAGCATAACCGGTCTTATTTCGTCAATAGTGCTTCAAATGTTGGGTTCTAAATTATCAATCGTTGCTGGTTTATCAGCATAAAACAGAGATTTGACGTACCCCCACAAAAAGTAATCCAAAGTTGACAAATCACACAAACGAGGTAGCCAATTCATAGGTCCATTTCTTGAGATAATTTGGTCATCAAACGTTTGGCTCAACAAAGTGGTGGTTTCACGCCGCCTTGTTGGAACCATTTCTCCTTCAAATGATTTCAAATGACATGAGGAATAAAAAAATCACGAATCATTTGCAATTCACTGTAATGTTGGCACCGCCTTCTGCATGTAAATCGCACCAAACTGTGTTTTTCTTTCGGGATGTAATGGAGTCTCATGAGAATTGTGCTCTCTCTCCAAAGACGAAAATTCTGCTTGTTTACATACCCGTTGAGGCAGAAATGAGCCTCATCGCTGAAGATGATTTGACGATAAAAATCTGGTACAACTTCCATTTGATTCTCAGCCCATTCACCAAATTTTGGAAGTACATTTCCACGATGACGCCTTCTGCATGTAAACCGCACCAAGCTGAGATTTTTTCGGGATGTAATGGAGACTCCTGAGGATTGCACTCTCCAAAAACGACAATTGTGCTTGTTTATATACCCTTTAAGTCAGAAATGAGCCTCATCGCTGAAGATGATTTTACGATAAAAATCTGGTTCAACTTCCATTTGATTCTCAGCCCATTCACCAAATTTTCGAAGTACATTTCTACGATGACGCCTTCTGCATGTAAACCGCACCAAGCTGAGATTTTTTCGGGATGTAATGGAGACTCCTGAGAGGCCAGAAATGAGCCTCTTCGCTTAAGATGATTTTACGATAAAAACCTGGTTCAACTTCCATTTGATTCTCAGCCCATTAACCAAATTTTGGATGTAAATTTCCACGATGACGCCTTCGGCATGTAAACCGCACTAAACTGAGATTTTTTCGGAGTGTAATGGAGTCCGTTAAGCCAGATGTAAGCCTCATCGCTGAAGATGATTTGACGATAAAAACCTGGTTCAACTTCCATTTGATTCTCAGCCCATTCACCGAATTTTGTAAGTAAGTTTTCACGATTCGTAAACGTTGTTCTGGTGTAAGTCTTTGCATGGTGATTTGCCAAAGTAACTATACTGAAAAATAATGAAAACACAGCTAGTTTTACAGTCGAACTTTCCATGTCGAACATCTAATTCCATCCATTATTTTATAATTAACAGCAACATTTGTCAATCGTAGTCACTAATTTTAAGCCAATTCTTACGGAGAATTCAGTATAAGTCTGCTGAACGAATCATATTTTTCGAGTGTTGATAGAAGCATTTAAGTGCCTTGGTTTTTTGATACACTGCGTGTGATCTCCTTGATACATACTCCATATTAATTATGCCGGAAATGGAATACGATTTTCATGAATGGACTACTCTATTTCTGAGCTTCTCCATCAGGTTCAGGATGATTCAAAGGATCGAGGATGATACAGGAGCATAGTTGCAATGTGGGTTGTATTGCGATGTTATAACTTTCTTACAAAAGAATAGGGTCTCATAAATTTGGAAATTTGTTCCATAAAGTCGCACATTTTTACCTAATACACATTTCGCTACAAGAAATCATGAATTCGAAATCGATGAGTAGTGGATTGCGCATCTCACTCCTGGGATTTTGAAATAAACTCCCTGTTAAAGTCTTTGTTTCACATCTTCCAATCAAATATCCACAGAAACTACTCCTTTTATTCTCCTTACCATATTCTCCTAGTTCCATCCTTATTGGAATATTAATTCCGATATCATTCCCTGGCCTTAAAAATGCTGACTCTGCTGCAAAAATGTATTTCCTTAAATATGTAAAAACGAGATAAAATAAATAAAAATAAAGGAAATTGAAGGCAAAAGAATTGAATATATTTAAATAAATAGTAAATTAAACCAGTCTGCCGCCGCAAAAAAAATTTAAACATAAAAGAAAATAAAGTAAAACTAAGGCCCTTAATTTAAATTAAAAAAAAAAAAATAAATTATACAATTAGTAAAACATAAATTTAAAAATAACAACATACAACATACAAATATTAAATAAATTAAAAATAAATAAAAATAAGGGCAAGTCCTCTTTGTGAAAAATAATTACAAGCAGATCATCTACATTAAAATTAAGAAAATAAAATTTAAAAAAAAAAACAAAACTCTCTTTTTTTGTAAACGAAATGCAAAGATATGTAGTACAATGAATATAAAAAATAAATAAAAAAAACTATAGTCAAATAAAAAATGAAATAAAAAAATAAAAAAAAAAAGAATTAATAAAAATAATTATTAAAATATTAAGTAATTATAAAGGCTGTAATTTTAAGTAAAAAAAAACATAAATATAAAGAAAAATATTCTAGCAATACCAAATAAAAAAAATAATATTAGAAATTATCATCATTATGATGAATCCAAAACAAAATATATATAAATAAATTTAATATTAAAATAAAATATAAAAAAAATCACCGATATATTTAAAAAATATTAAGATTATTATTATATATATATATATAAAATACTAAATAAAATACAAACAACAAAATATATACATAAATATATTATATAAACTAAACAAACTCTACTTATATATGTATGTATATGTAATAAATATGAACGTAAAAAATAAATAAAAAAAACATAAAATAAATTTAAAAAAATAATAAAAAATATAAAATGAAACAAAACCTTTTTATTTCGTTGGAAATTATAATAGAAAATGCAGAAAGTAAGTTAATTTTATTTCAAATATTGTATAATTTTAAAATTTGTTTAAAGTTATAACAACCTAATCCTATCATCTCCGTGCAGTACGTACACTTGTAGACTGGTATAATACAAGGGGCTATGATCTCGTCATAGAATGTGATGCTAATGCCCATCATAGTCTGTGGGAGAGCTCGGATATAAATGACAGGGATGAGTGTTTACTTCAATACCTCCTATCTACTAACCTAAGTATTTGCAATAGGGGTAATAGACCAACCTTCTTGAATAGGATCAGGTCATTGATATTACTTTGGTAAGGAACACGGACTCAGTTAGGATTCTTGATTGGAGACTATCATTCGAGTGTTCATTCACCGATCACCATAAGATAGTTTTTACGATACAACTTACACTGGATAGGGAATCCTAGGAAAACCGACCAGAAATGGATAGATTAAATGGTACACGAGACTTTCTATCCAGGTCACTAAGGGGAGCCTACTATGCTTCGTGTAGGGATCGGCAGGGACCTAGGAAATTCCGGCAACCATGGTGGAATCCTAGGCTAATGCAGCTAAGAAAGAACTGCAGGAAACTTTTTAACAATGCAAAGAGAGACCAAGACCCGTTAAGCTGGGATGACTATCGTCAAAGCTTCAACGCTTTCAAGAGGGAAACCAGACGGGCAAAGAAGGAATCTTGGAAGCATTTCTGTGAGGAACTGGAGAGTACCACGGAGGCATCGCGTCTACGTAAGGTACTGTCCAAAACCCTGATACGCCGGGATTTCTGATGAAACCGGATGGTATCTTTACTGAAAGTAGTACCGAAACTTTGGAACAGCTTATGGAGACACACTTTTCGGGTTGTAGGGACGAAAATGAGGGCTCCGCTTCGGAGCACCTTGCTGCTTACCAAATCCACATAAGTGAATTAGTTAGCGTGAAGAAAATTTCGTGGGCGGTGTCATCTTTGAGCATATTTCCAGCGTTACTCCAAAAATCGATTTCAACCATCATGCCATGGCTTATTATGATTTTTAGGAACAGCCTGGAAACAGGATACATTCCTAAAGAATGGAGAGAGGTTACAGTGGTATTTATCCCCAAAGCGGGAAAGGTAAACCATAGTACCACCAAGGACTATAGACAAATCAGTCTGTTGATTGATCGATATCCATGTCAGGAACATTCTCTCCCCTGGCAATTTCTGTAGGGCACAACACGTATACCTTAAAGGGAGGTCGGTGGAGACAGACTTGCATGACGTTGTTGGAACTATAGAGAGAACATTTGACAAAAAAAATATTTTATTATGGCATATTTCTTGGATATAGAGGGTGCGTTTAATAATGTGAATATATCCGCAATAGTTGATGCACTGGGTGACCTAGGTGTTGATCAGTGGATAAAAAATTGGACCAAAAATATGCTTAAAAGCAGGGCCATAAACTCTAATATGGGTATTGTTAGGACAAGAAAAGTTGTGACATGGGGCACACCACAAGGTGGTGTCATCTTTACACTTCTGTGGAATCTTGTCGTAAATAAAATCCTTTTCAGGCTCAGTAGGACAAGCACCAAAGTAGTCGCATATGCTGACGACATTGTGCTTCTTATTCAAGGAAAGTATCTAACCAGAATAAGTGAACTCATGGAATCAGCTCTCAGCGTTCTACTGTCATGGGCCAGAGAAAACAGTCTAGGTGTCAACCCTGCCAAAACCGAACTGGTTCTTTTCACCAGGAGATACAAAATCCCAGAATTCAGACCGCCACGACTGGATGGTACTTTTCTAAAGATTTCAAGCGAAGCCAAATATCTTGACGTAATTTTGGACTCTAAGTTCTCGTGGAAACGTAATGTTGAGAGTGGAATGAAGAAGGCACTGTGTGCCTTCTATATATGTAAGAAAACCTTTGGGAAGAGATGGGGTCTTAAACCATATATTGTACACTGGATGTACACCGCGGTCATAAGACCTATTTTTACATATGGGGCTCTTGTTTGGTGGAGAGCGGTGGACACCAAGACTCACCTTTCTAGTCTAAACAAGGTACAAAGACTAGCATGTCTTGCAATTACTGGATCTACGAATTCCACCCCTCAAGCCAGTCTAGAGATAGTTGAGCGGACTGAAGCATGATCGTATTGGTCAAGGCATTATCCTACAAAAGATAGGCAGGCCATTCATGGGGCATGAAACGGATTACTTAGTACCTACACCGAATTTTTATAAGACGTTTAGGATCAAAATACCGACAAGGGATGACTGGACCGCTACACTGATGGTTCAAAGACATCAATCAAGGCTCTTAACTCCAACTTTATTAACTCGAAATGTCTTTTCAACTGCATCCAATCAGTGGCACAACTGACACAACATCACGTCGAATTGATATGGGTCCCTGGACATGATGGCATCCGGGGAAATGAAGTATCTGACGAATGCGCAACGTTTCTAGACGTATCTCTTGCGCAAAGGGATATTCACACTCCCTTGGTAACCGTATCGAAATTGATAAAGGAATGGGCTTTGAATGAGACGGAACTCAGGTGGTCAAATATCATCACTTGTAGAATATCCAGATTGCTCTGGCCCACTCTGACAGAGGAAAGGACTGGGACTCTTTTGTCTCTTAGTAGGAATTCGATCAGGATGAGGAGGATGAAGAATCGGTACAACACCTTCTATGTGACTGCCCAGCCTTACAAGTGCATATACTACTATATCTTGGTAGAGCTATTTTCCATGATCTGGACTGTCGCAGAGATGTGCCACTGGTAAATATGATCAGATTTATTAGAAGTACCGACTGGTTCTCACGAACAAGAAGCACATAGTCAACGAAATTAGGGAGGGCAACTATTCTCCCTTTATGTATGAAATTTCAACATAAAGAAATGGTAATGCTAAGGGTATCACAATAGGCCACAAGGCCTCCGAGCGAACTCACTAATTTGCAAGCAACCCATGTAACCTAACCTAGGATCACCTATATTTTCAAATCAAAATTGATTTCTTCTATGAAAATTCAATATCATCTGCGAACACTAATATTATCAAGCAAAAATCGATTTTTTATATGAAAATTAAATACAAAATAAGAGTGGCTATAAGTCGGTAAATAGTGATCTAAATGAAAAAGCACTATCATCTGTGATCACTTAAATTTTAAAGCCAAAATCGATTATTTATATGAAAATTCAAATAAGCATAAAAGTGGCTATAACTCGATAAATAGTTGTATAAATGGAAATATAACGATCATCTGTGATCACTTATATATATAAGCAAAAACCAATTTTTATATCTAAATTAAGTGAAACATAAAAGTGGCTATAAGTTTGTAAATAGTGGTCTAAATGGTACATATAAACATGATCATCATTGATCACTTATATTTTCACTCCAAATTAAACGCATAGTTGATTTTTTTTTTTGCTATGAAAATTCAATAAACATAAAAGTGGGTATAACTCGGTAAATGGAAAAAGAACGATCATGTGTGATCACTTATATTTTCAAGTCAAAATAGATTATTTCTATGAATATTCAATAAAACATTAAAATGACCATAATCATCTTTGATCACTTATATTTTCACGTCAAAGTCGTTTTTTTTCTATGAAATTTCAATAAAACATAAAAGTGGCTATAAGTCGGTAAATAGTCGTCGAAATGGAAAAAGGACTATAATCTGTGATCACCTATATTTTAAAGCCAAAATTGATTTTTTCTATAAAAAATTCAGTAAAACAAAATATATTTAAAAAGTTTTAATATTAAGCATCTTTGTAATTCCTTTAAGACCTTAAACTAAACATTATTCTGTTTTTATTTTCACACAGAGTGTAATGACGAAGTTTCTCTGTTAGGGCTGAAACATTTTTGTTGGGGTGCCAAAAATTCGTTAAAAATCTAAAAACCCTTAAAATCAAAATTGCTTAAGATTATTATATTATAAAGTTCATACTTACTGCTACCATAAACCATGGGTGGTTTAATTGGCCTACTTTCATTTGATGTTGAGGCCACTCGGTCCCCGCGATTTCAAATAAAACTATAGCTTTTTACAATAATGTTTTTAATTTATATTTATAAATATTCTTATCAACTATTTAGTACAATTGTTTGTATATAAATACAATATAAAAAAAAATAATAATTTGTTCATTTAAGATGCTGACGTAAAATTCATGTACCAAAGGCGTGATTCAATAATGTTCAATGCGCTTGGAATGTAGGCCGAAGTCCATGAATGAACTTTTCGCTTAGAGTACTATTTAAACATGAATTTTACTAGACTCCTATATAGATGTATTTTTTAAAATTTTAGGAACTTTTTAAAAGTTTTTTTTTTTTTTCATTTTCATCAAATTACTACACACATCCACACACACACCATTAAAGTTATTTTGAAAGAAAAAAAATAAATATGTATCACACAAATTATTACTGGAAATTTTTACTTAAATTAAATAGATTGGAATTCTTTAGTTCCTTGTCACAGATATTTGCTCAAACTTCATGTTTTGTATTATGGAAAGTTTGATTGTAACGTTGATTTTTCATCTCTGAGGGCATTTGTTGTGAACGATCAAACTCACAGGTTTTATTGTATTTAACCATTTTGCCACTGGAGCCAGGAGCGGTGCGCCAGTAAGAAGTTTGCATGGCATGACGTCCAGCTATATAACGGGTGGTGGCTCCCACTAATGCGTTCACATTGCTGGCTGGCATTTTGTAGAGTTTTTTTGAGAAGATCGAATTTAAGGACACGATGTAAATTATTTGAAATTAAATGTTACTTTTCTTTGATAGCTGCTCTTAACCAACGTTCTAATTCACGTTACAGTTGACTTGTTTCTGTTGCTTGATCGAAAGAGTCGTTGCCATTTATAAGTGTATTTTTGTTTTGAATTTAATCTTTGAAGTTTTTCTTGTTGTTCGTTTGATTGTCTTTCTATTCGCAGCAATTTTTTTTTTTACAATTTATTATCATTTGAACGATCGTTTTGTTTTGTTTATTTTTTGTTTTGTTTCCATATTAATTATATTGTTTGTTTTTGTTTGTAAAAGTGAAGTCTTTTTTTTCATTCTTATCAGATTATTTAATTAGTAATTTTGTTTTGGTTCTTACAAGTTTAGTAAGTACATACAATGCTTGTTATTTGTGAACTTTGTAATCCCAAGTGTGTGTTTTTATTTACCTAAGTTTGGCATCGTACGTTTAATGAAACAACGCCTATAAACTAGTGCAATTAAAACATTTTGTAATTATGTTTCTGTGCAAATTTTCCTTTCATTTTCGATTTCAACCTATCTTAATAAAAATTTTGTTATTTTGTTAAAATGATTGCTACAGATCAAAAACATTAATCTCTACAAGAGCTAAAATCGTTTATTTAAAGAACGAATATTGTATACCCACCATCAATATGTCGTTTCAGCTTTCTATGCGGACTTTGATAGAGTGATTAATTTCTTAAAACTTTAAATGAAATTAATTAAATTACGGACCGATCCTTACAAAAGTTAGTAGAACGATTTAGGTTCATATTAAACTTGTTTATGTCCTATCATCATGGACTGATATTACCCTTTTGAAATCGGTTCAACTTCTTTTTAAAATAGAAATGGTTTTAGTTGACCATTTGAGAGCCCATTTATTACTACTATTTCCGAATTTATCACAAATGAATATGTGTAAATTTACATAACTTTCACAAAAGGTGTTTATGAGTTAGATTAGCTCCAGTGTCTCCATTCGTCTAAGGTGTCTATGACGCTCAATTGATATCAACTCCCATGCAAGGTTATTTGGGTGATCTAGTAGTTTTATCGGATCACCTGATATTATTCTTAAACTTTGGACTGGTTGCTATTTAGCTTTTCGATATTGGATGAAGAGACTAATAACCATAGCTGGATGCCATATATCCATATTGACTTTATAGCAGCTTTGTACAAAAAACTTTGTAGCCCACGTTTAATTTTATTCGTCTATGTTACACGGCTATCGAGATAAATCCCAAGATACCTTAAGGGGCTATATGACGATGAGCCTCGCCATGTCAGCATGCCTGTGTAATAATACAAAATTGTTGTTTGTCAGCCGCGCATGATCACATTCAAAAATGTTTGATATTTTGTGGTTGTCATCCTGCCATTCATGTTTAATACTTATCCCGTCAAACGCACTACAAATTTCATTAGTATTTATAGCCTACACCACCATAGTGGGGAGGGTATTATGCGTTTGTGCTGATGTTTGTAACGCCCAAAAATATTAGTCTATTCAGACTCAAAATCACTTTCTGATGCACATGCATTTGTTTCGGCGAAAGGACGAAGCCTATTATAACTGGGTAAAATCGGTCCATTATTTCACCTAGCCCCCATACAAATGTCCTCCTGGAATAGGATTTTATCGGTCGTAAATTTCGCTTCAAATAGGTTTTACATATACGGAAGTTATGTCACCTAATTTTATGATGATCAATCCATAATTATTCATAGCTCCCATCCATATAAGGCCCATATCCGAATATCACTTTATCGAGAGATTTACTCTTAAAGCGGTTATCTGGTATCAACATAGAATTCAACACAAATAAGTTTCATATAGACATAAATAACACGGCCTCAGTTCATAATTAGTCATATAAGACCAATTTCCAAAATTCATTCACGAAAATAATAAAAGATTTTTGCTCATTTTCTCAGTGTAGGGTATTATATGGTCGGGCTTGATAATGTCGCATACTATTCATTCTATCTATCAAAAAATACAAATAGTCATAGAAAAATATACATTGAGCCGAAGGAGAGAGAAATATCAATTGAAAAATTACTGGCAATACATTCTCACGAATTAGGTTCAGCTCCCAGCAGTTAAGCAAGTAGTCAATGTATCCCTTATAGACAGTAGTCGTCCCATATGTCTTATCACTTGGCTGACTCCAATTTATATATTTTGGTCATTTGACACGTATGTGCTCTTTGTAGTGCAGAGAGAAGATAATTGGTTTCTTTATACATCCCAGGTAATCTAGCATGAAGACAATTGGCACTTAAGTGTCTCTGAGTAATCTGGAGTGTAGACACTTTAATCGTTTTGTGAGTAATTCGTTCAAACTAGTTTTATACAAATTGTGTTGATATAATTCTCTATGTAACCGGATTGGGAATGCAATGTATTGACTACTTTGGACCAGCTATTAGACAGTCTCATTGTAGTCAAAAAGTGTTAATTGACCCCCTGCTTAGGACATGCACGTGTTTAAATAACTACTCACGTAGCTATTAAAGTAACTAGTTCCCACCCTAAATGATGGGTAAAATCGCTATTTCGGGTCTGTCTCCTAGAACTGCTGGGGTAGTTCTGTTCGGGTATTTTAATGTGTTAAATCTGTATGTGAGGGTATATTAGCTTAGTGCTGATGTTTGTAACGTGTACAAATATTGACCCAACAGTCACCTTAAAGTATACCAATCCAGAAGCGATGTCCGTCCGTCTGACCGTCCGTCCATGTAAATCTTGTAATCAAACCACAGGTCACAATTTCAAAGATAATTCGACAGAATTTGGTACAAGCTTTTCCATTGCCCCAAGGACGAAGCCTATTGAAGTTGGTTAGAATCGGTTCATTATTTCTCCTAGCCCCTATACGATTGCCCTATCATAAAATAGTTAAGCAACTGAAAGTCAGTTGATAAAGATGAGGTTACAACTTTTGAAATAAAAAATTTCTTTTAAACCTTAAAGTAGTATATTTTTTTATAATTAATGAAATCTTTAAAACATGCAAAGATTTGCACTACTAATAATCTAAAATCCCTTTGTGCCATAAGCTACGATGACCACAGCACTTTTTGTAAGTTCAATATACAATTTGCCAATTTAATTTCACAACATCCACGTAAGTAAGAACTCAGTTTTATTAGGTGATCTTGTTTAAACTCATTTCCGCCTAACCAAACTAGTAATTACTAAATATGTATAAGTATGTACATCTTTTCAATATAATTTCTATTACATCTATTTACAAAATTCATTTTATTGCGATTATTAAATATGACGTAAACCTTACCAAATCGTTTATGAGAAATGACCATTTCAAAATTCAAACTGATAATGTATTTTTTTTTTCTTATTGTTACACAGTTTTCGAAATGACTTTTGTTCTTCACCTAAAAACAGACGTAAGTAACCAGATCAAAATCCATTTAATGCGTTTGAAAGCATCTAAAATAAATACTTATACTTAGTATGTATACTCAAAAGAATTCGTTCACAGATTTTGAACAATATTGAGGAGATGATTATAAACAAATAAGCTGCAAAATTTAAAAACAATACTACGTATTTGTGTTAAATAGAATTTTGAAAATCTAATGGGAATTTATATTGTCTTGCTTGCATTTAATGTAAAACAGCATGATTAAGCATTAACTTATCAGCAATTAGCTAATATTTCAAATTGTTTAAGACTCAATACAGTCGATTCGAAGGACCACAATGTTCTGCCTATATTTGTTAAATTATATAAATTTGCATCATCTGTTTTGGCAACTTTGTTGTTTTCAATTTCTTAAGAATTATTTCAAATCATGTCTTGGACTAGTGTTATTTACTAAAGTCTAACAAAATCTTTTAATTTCCTGTTTGTTTTGAATTTCTAAAATTTGTTTAATTTGAGTTATTATTAATGATGATCATGTCTATTTTCAATGGAAAAGTTCACTTGACAACAAAATTATTATTATTATTATTTTCTTGAAATATAAGAATTTTTACATTGTTTTTGTTGACTAATAATAAAATTAATCATATCTCTAACTAGACAAAAACCAAAACAATAATAAACAATTATTATTTTGTTTCTTTGGTATTTTTTGTCATTTAAAGTGTTTAATAATTTGTTTTTACTCGTTCTACTACTAGCTATTTTATTTTGTTTTCCAATGTGAAGTATTAACAATTGATAAGAACATTTTTACTATAATTTATTGTTTTTTTATTATGCAGTAAGTCATTGTCTATGATGTGGAATCACCTGTTATTCGTGTGATCTTGTTTTTTTGGAAAATTTGTTTATAAACAAAAGATACTAAATCCATGTGGTTCAAATGGATTATAACAAGAGTGCTATATTCGAATATTATATACCCTTCACCTTAGTAAATAAAATAACAAATTATTGATGAAAAACTGGTAAACAAATTGATGGAATTTTTAGCTTTTAATTTGAAACTTTGTACAAAGTAAATTTATTCAAAGTATTGGCCATTTTAGCTATGAACTTTTCCCATCTTTCTGGCAACATATGGATTCCGAGCCAAATGAACTGCTCATCTTTTGAGGCCAAGAACGAATCAAGCCAATAACGGATACTCTGTTCTGAAGTGAAGCGTATCCCAGAGAGAGCATTCTGCATCGATCGAAACAAATAGTAGTCGGACGGGGAAAGGTCTGAACTATAAAGTTGGTGAGGCAAAACTTCCCAACCACTTTTTTCTAAATAGTTTTTAACAGATATTGCAACAAGTGGCCGAGTGTTGTCATTATGAAATATTACAGTTTCATGTTTGGCCGCATATTCTCGGCGATTTTCAGCCAATTTTCGCTTCAAACGAATCAGTTGTGTTCGGTATAGGTTCCCTGTGATGGTCTGGTCATTTTCCGGCCAATGCTTGCTTCAAGCGAATAAGTTGTGTTCGTTACAGCTTCCCTGTGATGGTCTTGCCAGATTTCAGCAGCGTATAATTGATAGGACCCTTTTGGTCTCACCAAATACAGAGCATTAGCTTATCGCCATGGATATTTGGCTTTCATGTCGATTCGGATAGTTGTCCGGGCTTCATATACGATCTCTTACGCTTCGGGTTATTGTAATGGATCTATTTTTATCGCAAGTAATAATTCGGTGAAAAAATGGTTTTCTTTTATAGCGTTTAAGCATAATTTCGAACATGCAAAATCGTCTTTCAAGGTCTCTCGGCTTCAATTCGTGTGGTACCCAATTTCCCTGCTTTTGGATGAATCCTACTGCTCACAACGTTTCGAAAATGATGCTTGAGTAGCTCCCAACTCGTCTTGTTGAGTTTAACAATAATCTTAGTGAAGTAATGCCTAAAATTCTTAGTCTTTAAACTTTTTTTTGGCTGGCCTGGGCCATCTTTGTCTTCCGTGTTAAAATCACTACTTGAACTGAACAAACCATATCTTGCACGTTGAAATCAATGAAACACATTCACCATAAGCTTCGGTAAGCAATAGGTGTATTGAAGAAGTAAAGCAGAACTTCCCGCATATGACGCTTTGTTGGCACAAAATTCGAAATTTTTAAAGCAAAAAAAAACTTTGTTGTTTACACTTTAATGTTCACTAACTAAGTGACAATAAATGACAGATATGTACCATTCAAATGACACAAAAGTTATTAAAAACAAAAAAACGCGTTCAAAATATACGCCATCTATTGTAAATCCCGCCTTTTTGAGTTATACACCCAATAATTACATAGGAGTATTTGATTCCAAATCTATAAAGCGCTAGAACTTTATTTTCAAAATTTAAATGATCATTACTTTTATACAGACTATCATAGTCGACTTAATACAATGAATTGATGTACTACATATATAGGTTGATAATTTGCAAACAAATATTCCATTCATTTAGAATCGTACTTTTATACATCTATCAGTGGACTATGGTATTTATGGTGGTCTATCGCACGTCTACTTCATTTATTTGTTGTTAATTTTTAAATAACAATTAACACCATTAATATACATTAAAACGCCGAAACAAATTTCAAGATTATAAACACATAAATAGCAACTAAATTGTTTATAATAATTCAATATTAAACAATGACAAAGCGTTCATCTATTCGTAGAAGGCATTATCTTCTCTCAGACTGAAATTTCTTCCCGTCAACATTTTTTTTTTTATCTTTTTCGGCATACGAGGTTATAAATGGAAATTGTACTTAAATTAAACAACAAGAAAATTTTATTATTTTGAGATTATAAAAGAAATAAATACGTATTTTAAAAGTAAATATTTCATAGCATTTAAATACCTATCAGTTTGTTCAGAAATTATTAACCATAAGAAGGAAAGGATCGGAGATATAGGAACTTATATCACCAAGGGGTTATATTTTTTTTTAAACCACAGCTGTATACTTATACAACAATTCTATTCTATGCTGAAGTAGTCATAATTTAAGCTGATAACGCTGTATTTTATATGGTAGAAATCGTATAAATACCCATGTTAGTTTCATTCATTGGCAGTCATATTATTATAATCTGTTGGAGAGGACTGTACTACGTACTTTGAGGTTCGCTCAATTACTTGACGAAATAAGCAAATATTTATTTGAGCTTACCGTAAAGATCAAACAATTTTACTACTTTAAATCTTGCTTAATTAAAAAAATATTTTTTCAAATGAAAGACGCATAGATTTGTTTATAAACTATTTTCAACAATGTGAAACTTTATATTTAAACTGCAATATTAAAGGTTAAGGAAAATAATTGTTATGGAAATAAATCGTATACATTTCAACAGGATATCTTTACACAAACCTCGAATAGATCAAACTTGGTTTAATGCTACGTTCAGACAATAATAAAACACGTTAAAATATAATGTTTTTTGAAACAGGGATGATTTTTTGTGCACTTTTTGTAATGAACACAACTCTGAACGAACAAGCAATATAAAAAAATCATATTATGTAAATTATTATTTGGGAGATTTAAACGATCTACTATTAGACCATATTGTACAAAGTTGTTTCATTTATAATTTTTTTACAAGAAAGGGGATTATTGAAGTTTATTTTATTTATAAATATTCAGAGAAGAGTTGCCACATTTAGAGAAAGGTTGCAATACTCCGAGAAATTTTCAATGAAATATGTGTAGTATGTAACAATACTGGGTAATTTATATTTAAAATAAACAAAAAAAAAAACGGATTAATCTAAGACTTTTGGCTTTGCATCGCATAGGTCATGAAAATAAAGAGCTGTCCCAAAATAATGAAACCTTTTTTCATCAGACTTTAACAAAGTGGATGGTTTTAAATTTATCTGAGTAATAATAACTGTCCAACGAGTCCTGGATAGATTAATATGTTTGAGTGTTTGGCTAATCTGTATAAGGTTTTTAAGCCTTTTTTGAAACGCATTGAAACCTATGCTGGACGAGAGACGCTGTAAAGAACATGTTGGCAATTTTGCCATTGAATGTTTTTCATTTATTGCTCGGGATGTGCGTGACTATGGAAAATTCATGGAGTTTATATTGGAAACTATAGAGCGTGAACAAGTTGATAGTGTAAAGGGAAGTGGGCA
This sequence comes from Calliphora vomitoria, assembly GCA_942486065.2. Lineage (NCBI taxonomy): Eukaryota > Metazoa > Arthropoda > Insecta > Diptera > Calliphoridae > Calliphora > Calliphora vomitoria. Next base: position 53,038,429 of record OW818031.2, on the reverse strand, counting down.
TTTATCGTTCGAGATAATGCGCGGCGTAAAGGTACAATTCCATTGCCGGAGACTTTTTGTAGTTTATTTTCGATTCTTTGGTAGAGGATAGGAAGATAAAACCACAACAGATCCAGCTGTTGAATAATATAGTGGAAGATTGAAAAATATTCCACTATATCATTCATCATACCAAGTTTCTGACAATTGTCCCAATAAAGTTGTCTCTCATGTTACAACCACTCTCTCAAATCTTATGAGGAGATTAGACAAACCTGAGTTTTACATTCGTAAAATTGTTCTTTTATTCGTGCATGTTTAAGAGGTTTGTCTCTGCAAACAGCTGTGTGATTTAGTTGCCAGAATCAAGCAATAGTTCTGCTAACGATATTCAGCAATTGAAAACCTCGGCCAGAATTGTGTTGCCGCACAATAATAATTTGAATAAAATAAGTTTTTATTTTATTTATGTTTTCAATAAAGTCAAAAATGGGATTCATTTTAATGAATATGGTAGATTTATTTTACACATAAACTTCAAGTCACCATTATTGCCAAATGCTTAGAATAAAAGCATAGAACAGAAGAAGAGATCAATCAAATTTAAAAAATTACTCTCTTTTCACACATACGGATGATACAATAACAAAATACATGCAATACATTCTCATGAATCAGGTTTTTGACAACAGACATAGGTTTTTGGCTCTCAGTTACCTATCTAGTTGTCATCTATGGCCAAATGCTTATTAAGGTTGAAATAAAGGGAAAATGAAACTACCTTGTAATTATATCATGGTTATTGAACTATGTTTATTGTATTGGCATAAAATAACACTTTTTTTGTTTGCAGCACAACAACAATTTGTTTAAACTATCATAACATATTAGGACATTATGACAATATAACTTAACAGCAGACCTTTTGAATCCCCCAATTATTTTTATATTAAATTTCTAAAAAATATTATAATTTTGTTAAGAACAGTAATTAAAAAACTCTCGCCAGTATTGCTGAAAAGAACAGGAAATGTATCTAATATTTAGCCAAATTTCAACTCTATGGATTTAAGATATTTTAGAATCCGATATCCTTACAGAGAAATGCGAGAGAGTTGGCGTTTTAAATACAACATTTCAAAGTGAATTTGACCAAATATATCAAGATCACGATTATGTATGTGCACATAGGTTTCGATTTTATTTTACAATATGTAAAAATAAAAATTTTTAATTTAAATTCTAAAATGTGTTTAGTTTGTAATATTCATCATATTACAGAGTTTCATTTCACACATAATTGAAAATCGGAATCTTGTTCAGAAACCTGTAAACAGCAAAATGTTTTCGTTTTCTATTCACTTTCAAAAAGTATTGTGATTGATGTGTGTGTGTTGTAGTTTTCATAACAGGTTAAACCGTGTTTTTTCATCGATGCCATGTGCCTATTATTGGCCAGAATTCAATGAAGTTCACGCTAGTGATATGTGGTTCCAACAAGAAGGTGCTATATACAACACAGCTGGTCAAATAATGGTCGAAATTCGACCATTTTTAAAACTATTTTTACCACTTTATGGAAAGAATTTAAAAAAAATTTTTTATATTGTGCATATCTAGAGATAAGATCCTTTTAAACCATATATGTTTCATAAATAATGGTGGACAATAACATACTTAAAAGTGTACCACAAAAAAACGTGTGGCCTATTTATATATAAGAAAGATTAACTGAATAGTTCGGCAATAGTATAATCTTGAGAAATGGTACTATCGAATAACCAATGGATTTATTTTCATAGAGTTACGTTAAGTCGTTGGTTCATGCCAACAATGTTAGAGAAGCCCAAGATCTATAACGAATGCAAAATTGCCATGTTCCGTTTAAAAGAATCGTATTTAATTATCTTTATACTAGAGTTTTGTCAAAGATTATGTGGAACATACTAAGTTTTCACATCCCTTTTCTGTAAATTGTTATACATTAAATTAATTGTAATTAATTGCCAAATACTGATAAGCTATTTCTCATAAGATGGCATAATCAAACGCATTCTAAACAATAATGAGTTTTGTTTAATTTTTTTCATTTTTTTCGATGTGTACTGCCGAACATGAATTTTTCAAGTCATGAATTAAATAAACACAAATAGTTTTGCTAAAACAATTACATATTTGCTTTCTTTTAGTTTTTACACAGTTACACTTTTATTTCGCATTTGTTGATCTCGTGCAAGTGGCGTGTTTAAAATGCTGCCCGGAGAAGCAGCAGAATGGCAATTAAAATGGTTTTAAATGAGATTACACGTGCCATTGGTGCGATGCACAAAACACGTACTTAAATATTTAGTAATATATTTATTATATTTTCATTGGTTAAATTCCTTATTAGAAACGCAATAAATAAATATTTTGCCACTAATAATCGAATATCAATAAGTATAGAAGGTATTTTTTATTTTTTTTTAATTAGTCATTATTGTTGCTGGAAAAGGGCTCGATTTATAAAACTATTACGTTTTATTAAATTTGAAAGATAGTGCTTAAACAAATATTAGTTTAATATTTATTACACAGGTCAGCAAATAAAGAAAAACAAGTGGTAATGTCTAGATACCGTTAGTGGTTATGTATTAGGTGTGAATTGGTAACACTAATAATGTTTTTAAGTTTTTTTCCTAGCTTTGGAAATACCTTTAATTTTCAATCAAAGCACAGGCCAAGGCATTACTTCATGAAGATTGTTGTCAAACTCAACAATTGCTTGAAATACTCAAGCAGCAATTTCATTACGATAACCCGAAGCGTAAGAGATCGTATGTGAAGCTCGGCCAACCAGTCGAATCGACTCCAAAGCCAAAAGGGTCCTTCCTATATATTATGAGCTGCTAAAATCTGGCAAGACCATCACAGGGAACCTGTACCGAACAGATTCGTTTGAAGCAAACATTGGCCGAAAAACTCCCAGAATATGCTGACAGACATGAAACCGTAATATGTATTCCATCACAACAACGCTTGGCCACATGTTGCAATACCTGTTAAATAGTATTTAAAATGAAGTGGTTGTTAAGTTTTGCCTCTCCCGCTTTATAGTCCGGACAGTGCCCCGTCCGACTACTATTTGCTTCGAACGCTCTCTCTGGGATGCGCTTCACTTTGGAACAGTGGATTAATTCGTTCTTGGCCCCAAAAGATGAGCAGTTCTTTTGGTTTTATTGAAATCACAAATAAAATAAAAAAAATATTTTATTCAAAATATTATTGTGCGTTTATTCAAGACATTGAGCAGCAACACAATTCTTGCCAAGGTTTTCAATTGCTGAGTATCGTTAGCAGAACGATTTTGTTTATGCTTGATTCTGGTTATATCGGCAACTAAATCACACAGCTGTTTGCGGACACAAACCTCTTGCACATGCACGAATTAAAGAACAATTTTACGAATGTACAACTCAGGTTTGTCTAATCTCTTCATAAGATTTGAGAGAGTGGTTGTTACATGAGAGACAACTTTATTGGGACAATTGTCAGAAACTTCGTATGATGAATGATATAGTGGAATCACGCTCCATAGTTTCCAATATAAACTCCAGGAATTTGCCATAGTCACGCACATCCCGAGCAATAAATGAAAAACGTTTAACGGCAAAATTGCTAACATGTTCTTCATATCGTCTCTCGTTCCCAGATTTTTTTTTTGTGTATTATCCCCAAAAAAATATTTTTAATCCCCAAAAATCCCCAAAACACAGTTTTTCTTATCCCCAAAAATCCCCAGTAAAAAATATTAAAAATATGAAAATAAACTATAAATATAAATAGAACGAAATGAAGTTAATATCTGCTGCAGTAAGTAGGACAAGTTGTTAAAGCTTGAAAAATAAGCTTTTGCATATTTTATACATTTAAGAAGTGATTTTTTGCTGATCCCTGCATAAATGTGCATATTACGCACTTCGACTATAATTTGTTAAAGAAAATATTACTTTTGAGTTGTTTATTTAAATACTTATAAAACTTAAATACGATGTAGCTACTTCGGTTCATTTGTCTGCCTGATGAAAGCCAACATATTTTTTGTCATCAGATTTTATTTATACAATTTTTAAATTTAGTTTAGAAAATATTATTTTTTAAATAAAATAATTTGATTGTACTTTTTAACCAAATTTGTTATTACAATAAAAAAATTCGCATAGTTTAATTTTGATTCTAATATGCATATCTATGGTTTTGTCTGCATATTTTCAAGTTTTTTTTTAGCTTTATTGCTAGCATTTCAAAAACTTTTTAATGAAATTCTGTTTTAAGATATCGCATCCTGTGCCACGATATTGACCCAAATTTATATAAATTTATCATTCTAGAGATCATTCCTAAGGTCATCATTTCTTTGATTAATATCTGAGTATGATTTTATCAAGCTTTTGATCATATAATATAGAATTATTTATTCCACATATTCAATAAATTTTTCGAATGTTATAGTAGGAAAACCACGAACAAACTATAATTTTAAAATCTGTGTCTTTTATTCATCTTATCTTACATTTTGTTAGAAATTGGAAATCAGAGGACATTATATAGAAGACTGATATCAAACAATGTAATTTGTTTAATTATTTAACCAAAAAGTATTTTGGTACTTAAATGTTGAAGAATGGTAATGCGACTTTTGAAATGTTACCTTTAATAGAGGATGTTATATTGTTATTGGTGAAACTTTTCTAGGATTTAAATAATTTAAATTTTGTTCTCGTAACTCTAACACTAATCGTCACTTTTGAGCACCGTAGGGAACACAAAGGCCAGATTTTCGAAACGGTGGGCCAATAGTGTTATGATTAAAATGTAATAAGCAGTTTCGCAACCTAAAATTTGTATTTTTATTTAAACGCAATGTCTTTTAATCAGGGACCGAAAATAATAATTATTCTTGAAATTTCAAAGGAAAAAAGCCATCACTAGAAAATATCGGAGAGTCAAGTCAAGCATACCATTTTGATCGTTTTCAACTATATTTTCATAAATTAACATGATTTTTAATTTCTTGATTTTTATTTTTTTTTGTCAAAAATAATTGTTATTTTTTGATTTTTATTTTTTTTTGTCAGAAATATTTGTCAAACTTTGATTTTTATTTTTTTTGTCAGAAATATTTGTCAAATTTTGATTTTTATTTTTTTTGTCAGGAATATTTGTCAAACTTTGATTTTTATTTTTTTTTTTTTGTCAGAAATAATTGTTATTTTTTTGTCATACATATTTATCACACTATGATTTTTATTTATATAGTCTGACAAATATGTATCACAAAAAAATAAAAATTATTTCTGACAAAAAAAATAAAAATCAAAGTCTGAGAAATATTCCTGACAAAAAAAATAAAACTCAAAGTTTGACAAATATTTCTGACAAAAAAAATAAAAATCAAAGTTTGACAAATATTTCTGACAAAAAAAATTAAAATCAAAGTTTGACAAATATTTCTGACAAAAAAAATAAAAATCAAAAAATAACAATTATGTTGTGATTTTTATTATAAATGTCATAATTGTTACGGTCCCTGCTTTTAATACCATTTCCAAATATCTATAAATATTTTTATTCTGAATTCAGCTAATTTCTATGTTCAGAAACTATAAATTTTTAAACTAGGGCTCACATGCACCACTTTTTTGTTACGAAAAAAAAAAATTAGAAAATATTTTTTTTGTTAATTTTACTCAATTCGATATGAAAGGTGAATATTTTTAAAAGAAAACTTTACTCATAGAACAAATAGAGATACATACAACGATTTTATATTATATTTCATTAAAATTACTATGGAAATACAAATATTTCCCATGTTAATTGCTGTAAGGTTCTGTGGTGCTATTATTTTGACCGGCACTATATCTCTTCGATTTGTGTAGGTATACATATGTATATTTGCAAAGCGCTTTGAAATATCTTTATCACAGATAGTTTTTTACAAAAAATACTTTGTGACTAGCTATTTAAAAAACTTATTGTGCGAAAAAATTAAAAAAAAATTAATTATCAAAATAAAATAAATATTGCAATAAGGGCCGTGCTTTTTACACCGTTTTCTTATATATTATTAAACTAGTGTTGGTGTTTAAAATCATCGTTTTTGAATTGAAAACTAATTATAAAGCTCATAAAAACATTAACTAATAATTAGTACAACAAAATAATCACTCACCTACTCAATCAATCATATGTATGTATGTAGTATGTCTCCTTTTCGCTTATATTTTAACTGGTACAAACAACTCTTTAATTTATCTTACAACTTTTTTTATTTTCTCATTTATTTAGCTTTCAATGATCTGTACTTAATTTCGTACAATAAACTTTTATTTTATTTTCTTTGTATGAAGCTTTTTTATTATACTCCAAACACACACACACATCACTAACACTTTTTCTTAACGAACGGCCAAACCAAAGCAACACACCGACCGGCACAAAATTGCATTCTTACAATCATTTTTTTTTTTACAATCTTATAACACTTTTAGCACATTACTTGACAATATTTTTACACACATTTATTAAGAAAAGTTTAAATTTTATATTTCTGTAAAAATATTTGCAATTTTTTTACGTTTAACACGATTTATTAATTAATTAATCGAACTCTAAACACCGAACAACCGAACACTTGTTAAATTTCTAGAAAACTAAAAGAAGAATGCAAGTAACGCTACTGTTATTGTTGTTGTTGTTGGCATTAGTGTGTAGTAAATTGTACAACTGCATATGAGAGTGTTTGTTGTTATTTATTGTAATGATGATTTGCGTGGGATATATTGAAGTTAGTTAAGAGATTAAATGAGAGATGTCAAGACAGATTTGTCAGTGATGGTCAGTCAATGTTTTTGTGGTGCATTTGCAAGGGGAAAATTTTGGATGGCAAATATTGATGTTGGTTAAGCGATTAAAGATGTCAAGACAGATTTGTCAGTGATGCAAAGTGGTTTAGAATCGTTTTTTTGGAAATAATTCTGTATCTCGGGAACTATTTGAGATATTGTTACGAAATTTCACATGGTTAGAGCTGAGGTTTTTTCGAGTTGATTTATAGTTGTTCAGCTTCCTAGCGCTAATGAGGGCCAGTGCCTTACCCCTCAAACTTGGTCACCACGGTTCTCAAATTTGTTTTAAAAAATCGTCAAAAATCCTTTTATGATCCGAATGTGGTGAAATTTAAAAAATAAATAGTGCTTAAGAAGATCTACAAAAAAATATGCTTACATGTGTAGTCTCTATTAGTTGAGAAGATATTTAGGTTTATTTATTTTTTTAATTTTGCTCGATCTTTTTATGGTTTCTTTAAATGTGGCGGGACTACGGATGGTCGAATTTCTTTTTTAAAATAAAAATAACTTGCAAACAGTTATCTCGTCCCTATAAAAAGCTAAACGCATCCAAATTTGGAACATGTAAAAAAGGCCGTATTTTTACGTTTTTCCCAAAATAGTTCCTATATTTTTTCTTTTGTAGAAAAAAATTTTCTGCGGGACTATATATAAGTTTTATATGTTCCAGAAAGAGAACTTAATGCAAAAGCGTGTAAAGTAAAATAAGGCTCACTAGAGCAGATATCCAAACTTGTCCAATTTAAAAAAATAATTTTAGGTTTAAGTAAAAAATTCTAAAAAGGCAAAGCACCGAATCATGAAAATGTTCCATATTTGTATAACCCTATATGGTACTTAAACACTTACAAAGTTTTTTTACTATCACACGGTAAATAACATCATAGTAGGCACTTTTCTAAAAAAAACTCAGTTTTTGGATCACATTTTTCCCGTTTTAGGAATTTCGGTATTTTGAAATAAAAAATTTCAAAAATTATAATGCCATTGATTTAAGGACATTTGGATCTATGCTAGTTCCAAATTTTGTTATAATATCTTTAACCGTTAAAATTTTACATTTATTAAAATTTTATATTTTTCTTCACGGAAAATCACCATATTATAATTTTTTTAGTTTTTAAGGTAAATGAGGACCCAAAAATTTATAAAATTATTTAATTTTTCTAAAATATTAATTTTCAAGTCCTAAGGTTGTCAACAATATCAAAAATCTTTGTTTACTCTTCAGAAATTCCACAAACCTTGCCCCCTTTAAAAAATTTTTAAATTTTTTCATATATTTCATATTTCAAGAGTCCTAAATTTATATTTTACAAATGTTTCAAAATAAAACATAAACAATTTGAAAAAATCCCGCATTTTTAAGTCATATACCCAATAATATTCAATTGCTAACTAGTACACTATAAGAGATAACACATAGCTATAAAATATTGCTATAAATTTCATCAAGTAGATTCCAAATAGGAAAGAGAACAAAAATTTTGCATTATTCTTAATATTGTATATATCTAAGGTAACCCACATTAAGGCCTTGATACTCCGCATTATATTAGTGTTTAAAGTCCAAATTAAAACATAAACTCAACTACAACTTCTCTATAGCCATAGGGATTTTTATTCAAACTGGACTATTTGATTAGAAGTTACAGATATATTTCCACTTTTTTTTCGAAATTCCCCACTGTGGGATATCAGCCGATGTCTGAGAGGTAGTCAATTGGTCCGATTTTATATTCCATTATTAATTCTCATATCCCCACATTACATTGGTTTAAAAAAAAACTAAATTTTAAGCCAATTTACTTCAAATTTCCTCACCCTATATAAATTGCTTTAAATTAACCACATTATTTATGTTTTCCTTAAAAAAATAATTTTTTTTTTTTTTTAAATGTCTTTAATTTATATGATGTGCTAATTACCTCACCACAGTTTAATAACCTTTAAATGCAATTTAATTAATTATATCAAATTTGTACATTTTAATCTAAAACAATCTGGCCCTGCCCGTTCCCCCACAATGAATTGATGAACAAATTTTCAAAATGTGTAAAATTACTTGAATAAATTATCATCTGAATCTTTAAAATTAACTTGTCAGACAAAGTTGATGTACGAGTATCTACAAAATACTCAAACATACTGTGTTCCTGTATATTTCACAATGTCTATATATGTTTGAGGGGCAAAAGTAACTAATTTAAACTAATTAATTTTACCTTAATAAATGAAATTGTTGCAACACACTCATACCCAACTAAATAAATAGAAATAAATAAATTAATTAATTATAGAATGCCTCCCACACTACGAGTGGTGAATGAATGGATCACACACACACGCACACACAAAAATTTAATGGTGTGTTAAGAAATTTGTCTAATAAAAATTACAAAATAATTGAAATTAATTAAAGAAAACCAAAAAGAAATAAACAACATCGTCACACATCAACATAAGTAATAGAATAATTAAATAGAAAACAGTTTTATTTTGCCATTTTTTTTTATACAAATTGCAACGGATTAAAATTATGTATTATGAATATAAGGCTTTACAATTAGAAGGGAGTGGATTCTTATAATTATGTATGTTGTTATTTCTAAGGGTAAAATATAAAAAAAAGAAAAAAAGAACGAAAGCCATAGTACAAAGATCATTTCATTTCTCATCAATTCAGTTCATTTCATTTCCATCCGGTATTTTCTTCTCAATAAAATAATTTTCTTAATATGCAAATTGAAACTAACAATAATAGAGCTGTGCTTAAAGATGATCTCTGTGTAAAGGCAGATGATTTCATACAGACTTGTCGTATGGATTCAGTATAAAGACCACGTCTTGACAGCAAATTTCTTATACTGCGTATGATCTGTAAAAACACAATAAAAATACAAATAAATTATAATTAGTTTGAAGCAATGTTGAAGTATCTATATTATAACTAGTCATTTTGTTTAATAAATTTTAATTTTCAACAGTACAGCTATGTAAACATAACTAGCAAGGGTAAGGAATTTATGAGGAATATGTACTTAAACGTTTTTACTGCAATGAGAAATTAACGACCTCAATAGATTTGTTAAATATGAATACATATTTGGTCAATTCACAAGGTCTCTTAACAGTCATATTGTCATAATGTCCTAATATATCACGACTCAGCGGCTCGGCTTAACCGACTCTTAGGCATTCGGCGCAGGTCTCTGCTGGTTGGTTACGATAACATAATAAACATAGCATACGGAGTAGTAATATTTTAGGAAATTCTTTGCTTGAAGAGCAATAAAAACCATTGTGAAATATTAGGACATTATGACAATATGACATGATAAGAGACCTTGTGAATTGATCAATTATTTTTGTTACCAGTGTCACAAATAATAATTCCTCACTCCTGTTGTTTCACCAGAGTACACTCTCTTCAAAAACTGTATTCATACTGCCAAATTTTTACCATATCTATGAAAAAGTCAGAGGCCGAATTACCGCATTCAATATCGAGTAAAACTGATCATAATTTTCTTATTCGAAATTATGGCATTTGATATCGATGAAGAAATTTAGTACGTTTTATTATAATTTCGATGTCGAAATCATTTTGCAATACGTTAGCTCATTTGATCACGAATACGGCAATTCGTAGTCGAGTAGAATTTATCGTAATTTTATTATTTGAGATTTTTAATTTTTAGGTTTTTTATTATAATATATTCAAAAAGTACCTTTTACAAAAAGAAATAGTACCATTAATTATCCCTTTTGAATTCGCGTTCACTAAACCATGAATCCTTAATTTCGTGTTTCTAGGTCCATCGTTATAAACTATTCAAAAAGTACTATTAGTGGGAAAAAGTACCTGCAAGTTCCTTTTTTATATTCTAGCTCAGTCAGGATCCTGCTTATAGGTTCATTATTATAGAAATTTCAATAATAGTTTTTGTTACCTTAATATCATTATGTCTTCTATCCTTGATTCTTTCTTTACTCAGAAGCATAATCAACCAACTATTATGTATATAAAGAATATAATTTAATATACTAAAAAGTACCATTAGAAGAAAAAGTAACAATTTTCTACACTTAAACCGCGGTCAATTTGGAATTTCAAAGTAATTTCCTGATTCTTGGTTCAATATTATAGAAAGTCTAAAAAGTACTATTAGAAGAACAAAAAAAATCCTTAGTTTGGTTCAGTTCTCCATTTTTGGTATCATAATACAATTGAGCACCCTATTCTTGATTATTTCTTTACTAAGAATCATATTAGCCAACTTCAATGTATATAAACTAATTAATTTCATAAAAGGAACCATTAGAAGAAAAAATTTTCCTTTATCCTCTTGAACACCCGTCTAGTTTGAACTTTAAATTTATATAGCATTCCCTATATTGTCAGCTGAGTTAATAGTTAATAAATTATTTCAAAACCGAACCGAAACCGCGGTTTTGAAATTATTCGGTTTTTTGGAAACTTTAATCTATACAGTACATAGATGAGAGACGATCCCAAGAAGATTGTTTGTTTCCTAACTAATACGTGGCAGTAACATAAGAAGTGTTTTTCTCATCATTCTCATCTACGTAAAATAAAAATATCATTGTTTTCATCACCCGTCACTGTATACAGAAATCACAGGCATCAACTAAGTAGGAAATTAGTATGCCCTATATTCAAATATGGCCACAATTGCTTGACTATCCCGTAATTATTTCTGCTGACTCATTTCATATCAGCCAACGTCTAAGTTGCAAGATCATGGAGATATATAAAGGGATTGGATGTGCATTCCAAATCTGGTGAAGCCGTAAGCTAGTACACAGCCCAGCAATCTTATCCCCCAAAAGGTATCATTGGACGTGGCTGTATTTCTGCAAAGTAACGATCATTCTAAGGCCGCATAGTGGGGTAGAATCTAAATTTGCTGGAAATAAATCTGTCTTTTTTAAATGGTTGGTGCGATCACAATAATTTGCCGTGGGCGTAGCCAAGGAGCATTCGAGTTTAAGTTATTAAAACGGACCCTACAAATTAGGGTACCTTCGACATGTAAAATTTTTAAACACATGCCATTTTTTTGCTTCCCATCTGATTTCAAAGATTTTTCTATTTTTGGAAAGCGCTCGGTCTAGTTTTTAAAAACACATGAATGCGTGAGCTGTTTCTCTCTTATTTTTGAAATTTTAAATTTTTTCCATACCTTGGTCCGCTTTTTCAAAAATATATATTGTACTTGTGGACCGAATCGACTCAATTTTTTTTTCTGTTAGTTAGACAAGTAAATTATCAATAATATACAAAAGATTTCAGAGCAATATCGATTTTAATTTAAAAAATAGTAAAGTTGTGCTTTTTTTGGGGAAAAAGGTGACTAAATTCTTTTTTATTAAAAAAAAAAAACTTTCTTTAAAAACATATAACAATTGTATGTTTTTCTGTAAAGTATCTTTACGGAGAACAGTTTGGTATAGAAAACATGTTCAATTTTTCGAATATGTTGCCCCTACGCCCTATGACCTATTTTTTATACAAATTTCAACTTGGGGCCACAGGTTTTAAAATCCCGAAGCAGGGATTAGAAAAAGGAAAGCAGCTTTGGCAACCATGATGTGTTATCTATTTATTCCCAAAGTATTTTCCTAGCCCTAATAGAACTGTGGACCCAATGGGTAAAATTGTAAAAAATACAATTTTTGGGATTTTCGCTCCAATTTTTAGAATTTACTTTGTTATTTAGAATGACAAATTTAAAAAACGTTGAAAATTTCATTGAATTTTGTCAATAAATTAAGATTTTATTATAGATGCCGGCTTCGCCCGGCATCTATTTACTAATGTTAGTTCTTCAAGTTTCTCCAAAATGTATCTTATTAAGAATAATGAGAAGTGAAAAGGAGGCAATATATTACAAATTTAAATTTCCGAATTTTTGATTTTTTTTTTCTTTACAAACCATAAGCCACATCGGTCCAGCCGTTCTCACGTGATGCCATTACATACATGGACCATTTCATTTTTATATATATAGATTACATATTTATTGAGTTTCTAAAACAAAAATTTGTAATAGGATTGCAATATTAGGACCAATTTGATCCACATTTATTCCCCACAATTTTTTTTTTTTTTTGTTTAGATAAGTTAATTTTTGGTCTTACAAAAAACATTTCAAGTCAATATCTCAATTAGATTTAAAAACATACTTCATTAAAACTCCGCCCTTCAAGAATATTGCACTTTTTCATATTTTAGTATAAAATGTCAGAACCATTGTCTTGTTATTGAATTAAATACTAAGGAAATTTATACAAATTTTTTATTATGAAAAAGTGCAATATCTTTTTAGGTAATGCTCTGTATTTAGTGGTAAGCTCTGTAGCTGCTGAAATCTGAACAGACCATCACAGGGAACCTGTACCGAACTCAACTGATTCGTTTGAAGTGAGCATTGGCCGAAAAACAGTCAGAATATGCTGCCAGACAGGAAACTGTAATATTCCATCATGTCAACACTCGGCCGCATGTTCCAATACCTGTTAAAAAGTATTTAGAATGAAGTGGTTGGAAAGTTTTCCCTCACCCGCCTTAAAATTCAGGCCATGCTAACCGTGGTGCGGCAGTTGATAAAGTACTTTTGTTTCCCATATATTTAATAAAAATAATTTTGAAAACATTAATTTTAGTATAATTTTTGTGCTATTGAAGAAACTGCTACTAAAAATTTGACTATTTTAACAAAATCTGCTCCATAGTCCACGTTTTTGAGCGTTCAGGTAATAATTATATGACAGATATATTCCAATAAATATATATGTATATTTTCTATAGTTTGTGAAGAAATTTTAAAACTTCGATGTGAAATTTTTAATTTAATGATATACTTAAAAATCACTATACTCAATAATTGCCTGACGTTTGTAACAATTTAAAAATTTATTATAAGTCATTTTTGAAGCCAGTTCCTATTAATATTACAATTTTTTTTAAATCTAGGAGTAAAATCTAAAAAAAGTTTAATTTTTGTTAAAATTTATGAAATTTTCATAATCATTTCATAATTTTGAATTTGATTATTTTTCACGACTAGGTGAATAGAGATTTTGGATAAAAATCGTATTAAATATTAGTTTAGAATTTTTGCAACAAATTACAAAATTTTAATATTTTTGGGATTACACAACAAGCGTCTTTTATAGATCTTTCACATAATACTAATATATTAAATGTTTTCTTTCTTTTCTAAGACACAGTTTCTTAGAACGTATTAAACTTTTTTTTTAGATGTTAAACCACCCACTTTGGAAATCCACCCACAACCTCCCAGATGTACCAAAATGCACACTGTTCAAGTCAACTCTAAAAGAAACACCTCAACTCTAAAAATGCGAAATTTCATTAAGATACCACATACGAAACGCAAGTTACAGAACTTACAAAAATAAAAAGTTCTGTTACCACCAATATTTACTGAATAAACAACGTTCATCACTTTAGTACAAAAATTCCCATACGCTTCGGTTCATAGTTTTAGTATAAATAGCTGATACACACGCGTACAATTTCTCCAAACAGATACATACACTTGGGTTCCCTTTAAATAGTAGAATTTTAGTCATTACTGCGCATGCCCAAGAAAAAAGAATTTTAATCAGCAACAACAACAACTGTCTTGTGTGTGCTTAAGTAGTGCTTTGTCAACGAAACACTCACCTAATTTTTGGAGATGCGCATTCATTTTCAACTTATATTGTAAATTTGGTTTACAGTTTTAGTATAAATACAAGCTGTATGCATACCGCGATATTTATATTGGTTTAGTGCACCAAACTGTTAACAGCTCAAATGGAATTTGCAAATGTTCAAAAATTAGGTGACTGTTTCGTTGTACTTAAGCACATACAAGACAGTTGTTGTTGTTGTTGTTGATTAATGTTCGTTTTTGCTTGGGCATGCGCAGTAATGACTAAAATTCTTCTATTTAAAAAGAACTCAAGTAAGTGTGAGTATCTGTTCGCAGAAATTTAACGAGTGTACATCAGCTATTTATACTAAAACTTTAAACCCAAGCGTATAGGAATTTTTGTACTAATGTGATGCACGAAAATACCTTGAAGTTTATTCAGTTAGGAGTAAAATCTATTAAATATTGCATAGTGGTTACAGAACTTTTTATTTTTGTAAGTTCTGTAACTTGCGTTTCGTATGTGGTATCTTAATGAAATTTCGCATTTTTAGAGTTGAGGTGTTTCTTTTGGAGTTGACTTGAGCAGTATGAATTTTGGTACATTTGGGAGGTTGTGGGTGGATCTCTAAAGTGGGTGGTTTAACATCTAAAATAAAAGTTTACTATGTACATTCTAAGAGACTGTTTCTTAGAAAAGAAACAAAAAATTTAATATATTAGTATTATGTGAAAGATCTATGAAAGACGGTTGTTGTGTAATCCCAAAAATATTAAAATTTTGTAATTTGTTGCAAAAATTCTAAACTAATATTTAAAACGTTTTTTATCCAAAATCTCTATCCACCTAGTCGTGAAAAATAATCAAATTCAAAATTATGAAATGATTATGAAAATTTCATAAATTTTAACAAAAATTAAACTTTTTTTTTTAGATTTTACTACAAGATTTAAAAAAATTGTAATATTAATAAGAAAACTGGCATCAAAAATTACTTATAATAAATTTTTAAATTGTTATAAACGTCAGGCAATTGTTGAATATAGTGATTTTTAAGTACATATATCATTAAATTAAAAATTTCACATCAAAGTTTTAAAATTTCTTCACAAACTATAGAAAATATATATATATTTATTGGAATAGATCTGACATATAATTATTACCTGTATGCTCAAAAACGTAGACAATAGAGCAGAAAATTAGGGCCTGGCTCACTAAATGCGAACGAACATTTTCTTTCTTATTTTATATTGAAAACAATAAAAAAATTCAAATTTATTTGTTGTTTTCAATATAAAATAAGAAAGAAAATGTTCGTTCGGATTTAGTGAGCCAGGCCCTTAATGTTTTCAAAATTATTTTTATTAAATATATGGGAAACAAAAGTACTTTATCAACTACCGCACCACGGGTAGCACGGTCTGAATTTTAAGTCGGGTGAGGGAAAACTTTTCAACCACTTCATTCTAAATACTTTTTAACAGGTATTGAAGCATATTCTGGGTGTTTATCGGGCAATGCTCACTTCAAACGAATTAGTTGTGTTCGGTACAGGTTCCCTGTGATGGTCTGGCCAGATTTCAACAGCTACAGAGCATCCCACCAAATACAGAGCATTACCTTAAAAGATATTGCACTTTTTCATAATAAAAAATTTGTATAAATTTCCTTAGTATTTTATTCAACAACCAGTCGATGGTTTTGACATTTTATACTAAAATATGAAAAGGTGCAATATTCTTGAAGGGCGGAGATTTAAAAAAACATATTTTTGAATCTAATTGAGATATTGACTTGAAATGTTTTTGAAAGACCAAAAATTATCTTATCTAAACAAAAAAAAAATTCCGAATATCAAAATGCATCTAAAAATTTATGCATGATAGTCAAACTTTCGCACTGACCTTCTGGAAATAAATACTATTTATTTTTTTTTTGATTCTAAAGGTTTTAAATACTGCTAATGTCTTTTGAAACTCGAACTCCGCAAAATGTTTATATTTACAAGGCTAAAAATTTGAGAAGGAAATCAAGTTAGGATCTATCGCCTGCGATTTGTAAATCATACGGGTGGGTGTACTTACTAAAGGAACTTACGGGTTTTATGCAAGAATAATCAATTGGCAACAACTTCTGCAGACGCAGTTATATAATAACTCTAATTTAATCAGTCAATATTGATGAATGCTAACACAATATTTCTGGTATTAATAATGTTGTGAAAATATATATGTATGAACTGAACATTTCATTACCTGTTTCACTCTTAAACTATTTAACCTGAAACATATCTTAAAGTCAATTAAATAACGTAGTTTGCTCTGCAAATTCTTTGAACAAAACATACGTACACTTTCAAAATGTAGAACACTGCACAATTACAGCAAAATGCAATAAATTCCTCAATTAACCAATCAATTAATTGACCTAAATCTGCCAACACACTAGCAAATATGTACATACATATGTTCTTACTTATTACTTACATCTTGACTCAATCCCTGGGGCTCTCGACTCAACACAATCGTATAAATGCTGTGATGTAAATCACTCGAACAGAATGTCAATACCAAATGATCGCTAACGGCTTTCACCACCTGTACGGTGCCGGTGAATTGACTGTATTTATTTAGGGCCACCATTGAACCACGCTGCTCACCCACATTTGTCCAGAGACCCGGATGATTCATGGTATAATTGAAGTTATACTCAATGTTGTCATCTTTTTCGCTCCAAATCAAACGTAAATATCTGGTGCTTAAATGTGAGTGTCTCGAGTTACCAGTCACATCGTATTGCTGCTGTCCATTCGATAGTGATGATGATGACGATGATGTTGATGCTGCTGCTGCTGCCATAGCGTCTACTCTTCTGTAACTAGTCGGCTGATAATAATCACGCATCTGTGTATTTGAAATAGAAACAAAAATGTGTTGTATGTAGTATGACTATTTGTAGTGATTTTATGTTAGAGACATAGAAAGTTTGTTTGTTTTGCTTTTTAATTTTTTTTTTTTTATTAAAACTAGTAAAGTTAAATTAATAATTTAGTTATGAGTGGCTTGACAGATTGACTGTACTGCTAGTACTCACTTGATCTGTGACATCATTTAAATTTATCATCACACAACTGTCGTAACGATATACGCCTGGTATATCTTGTGTGTGCATTATGATTTCATTACCATACCAGTTACCAGTTATCTGTGGAAAAATTACAAAAAAAAAAAAAATATGTAAAATTAATTTCAGAAAGCAATAGATTTTATTAAACATTTTTTTGTTATTAATAGTTTATTGTATACCCTATAATTTCAAGTAGTTGTTAATCTTACATTTTTTACATAACCTTATTGGCTTATTAATACCATTTGAAAGTTAGCTTCAGCAAACCCTAATGACCCACAGTGTAGTTATTTAATAGACATTTTGCAGAAAATATTAGCAGCCTTTTATAATTTTTATTTGTTAAACTGAAGATCGAAAGCCCAATAATTTTTTTTAGCTTGGACCCGCACTCAGGGGATGTCAGCTACTCATGCCATTTATTGTGTTGGAACTAGGAAAATATGATATGGGAGGGAGGATATAGAGAGTGTTTGTGTGCATTTGATTTGAATTTTCCTATAAAATCGACTCTATTCACATAACCCCATTCAGAGATTTTCACAAGATCTTGGTTAAGCGTAACATTCATGTTTTGCCTCAATCTCCCACAGGTTTGGTCTATAATTGCATGAATAAGAATGGCAAATGTTACTGTTCTGCAAAAGAATAGATATGGTTGGATGTTTGACATAGAAGGACGTTTAGAAAGATAAGGAATAGAGCATTGCGGTACCCTTGAATTGATCTTGAACTCGTTTTATGAGATTCCATCTACAACAACTCGTATAGTGCGATCTCTGAGAAAAGTCGATATAAATCGGGAGAAGTTATAAGCGACACCAAAAGCAGTAGCAGTAGTTTTGATAAGAGCCCACCATACCACT
Source organism: Calliphora vomitoria (assembly GCA_942486065.2). Classification (NCBI taxonomy): domain Eukaryota; kingdom Metazoa; phylum Arthropoda; class Insecta; order Diptera; family Calliphoridae; genus Calliphora; species Calliphora vomitoria. The sequence goes on along the minus strand of OW818031.2, from coordinate 53,019,873 downwards.
CCCTATCGAACGTCTTAGAAATATTTAGAGCCTCCTCTTAACTTTCGCCAAAACTGTGAATGGAACGACACCTTTTGAACTTGCTAGCCTTCAAAAGGTGTCGTTTCATTATTCCGTTGGCCTCTAGATATTTAACAAGATGGTAGTCAACTTTAGAAAGTGCAGAATAAATTCCTATTAGGCTATAATTTTCAGGGTTGCTAGCCTCTCCCATTTTAGGAATTGGCTTTACATTAGCAACCTTCCAACATACAGAAAATTTGTCGGCACTGGTACTATGAATTGAGATGAAACAAATTTTCTGAAAAAGTAAAGTTATCTTTAGAATAGACACATAGAGATACGAGTATAAAAACTACAAAATGACAGCTGATAACAAGAATTGTTTCTCAGACAAGTTGAATTTGGTTAAAGGTTATTTTCGAAAAAATATCTAGTGGCCTATAAATTGTTTGATACGACATATATCATTCAAAGTTCAATATCTTTAACAAAATACAATGACTCAACCTCGACCATGTAGAGCATTCTAAATATCAACTTAACTCAACCATAATTTGTTTAGTATTTATTTATTTATTTTTTTTACATGTTTGTTATATTTATGGTTGTAGATTAGTTTAAAAACAAATAATACACACTGCATTTGATAATTGTATAATTTAATTAATCAATTTAGATTTTGAGGAAGCATTGTTTACTGTTTATTCTGGCATTATGCAGACGAGTATCACATCTCCATATCGTCACAGCCAAACATACGAAATTCACATTGAAGGCTTTCAGTGGCGAGTGCATGTAAAAAAAGGTCATTTGGAGTCAATATTTTTTTTTTATTGTTTGTGGCACATTCTTTTGTAACACAATTTATGTGGGTTGAATTTCAGCTCGAAAATTGTTTTTCTTTTTTTGTTTGAAAGAAAGTTCAGAAGGTGGGGGAGATATGTTAAGCTTTTGTGTAGTTGTTATGCTGAACTTTGAGTTAGGCAATAAATATTAATATAAAATAAACTCTTAATTTTAAATTATGCTTTCAATTTAAAATATAATTTTAGAAGCTCGTATTCTTAAAGTTTCGAAATGTTTGAAAATGGTCATATGTTGACACATCGTAACTATTTTTTTTAAGAGGAGAAAATTATTGCCGAATATTTCCTTCTTCATACAAATTATGTGTGGCATCATTATAACAGTTTAAGTGCTCCCAAGGTCTAAGCAAAATCGCACAACGCTTTGTGTTGGACATTTTTTTGAAATTTAACCCTTTCACGACCTATTTTTGAGTCTAATTTTTGATAAATTCTTGAACACAGTACCAATGAAACTGTCAATTTTCAAAGACAATACAAAATATGTGCTGTAACCGAACTTGATTTAATCTAAACACATTAATAAGAGACACGTTTACAAACTAATTAAACTTAAAATGGAACCCATTCTTTTTTTCGTTATTTGGTTATTCATTATTTTCGTGTTCGGACACCGGTGTCCCCGTGGTCGTCAAAGGGTTAAAAGAGCTCTTGAGAAAATGTTTTTCAATAGCCTATAAACCGTGGTCACCTAGTTTAAGAACCTAGTTTCCTCAATGTAATTTGTTATTGCTTTCCAATTAGAATTCCTAAGATGTTCTAGATTTGACATGGTATCTCTAATTTGACTAAAGATAGGATAGCAGTACAGGTAATTCAATGTTTCGTCCTCTTTTTCATAAGCTCTGCAGAACAGTTTTCTGAGTGTTGGCATATTTAGGTTTAGAATCTCCTTTGTTCTCTTTAAGTTTGGGTTTCCCCAAACGATATTTGTCATCCTACCGATTGTAGAGTTCTGCCAAACTCTGAAAGGTTCATTTATCGCCCACTCCTTTAATTAATCTTTAAACCTTGGAAAGGGTTTGGTATTTTCCAAATTGACGATATCTATAAATGAACTCGTTCTCCTTTCCGATAATGCCACGATGATAAGGAACCATATTATCTTATTTCGTTCTTACATTGTAAACAATTTTCGTTCTTCTGCGTTTTAACAACCGCTTGACAACCTGTAAAAATAACAGTTGAATTTTTGTTATCAATACTCTTCAATCATTTAATAGTTGCCACGATCTCAGCCTGAAAACCAGTATTATAATCTGATAGACGATATTATTGAACTATATTTAGTATTTTCTCCTGATGAAGTTTATTTTGGCATATTCTGCTTATTTATTATCCTTTGGTGTCTGGTTGCTTGATAATTTATAATTTACCTCCCATTACCATCAGTCTAGTTGCAGCAAGGGCGGATCATATTTCACTCATATTTCGATAGGTAGAGGCTTTATATTTACCTTCTTCTCTTAGGATGTCCACCATAAAATCGAGGCATACGTTAGAATCGTTCACAGTACACGAGTGTACTGCGAGAGCCTATAACTCCTCTGCAGAAAGTCCATATTCTACGAGCATTTTCTACTCTGCTCTTTCCAGTATAATCTCCAATCGAGTACTACTTCTAAATGTTGGACCTTCTTCATTATTTGTATTGTTTTGTAATATTTCGCTTTCAAGTGAACACACAAATTTTCATCTTATCTGGGTTTACATATAATTCTCGCTTCCTTTGCCCTTTTAAATAAAATGTTGAGATCATTTCCCTTCATCGTATAGCGTAATTAGTAGACTATGTATGGTAGTTACCCATAATAGGGGAGGGTTCCTCTGCCTCTTATTTTTGTGTCATTTGCTCGTAAAGTATTCATTTGTATTCCAACATATGACCTATCCAAACAATTATGTCCTGGTATAAATCAAATTGCCGTAGGGAACAAAAACATTATTGAAAGCTCCTTATATCTCAATAAATATATGCCAAGAGCAAGGGATCTTTCAATATGATTTACAACTTCCTGTACTGCTGTCTCGATGAACCTAGACTTAATATTTTGTTTTAATTTCATTGCGCTGTCTGATATATGACCTTTTACCAGTGACGACAATTAGCTGCAAGAATATCATGAAGCTAATGAAGCTTCGAATTTATTAATTCAATTTGAGCTTAATTCACTAAAATCTTAATTCGAAGTTCAAAAATTGCAGCCATTCATTCCATAAATCCATTCCAAAAATCTAATTTGCTCTTAATCATTTACAAAATACATTGAATAAAAAGTTTGTAATAAATTTTAATTAAAGGAACATAAAGAATGTGGTGAATATTCTTAAGGCTTTTTTGTAATGGATTTGAATTAAAGAAAACAAGGAATTAATTCTATAAAGAATGAATTCTCAAAGCAATGAATCCAACACATTTGAAGCCTATGAATTAATTTCTGGTGAATGCTTCAATGGATTTATTAAAAGAATTTATTTAATTTGATTTTGAAAACTGAATTAAGAATTATTTCCTTCTACGCTTTTGGATTTGCGTAGGCTTAAGTTCATTTATTTGTAATAATTTAAATTTATTTATTTTAATTAACCAAATTTTTGGCCACTATTAGAATACTTAATTTATGCAATTTAAAGTAAATAGTACTGGTTGTTATACTATGTTATCTTAAAGTACAAGGCATTAGTTTCGTTATTTTCCATCCAAATTTTGTGTGAAACACCAATTAACTAATAAACCTAAGAAAACAAATCTAAGCAATTAAGTAGTTAAGTAGTTAATTTTAATTAACAATTCATAACATATTTAGTGTTATGTTATGTTAATTAAGGTATTTATTTGTTTCACGTTGTTTACTCTCTCAAATAAAACACTTGTGAGAATAAACAACAGCAAAATTATCATGAATATATCTGATATATACCACATGTGGGCCTGTATAATACATGGAACCTTGGGAAAACATATTTCCACCAACGCACATAGAGACGAACAACGTTTTATTGACTTCCATACATATAAGGATTAATTTTAATTAATTGCTTAAGTGTTTCTGTTGTTAGAAATATGACCCATTCTTTAACATACGATATTAACCGCTGAATTACAAAACTTACTTTTTTAAAAGAACATCATGATAGCAATGACTTTTGACAGATAACACCGCGATGCTTTAGTCATAGAGAGTGTTGTTTTTGTTTTCACATAGTTTTTTTACTAATACATTCTCACCACTTAGGTTTTTGACAACTGAGTTAGGTCTTTGCCAGCAGAGTTTCCGCTCTATGTATATTTTCTCTATGGCTTTAGTATCTGAAGGGATAAACAAACAAAAGTCTCTCCTTGACCTCTCTAAAGGTTTAATTAGACGTGCCATAACCATAACCGTATAAAACAGCTGTTCGAACCAAGCTTATGGGCAACAATGTATTTGATTATTGCGTATGATATGTCTATGGTTACGGCTATGGCGATACGGTAAGGCACGACTAATTGAACCTTAAAGAAAAGTATAGAATAGAGTTTGTTTAAAACAATACATTTTTTTGGAATTGGAAAAGGTAGGTTAACACATACACATATGTCAGTCGCGACTTTTATTCTCTCTAGCCATGTCACACAATAGTGCTAGAGTTTCAAGTTGTATGCAAATTCCTCATCTTCACAATTTTCGGAGGATTTCGAGTTGCTTTATTATATAGTATGCTTTACAGAGTCATGAAAACTGTAATCTTAACATTCTTCATCACTTTCTGTACTTTTGAGTACTTTTTCTAACACAGTTTCTAATTCGATAAAAAAATTCCTTTTCGCCATTTCGTAAGACACTCTTATTTATAAAAAAGCTCTGTTTACAAGCAGTAAATATTACTGGCAGTAGCCTAAATTCCAATATTGACGTTTTCAAAGAGATTGCATTGCTGAAATTGCCTTGGCAGTCAATGTGTTAATACAAGTCAAAATGATTTTGGTGGCACTGATTTTAAATATATTCGATAACTTGATTCTAACTGTATACATGCTGCTTATAGTTTTCGGGAAATTGCAGGGTGAAAAAACGAAAATAAATGATTTTACAACATTTTATTAAATTATTTAGAAGCTTTTTTTCTACAATACGATGTAGGTCCTTAGGACATACCCGTGTGATACTCCAAGAGTTATATGTCATCATATGTTCAGCCCAGCGACCTTGGTTTCTATCTTCCATCACTTTTAAATCTTAATGTAATCTTGTTCTGCGCTATACGATCCAAGATCAGATAACTTGTCTAAATGACTGTACAGATAGTGTAATTTTATGCTCATATTACATCCGATATTTCTAAAGCTAATTAAAAGGTTGAAAACAAATTCTCCGTAATTTTCAGCCTTCTGGTTTCCTTAGAAATCACAACTGCAACAAAATATTTCCAAGCAGCTGCTTCTAAATCATTCATTAAAACTCTTATTTGTAGGCCATCAAAAATAGCAGCTTTTAGTTTTTTCTGTACTCAAACCAGGAAACTTTCTTGAAATAAAGTCAAATTATGGACCAGTTTAATCTAATGCCTTCACATACTGCTTCATAAGTCCCAATTTTACGTGTAATGGAGGCAATATGACGGGTTTATAACATTTTGTTTTCCAACCGTCATGAGAGACCAGACAGAGGCCAGTCTTTCTTGATCCAATGGCCATGTTTTGCTCTGCTGTCCCATTAGCAGATGAAACATGAAAATTTAGTGTACCCACTTTGTTGACCTAACAAGAAATTAACCATTTTTAAATCGACACTTATAAACCATTGATGAACCGAGTAAAAAAATGTTTCTAAAACAAAATCGACGTTTTGATAATCCTCCTTTAATATCTAGTAAAACACATTTTAATCTTCGCTTTGAACAGTAAAGAATATCCATTCATCAGCTTTGTAGCTTGAGAAAAGACTACATAATTTTATTATCAAGACCGCGATAAAATGAGACTTTCGAACCTTGATTTTAAAGATCTCTTTCAAGTCACTAAAGGCATCTTGTAAAAAAAGTAAAAATCGCTGCCATGTTTTTCCGAAAAACGTCCAGCTGTATCCGGCAAATCCTTTAGGAGACGGTATGTCATATTCCTTTTATTCATACCATGTAATTTTACAACATAAAATTAGCAAATGACTACGTTTACCACTTCCCCACTGTCATAAAAGTTCACTACACACTTTACACACAATTGGTCAATTCTCAAGGTCTCTTATCATGTCATATTGTCATAATGTCCTAATATTTCACAATGGTTTTTATTGCTTTTCCAGCAAAAAGTGTCCTAAAATAATACAACTTTCTATGCTATGTTTATTGTGCTATCGTAACGTACGAATGTCTAAGAGTCGATTAAGCCGAGCTGCCGAGTCGTGATATATTAAGACATTATGACAATATGACTGATAAGAGACCTTGTGAATTGACCAAATGTTTGGAATTCACGGCTAATTCAGGGCCATAATTTCCATCTTAAAGTAATTGAAATACGTGTTTTTCACTAAAGCCCGTTTTCTCAATGTATCGACAAACTGCCTGTTACTAAATCTCGATATAAATTTATTAGGCCGATAAACTGTCCGTTAACAATTTCGGTTTTCTCAATATACCGACAAAAAACATTTTTTCAGTTGGCAATACTTCTTTAAATAGATGTGAAAGTTGGGAAATCTGCCTTCAAGTAACAACATGTTTACATAAATCAGCTGTTTAATGTGGCCATCGACAGCCGGGAATTTTTGTAAAATTCATTATCCTCCATGTCTGCCAGGTAGTTTCAGCATTCACTTGGAACTCATGTTCTTCGAATCTTCCATCAAATTAATGATAATTCCTCTATTAAACTATTTTTTTTATAAAATCTATTTAATTTCGTTCACAAAAACACATAAAAACCATTTATAAATAAATAATTGGCAGATGAGGTCGGATTAGCTTTGCGACAGAATAGAAGCAAATGAGACATTGAGAAAACCAAATTTCTTTAATCTACAGTTTTTCGTTGATAATCAACTAATGAGAAAATCGCCCTAAGTCTGTTATAGGTTTTCTAAACTTTTTGACTTTGTACTCACCACACATTTCAGTCATTGCGACAACTTTTTCGCGAAAGGACATAATTTTTAAATCAATTTATAGAAATGAACATATAATATTACGAAACGGGCACAGGAGTTTACTTATGACAGCCAATATTGAAAAACAGATTTGTTGACCTATGTAATCAATGCGATTTGTTAGAGAATTATTTTCGTTTTCCAAAATGTTTATTCAATATGCAAACACTTTCTGAAATATGCAAATTTTCTCAAATTCTGAAATGCGCTTAGTTTTTTTATAAATATACATACATATATTAAACTTTACAAAGTGGGTTAGTCATCTATTGTAAAACTAATTTTTTGTATTGGAATTTCAGTTTATAAACTTTCACAAACATATTTATATTTTATAACCCATATTTACTAAAACTTGTAAAATACTTAGATTCTTGAAATACATAAGTATTTATCGTATTAATTTCAACACTATTTCAATATACAACATAATTCAACAATATTTTCTTAAAATTTACGCACTTGTTTTATATCCACAGAATGTTGAGGTTTAATATTCAAACACAACATCGATGGTGGATGATGTTGCCTGATATCAGTTGTATCACCACCAGATCTGGACGGAACATATGTCTCGTATATGGTATCACCGTTTACATGAGATGTTATTAATATTAAAATAACAGCGGTAAGTCCGTGTAACATTGTATTTGTTGGTTTCATTGAATTCTTATCAAAATTTTCACTAAGTTTCTAAAGAAATTGCAATGTTTTCTATTTTCATACAACTGTTTCGATTATTGTTACACTTTTTTTTTGTTTTTCACTTTTGCGATCGTGTGATCTGTTTGAACTACAACGAGATAATAATATTGTGAACCCAGTGGAAAAAAGTAAATATTAAATTGACTCAAAGTTTTATTTCAATTTCGAGCGATTTTTTTTTTTTTCATCTAAAAGATGAATTTTATTTTCTGTTTGCAATTGTTTGTGTTGATGATGATGATGATGTTGATGATGATGGTGGGTACACAAGGGAAAATCAACTACATGCTACAACATGATCAGCAAAATGCGACAATAACAAAAAGTTATAATTGAACTTAAACGATTTTATTTTTCATTACTGTTGTTGTTGTCGTTGTTCCCTTATTAAACTCAAATTGTGGGGGTTATTGTCACAGTAGTTGTTGTTACTACATACATATATGTATGTCTGTTTGAGTAGATTACAATATACTGAAATCTTGAGGTCCATTACGCACGTTTACCGTTATAAGCTCAATATTCTTACATCCATAGAGTAAATTTGTACATTTGTAAGTATGTATATGCAAGTATTTACGTCTGAGTAGCAACACTCTCATTGTAGTGAGTGCATTTTATCATCGTATCGTGTACACGACTACTGAATGAATTAATTAATTTGTTTTCATTTTTTTTTTTTTGTTAATTATGTTGTACTCAAATAACTTTTATAAACATTTTCTTATTTTCTTTCTTAAATGAGTAATTTTGTGTCAAAGAATTAACCAAGATATTACGCATACCCTACAACAGGTATTGATGATAAGATAATACACAGGCTTACAAATTTCCTGGAATTTTTAAGCAGTTTACCGGCACTACACCAGATTTCTATAATTTTTCATGTTGATTGTATTGGCTCTTAATACGTATTTTATAAAGGGTCTTTCATTGAGTGCTTCCTATCTTTAAATTTAAATAAAACAAAGTGTGTGTAAGATGTCATCGAAATTTTGTATTCGTATGAAAAGCCTATCGATGCCATTATGTATTGAATACAACATCGTGCTTCGCAGGGTGCGCGCATCCGAAATGTCCCATTTTCCATGACATGGGATAGACCTGCGACTTAAGAAAACCCACAAATAAAATTCGAACGATATCGGTGACCAGTTAACATCGAGTCCACGTGAGATGACCATGCCCTCAAATCGCTCGTGCAGATTAGACACCACATGTCGTTGGTGTCTATTAGGGCGGGTCGATTTGTAGGGTGACAAGGAAAATCGTATTCTAGGGATCAAAATAAGAAACTTTGCCCAAGGAACCATACCTCTAAAATGATGGTAAAAATAAGGAACATTATTTTGACCAAAAGGTAAAATTTTCAACATTTTTACCCACCCTACTCCAGTTCTTTGATAACAGGGGATCCAAATATTTCCCGATTTTCTCCATTAGAATTCATTTTAGAGGTATGGTTCCTTGGGCAAAGTTTCTTATTTTGATTCTTAGAGTACGATTTTCCTTGCCACTTGGGCGATTTTTAAATCAACTCGCCCTAGTGTCCATATTATCCAGTTCAGGCCAAAATAAGTTGGTAATCATCGACCTTTTACGCTCGCCGTTGACGGTGATGGCCTGGCAAACGTGATTCTCAAAGAAATATGGACAGATGACAAAACTTATTGCCCTAAAACAATTTTATCATTTGCATGGTGATTTACCAAAACAAACTGAATAAAGGACAGCTAATTAGACAGATGTAGCTTCAACAATATGTCATAGTATCTTCTATAATATGAATTTGACTCATATATTGGCAGCTCCATACCAAAATATTTCCATAAGAGGTTTATTCGGGGGGCCTATTCTCCTTTTTATACCCTACACCACAACAGTGGGGAGGGAATAATGCGTTTGTGCTGATGTTTGTAACGACCGAAAATATTAATGTAACACCCACCTTAAAGTATACCGATCGACTCAATCACTTAAACGATGTCCGTCCGTCCGTCTGGCTGCCAGACAGGTCGCAATTTAGAAGATATTTCGATCAAATTTGGTACATACATACATTTGCTTCTGCCCAAGGACGAAGCTTATTGAAACTGGCTGAAATCGGTCTATTATTTCACCTAGCCTCCATACAAATGTCCCTTCTTCTCCTTCATATAAGCTACTACCTATAAACAGCTCTTTGCTAACATCGATTCCGTAAAAAACACAGCACCATTACATCATTTACCCCCATAGCCACACAGATCTTTTAGGTTTTATTCTAGCAGATAAGAGGAGAGTCCACGTGCCGCTAGAATTGTCGAAATTTATCGACACAGTCAGCAACGTCACAGTTTTCCAAGACAAGCAGCTCTTCATGAATTCTCTAATATGCACAATATGATCTTATAGAACAGGGGTGCCCAAAAGTTCCTTATGGAAGAGCAAACTCCAATACATTTAAAGAAAAACTAATTTTTATGCAATATTTTTTTGTTGTAAAAACCAAAACATACAAAGAACAAAGCCAAAAATACACACTCTTTTAAAAGATACCATACGATAAACAAAAACCAAATCTACATTGATGATCGCTGTCGACAATGTTTACCAGCAAAGCATACGAAAGTGTTGTTGCTTTGCACTTGCGTGTATACAGTGAAGAACGATAAAAAAAAACTAACAAGACAAAGTTGTTTGTGTATTTCATATTGCTAGTGCTGAGTGCTGTATTGAGTATAGAAACACACAGCCTATAGCTAAGAGCATTTACAAAAACAAATGAGCACCAAGAGTATAGGGCTTGGGCACCCTTTGTTATGGAATATATACAACGCAACAGCAACATACACAGCAAAGGATCGTATAGTAGCTGGACGCCACAGACTTGAGAGATAAGTAACGAAAACTCGTCGAGTTAAACAAGGAGTTCCTCAGGACCTTGGGCTAAACCAGTTTAACTAGTTTCGTACGTGGCCGACTATACATTCACATATGTCGTCATGCTATAACGATGTTTACCAAATCACAGTCTAGTAATTAGAGCGAAAGCGGGATACCCCGATAAACTAGTCGATAGTGTGCTGGACTATTAATCTGAGGGTTGTGGGTTCGATTCCCGCCAGAGACTCTGGGTGTATCTGCAGAAAGCAAAACGTTTCGCAGTTTGTGATTGTTTTTAAAAAATCCTGCATTTATTACCAACGAAATCATCGCCAACACTATTCTCTAAATGGAGGAAGGAGGTAAAGTTCAATCTTAGCTTCGAAGACAATGAGGTCCTACCGTAAATCACCCGAAACTTTTGGAAGTTACTTTTTCATATTTTTATTTATATTTCTTTCCACACATAAAACTGCCCAGCTAATTATACTTCACATCGTTTAGTGGATTTATGGACTAACCAGGCAAAGTAGCACAGTTCCTAGGTCTTGATCTCAACGCATAACATCTGGATTAAACAAAGTTGTATATATATATAGGGTATTTTGAAAGTCACCTTATTCGGTCTCATATTATGTACATCCATACATATATTTGTTTATCCCAAGCCAACAATTCTTTGACCATTAATTAATTAATAAAAAAAATTATAAAAAAACTAAATCCATAGATACATACACATAGATCGGAAACTCAGCTTTCAAAGACCTACTAATTCAGTTGTCAGAAATCTAAGTGATGAGAATGTATTAGTAAAAATACTATGTGAAAACAAAAACAACACTCGTATTAGTGATTATTTTGAGTAATTTTTTTGTTTCAGTTTTTTTTTCTAGTTTCCGCTCTATGTGTATTCTATGACTAAAACCACAAGAGGTTTTACGTCTTCTTAATAAATAGTTTGAGTATTTTTATATCACAAATTGAGTGATTCAATTTAAATTTTACATAACATTAAAAATATTGCGTTCGTTAAAAAAGAGAGTCATTGATGATTAATTTTCTCATATTCTTTAAGCTAAGGGTTTATAAATAGAGTGAATATTATTAATTTTTTTTATCTGTGACAGCCCTATTATTGACAATTGCAAATATGTACGTTTGGTGTTGTCATATTTTTAAACATTGCTGTTATCCTCAGTAGTTCCTAGGCGAGAATTTACCAGATCATTAAACAAACATTAATAAAGTTATTTTCACAATCAGAACATAATCTAACAATTTGCTGAATGTTATCTATTTGAAAGTCTTTTGCATAAGCAAAAAAATAGAGGAATATATTAAAAATCATAGAGTTACAAAAATTAATGTAAATCGAATGACAATATGTGAAAGTTTATGAACACCTAAATTGTTTTTGACAACTGAGTTAGGTCCATGACAGCAGAGTTTCCGATCTATGTGTTTAAGTTTATATATTTCTTTTAAATTACATTTTTTTATATTAATTGTCTTTAATTTTTGGCATTACAAATTACTACAAACTAAACTTATTTTAACAATATTTCGAGATTTAATAAAATTCGAGTTTTAATCCCATCCAAATTAAATTATACTAAAGCTTGCCTTGCTGCATCATCAGATTAATTTTGTCATAAATCCAATCAATATATTTCTCCACACGCACATAAACACCAGGATGATTGGCATAACCACAATGTTGGCCCCATGAAATGATGCCATACAAAGTTTCACCATCTAAAAAATATTTAATAATAGATGAAATTAAAGAACCATTATTTCAAAAGTTATTTAACAATTATACCCTCATCCGAACAGACTAAAGGTCCACCCGAATCACCATCACAAGCATCAGCGCTTTCATCCAAGAAACCAGCACAAAACATGCCTTCGGTCATGGCATTTGCATAAACATTTTTCTGGTGACAAACTTCATCAGCCAATATGGGCACTTGAGCAGAACGTAAAATATTGGAAGGAGCTGAAAGATATAAATTTATTGTTAATATTTCAGTTTTAAAATAGTAAAACATAAACTTCTTACTTGATGTTCCCGATTTAATAGAACCCCATCCTGATATTGTACACATACGATTTGTCTCCAAAGTGGCACCCTTTTCGGGCAAACATATGGGTTGTACATAGTCATTGAAACGTACTGGGGTCTTGAGTAATATCAAAGCAATATCATTGTTCATATGCTTTTGATCACGGAATTTTTCGTGAATATACCAATTTTCAATATTCGAATCGACTTCTGAAGATTCGGCTATATTTGCATAATGATCACCCATGCGCACGAAATACGAACCCTTTGGATAGCCCGCCAAACAATGAGCTGCAGTAAGTATTAGTTTCTTTGAAATGATTACCGCACCACACCAATGACTTGATATGCCTCCACGTCCTCGGGTACGTATAGTTGCTTGCCACGGATGACGTCCTCTTTTCGCTATACTACCATTAACAACTCTTTCCTCGGGATGTTCGTATTCATCTACCAGATTCGTCTTGAAATGTCCACATTTCTTTTGACTGTGCACTGCTTTACTAGAACGTTGCCAGAGTCCCTGGTATAAGCCCAAATCATCTAAATCAGTTTGTTCAAATTGTAAGGTAGATTCTAGATCTTCAGCTTTAGGTGCTGTTATGGAATTATTAGGTTTAGAGAGAATTGGCTTGGGACCTGCCGAACATTTAAGTCCCACATCCTCGGTGTGATTACAATTGTTTTCACCCCAAGACCAGTGATTACACTCATCAATCTTGGTCTCATTACCCAGGCAAGATACCTGGTCCAACCAAATGGGTCCACTGCCAGGACCATAAATATTTTTAGCAATTTCCTTAACAAAAAAAAGAAGAGATTTAATAAACGAAAAGAAATAAACATTAATTATATTATTACCGCTTTGCCGTAAAAACCAAAGGAATTACAAACAACTTGAGCCTCTTTTAAACCGAAATCGTCATCACAAACAGTGCCCCATTCACCGCGATAAAATACCTCCAGGCGTCCCTCATTAGAGCTGCGGCCACCTTCCAAACGATATTTAATAGGGGCCTGTAAAAAAAGTGTTATGAAAACTGGCCTAATAAAATTATTCCCGACTTACATTACAAACTTGTTCACTTTCATCCGAGCCATCCTCACAGTCGGGCGTTACATCACACAAGAAAGCCGTTGGTATACACTCCTTGGAGGTGCTACACAACCAATAATTATCGGGACACTTTAGTTTTGGTACTTTACACACAACACCCACTACTTCATCGGGTCCGCAGTTATTAACACCCCATCCCTTGAAATCACATTCCCTTAGGGAAGTTTCATTGCCCTTACACTCAACCTCATCCATGGTAAAGTATAAATTAACATCAGAGGGTGCATAATACGAGTTGCCACGTACTTCCATGGCTCCCATTTTAAAGCCCAATTCATGGCATACAACATCAGCATCGGGTAAACCGAATTTATCATCACATACGTAACCCCATTTGCCAAGAACTATGAAATAAAGATCATTAAAAGGAATAATATGAATATTCAAAGTTGTTACATTTAAACTTACTTTTGACTTCAACTCGCCCCATATTGGAACTCTGACCTCCAGTTAAACGTAATTCGTAACCCAAGTGCTCACATTGCTGTTCATCCTTACGATTTCCACAATTATTGACACCATCACAGACCTAGGTAAAATAAAGATATAAAGAGTTTCCTGAATTAATTGAAAGCATTGCAAAGTCGGAGATACCATTCGAAAATTTCATAATTATTCATTTATTGGTAAAGTAATTTTTTTCTTTTAAGAAATAAGAGATTTAAATCAAAGCCATAAAATAAGTTTTCCAAAAAGGTCGGGTCGATGTTGATAGTGGCGGCCATTTTGTTTTGGTGACTTCTGTCAAATCTGTTGTTTATTATTCAGTCGCTGATAAACAATTTATTTTGTTCCGAATTGAACGATGTCGCTTTCTGCTACTTAGGGAACAATTTGGTGAAAAAAAGTGACACCGATTTGGCGTGTGATTTGACTTAACTAGACTTTTTCTTGTGGGGTTTTCTTGTATCATATTCTATGGCATTTCAAATAAAAAAACAAGTAAGAGAGCTATATTCGGCTGTGCCGAATCTTATATACCCTTTACCAAATTATACTTTAAAATAAAAATGTTTAATATTTTTAGCTAAACAAAATTAAAAATTTATTTTTTTAATTTTTTTTTTTCCAAATTTAAAAAAAAAATCGGTTTAAAAAACATTTTCCCTGATTCTGACCCATTGTAGGTCCAAATTACTATACCCTTATATACATCGTTGCAATGGACTTTGAAATATCTATCATTAGTAATCCATATTGTCTATATTAATGACTTAGTAATCCAGATATAGATCAAAAATAGGCCAAAAATCGAGGTTGACCCGGTCTCAGCCGATTTTTTCGATTTTAAATAACGACCGAGCCGGAAGAATTCCCGTTATATTGATAAATCAATTATGTTTGTAAGTTATTTCGGGGCTCCGGAAAGTTGATTTCAACATACAGACGGACATGGCTATATCGACTTCCGATCCAGAATATATATTCATTGTGGGTTCGCAAATGAAAAATGTAGAAATTACAAACGGAATGACAAACTTATATATACCCTTGCCACTCATGGTGAAGGGTATAATAATTTCGTAAATATCTCACATACAGCTTTTTTATACCAATTCAAGTTCATATTGGTAAGCCTTTTATATCGGAAATAAACCTGAGATACGCAATTTACATTTATACTAAATCAACATGAAGTCATTTAAGTATCCAAACTATAGCTGACAACTAGATTGGTAAGTGAGAGCCAAAAACTTAAATATGTTATCGAAAACCTAATTCATGAGAATGTATTGCCATATTGTTATTGTAACACCTATATGTGTTAAACTACTGGTTTAACACTGGTTTTTCATTAAAATTTCTCTCTCCTATGATCCGATCAACATAGACAATTTAGATTTTTAAATGGTAATCAAATCCAAAAAGTACTTTTCATTGAGCTTGACAATAGGCTTCCTTTATTTATAACGGGTGAGAAAGTTGAAATAAGTTTTGGTTTTTAGATTACAGTTGTGTTTTTATGACAAACTAGCCGACCGCCCGGGCTTCGCTCTGTAGCTATTTACTAATGATTTGTATTTCATCTATATATATATAAATTAAGTAGTGAAAAGGAGACAGTGTTGATAGCTCTTCAAGTTGCTCCAAAATAATTTATCTTATTAAACAAATGAGAAGTGAATAGGAGGCAGTAAAATGTTGTTCTTTGAGTTTTCCTAAAATGTTCTCATATTTAATAAAACTAGAAGTGAAAAGGAGGCAGGGGTGTTAGTTTTTAAGTTTCTCCAAAAATGTATCTTATTAAGAAGAATGAGAAGTGAAAAGGAGGCAATATATTAAAAACTTTAAATTTCCGAGCATAGAATAAACGCATAGAACGGAAGGAGAGAGAATTATCAATGGAAAATATTACTCTCTTTTTACACATACGGGTGATACAATAACAAAATACATGCAATACATTCTCATGAATTAGGTTTTTGACAGCAGACTTAGGTTTTTGGCTCTCAATTACCTATCTAGTTGTCATCTATGTTTCCGAGTTTTACCAGGAATTTTTTAATTTTTTTTCTCTACAAAACTGAGAATTTCGTATCGAATAAAAAAAATCAGACAAATCGCTCCAGCCGTTCTCACGTGATGCCATTACATTCATGGACCATTTTATTTTTATAGATATAGATATACATATAAATGATAAGACAATTTCCAGATACTAAACAGCATCATAAAGTCCCTTTGAAAAAAAGTTCTGAAAATCCTATGTCTGTCATCAAATTTAGATACCAAACAGTACCAGAATGTCCCTTAGAAAAAAATTTCAGAAAATCCTATGTCTATTAGTGCTTTCCTATCAGCTTTCCAGGTTTGGTATGGTATCCATTAACAAATTTTCGTTTCTAATTCGACTAAAGTCATGACAGTGTGGCAAATAATGTTCCAATGTCCTCTTTCTCACATGCTCCGCAGATAGTATTGTCGGATAGACCTACATGAGCCAGTTGACACATTAACTAGTCTTCTGAGTATTGGCCTTTTTATATTCAGAATCACTTTTGCTCTTTAGGTTTGGGTTTCTCAAAAGCAGAATTTATGGCACTCTTTGTAGTTCATCTTTAAACCTTAGGATAGGTTAGGTATTTTGCAGATATCCATACGTAATCCCATCCTGGATATTTTTCCAGCCATCTCATTTCCGATAATGTCATGCTGGCTTAGAACCCATATAATCTCAAGATTTTCGAGATTTAACATTTCCGTTCCTTAAGGTTTTAATAATCCGTAAAAATATGAGCTGGCTTTTTACCCTCCCAAATCAGATATAACCTAGTCGGCTCTCTTAAATATTTTAATAAAACACTTTACTGAATTTGTATCAAATGCCACTATTGTAAACCCCTAACAAATGTTGGACCAACATAGGGCAAACAAAAATATTGTATACTCTTTTTAGTTAAAGCGTAGTCCAATAAAAGTATTCGTACTACTTATTTGAAAAAAATTTCTTGGGAATGGAGAAAGTCCGGGCAATCCAACGAAGCCATGACACTGATTAATAAAAAAGGAAAGTTAACAAATTTCAGAAGATCTGAATGGCACATCGAGAACAATTCCAATAATTTAAATGTTCGCCATTTAATTTCTATAATATTTTTTCTTCGAAAAAATGTTCCAATTAATTTCACTAACCTGATGCTGCTCCACGCACTTTCCATTGCCACAATCGAATGGACAATTACCGCCAACTCTTAAATCAAAATCATAATTTCTCTGGGTACTAGTAGCCTCTGCTCTAGGATTGTAGGAACTTATGGGAGTAGTGGTATCATCAAAAGGATTTGGTAAATTGGGATGTTTCTCATGAAATTCACGAGTGTGTTGAATTTTAAAATGATGCGGATCATGAGAATGATGTCTGTGCCAATTGGTGTTATGTTCATGAGGGTATGTTAATGGCTTCATACTTGAACGTTCAGATTGTAAGGGTGTCTGATGGAGATTGTAAGATTTAGATGTCTCATGGGTACCCGTTTTTGTGGTAGTAACACCTACTAGATTGTGTTGTTCACCTGCAAGTATAAGTTCAACATCTTCTTGATGGGGTGTTGTGGTAGGAACAAGAGTATTTTTATTGGATGGTAGTGGTTTATGAGTAGTGGTCGTAGTGGTGGAAACTAAGCTCATTATATGAGATTGAGCCATTTCGGCTACATTATCGTCTACTTTACTTTCAGAGTCGAGATATGGTTTTAATAAAAGTTTTAAAGCCGCTTTCATGGCTAATTCTTGGTCTTGGGTGTCAGGGTTAGGATCATTCTCCTCATGTTCGCTATTGGCATAAGGAGGTGGACTGAGGCCATAGTATTGGGGTGATGGAGTACTGGTTATTTTTACATTGGTATTCTCCGAATTCAAGGGATCCCTATAGGTGGGTTTAATGGCCGAATGTTGGGGAATTTTTCTACCCACCCAGGAAGTATTACGCGAATGAGTTACTTCGGCATAGGGTGGACTGTAGTGGGGTTGATGGGGAAATGATTGTATGGTGGCATTTGATAGTTGTGGGTAGCCTGGAATAGGTCTTGTAGGCGTAATGGTTCTTGGGGGCAGAGGTACTTGTGTGGTTTGTTGGTATGGGTCTAAAAAAGTTCTAGCGGTGGTGGTTGTTAGTGTTTCGGATAATGGAGGCTGTAGACCACCATATAAATTGGAATTATCATTAATATTATGCCTGGAAGAAGATGATGGCAATTGATCAAAATCATTTAGATTATAAGATATTTGACCAGGAATTTGATCAATATTTATAGTGGTTATTTTAAAGTCAGAATCTGGTAAAGGCCTTTGACCAGAGTCATCAGTATTAAAGGGAGGAATGAAATGTGTTACTGGCCTATAAATTTGAGGTCTACCGGGATATTGAGGAGATGGTTGTGGTTGTTGGTTGGGAGGTATAAGCTGTGTGTTTACTGGCACACGAGTGTTAGTGTAAACTGTATTTTGACCCTGATCATGCCTAGGTATATCTACAGGTCGAATGGGTGTCCAAGTGTTTAGGTGTCTTGTATGATTTTGACGATTTGTGGAGGGATTGTGTGGAGGATTATAAGTATTTATAGGTTTTCTAGGGGTATTGGAAAATATTTCCTGTGAATCTTCTTGCGAACCAACTGGTTGAGCATAAACAATGGTCGGTGTAGTAGTACTTGCTGTTGTTGGTTTTAATGGTGCTAATGGTGTGCTAAACATTTGACGATTATAATTACGATTCGGTTCAAAAAATCCCTCCTCGTAGATGATGGTATGCGTAGGTTTATGCTGGTCCACATGTACTGCTGTGCCAGACCAAACGGGTGTCGCATCAGATCTAGCTGGAGGATTTTGATGATGAGTATTAGCAGTCTGTTGCCAAGTAGTGGAGTGATCATATGTAGAGCCCTGGGGACGGGGTACATTCATGTTTGTCCAACGATTTCCGGTAACTTGTGTATGGACTGTAGCAGGCTGGGTTTGAGTTGTGCCCGAGTTTGACCATTGTGGATTTACAGGGCGATTATTATGGCCTGTAAGTAAAGTGGAATGAAATAAATGATTTTAGAACACCAAGGCAACATTTCATGATTAATATATGTATGTATATCGAAAGAATTTAAGGGCATGCAATCGTTTGTATATTTCGAAAATCACATGCAATATTTATTCAATTCAATTGAAATTTTTAGTTTTGATTACTAAACTCTAGGCTGTATGTTTCAAGAAATTAAAAGCATGATTTGTTTAGATGAATATAGGGAGGAAACAAAAATGTTCAACTAGACATCAAACCTTACCCGTTTCAAATTTGTTAAAACTTGATACACAGGTTTATTATGGTCATACAAAATTTTAAGTTGCTCAAAAATTTTAAATTCGCTTTGGTTTGTCTTTTATCGAGGTTCAAAGTTCTAATTTGTATAAGAATGTATAAGAACTTATTAACCGCTTCTCCTAGTTTCAATCTATTTTTCTTAAACTATTACAAAAGAATTACGTTCCATTTTCTAAAGATTTTCCTCAATTATAGGCCATTGTGTGGATAACAACACATATAAAACATCCTTCAAGTAGGGATATTTTTTAAAATACAAATCTCTAAATTAAAATGAGATATGAAAGACAAAATCTATTAAAAACAAGTAAGAGAGCTATATTCGGCTGTGCCGAATCTTACGTACCCTTCACCAAATTATACTTTAAAATTAAACTTAAAAAAAATAAAAACTTTTTTAATATTTTTTAATTTTTTTTTTTCGAAATTTTGATTTTTCCAATTTTCTTAAAAATTTTTTTTAGTTTAAAAATTTATTTTTTTTAATTTATTAGTGATAAAAATGTTTTTGTGAAAAAAAATTCGGGTTATAAAATATTTTTCCCGATTTTGACCCATTGTAGGTCCAATTTACAGCCTTATATACATCGTAGCAATGGACTTTGAAATATCTATCATTAGATATCCATATTGTCTATATTTATGACTTAGTAATCGAGATATAGATAAAAAAAATAGGCCAAAAATAGAGGTTGTCTCGGATTTTTGCTCATATCTCCGTTATTTATGGACGGATTTTGCTGATTTTAAATAGGAAACTTCTCGAAAACATGCCTGACAGAATTATTAAAGATTTGACAGACGGACATGGCTAAATCGACTCCGCTATCTATAAGGATCCAGAATATATACTTTATAGGGTCGGAAAATTATATTGTGGAAATTACAAACGGAATGACAAACTTATATATACCCTTCTCACGAAGGTGAAGGGTATAAAAATGGGAATTGATAAATATTCCCAAAAAAGCTTATTTTTACATTAAGTATAACCATATTTACTTGTATATGAGTTTTTGACTTCGTAGCATAACGTTAACCTATTGTCTAGTATGGTCAAACAATTTTGATTTTTTTGAACGGCAGTTTCAAAACTCAATTTTTAATTTTTTTTTAAATTCGTTAAAGAAATTTTAGAATTTTTGGATCATTACTTTAAGATATATTGAGGATATATATAGGAATAAATATGTAAACAAATTAGGTCAATATCTTTAAAACTTTTTTTGTACCAGCGATTTAAATTTTGCGAATTTCGGGAAAAACTAATTTGTTTGCCATATTTTCGGAATAATCCCATTTTCATTACTGTTATGAATTTTAAATATAACTTATTCACAATATTATAGTACAGATATGAAACTTTAAATACACCCGAAAGTTTTACTAAAACCGGACAACGTTAACCCTTAAATCGTGAATGTCAAAGTTAAAATTTTGCAATATTTGGAATTTCTAATTGTATATATGTATGTGTATATTGTACACTAGAGCGTACCACCTTGTAAGCAAAAAAATTTCGCCGTACACCCTGTAATATAAAGTAATTCTGCAAGCCTTTTTGAATTCGTTATATCTTTGGCATTTACAGTCGGATCTTAAAGTATGATATATCAATGTTTATGTTTATTTTGCTCGCATCTATTAAAAACTATGAATTTTCAACCTATATAAAAGCTAAACTAAAGCGAATTTCTAAATTCTGGAAGACTTTGAATTCTGCATGGCCAAATATTACAGAATTCAGAAGAGTAAAGTTTCAGAAATTATTTTTTTTTATCGAAATTTTTCGTTTCGTCCCTATAACAAAAATTTATTCTCACTCTGACTATAAGTATAATCATAATCACTGCTATAAACTCCATTATTACAACGATCCGTATTCAATACATTTGCTTCGAAATCGCATATTTTACGTGTCAGACTAAAAACAGTGCCAGGGGCGCAATCCATTTCGGTGGTTTGACCGTGATTACAAACCAAATATTTATGCCAGTCATAGGGATGCTGATAGAGTCCTTCCACACCAACAGGGCAAAGGAATTGTGCTTTAGTTAAAATTAAAACATAATTTAATAAGGTGTTATTGGATAGTAATAAAAAAAAATATTAGCTAAACTTACATTGAGAAGTTGTAATTGTGCTAGAACTGGAACTGCTACTCACTGTGTTCTGGGAACAGTCAACATTATCTTTAAAATCACATACTTCCATGGCCTTATTCCAGGCAGTACCAGGACCACAGTCTTGTACATGAGTCTCACCATTGGAACACATTAAAAACTTAGTACAATCATAAGGATGTGGTAAACGACCACTAGCTCCAGGTGGACAACTTACATCACTAGTTTCTGGAACATTGGGTGCTGATGGTAGTGGAGGACTTAAAACAGCAGATGGTGGTACCATAGCCGTAGAAGGTGGTGGACTTAAATGAGACTGAGGTGTGTTAAAGGGTTCATAGGATCCTGGTTGATAAGCTTAAAATAAAATGTTTAAATAATTGAATGCATGATTATGCCGAATTATTTCAAAATACCTGTATTTGTAGTTGTTGTTGTTGCTGTTGCAGATCCTGTATAACGATTTTGACTTACGTCTCTATTATAGGAACTACGATCTCTATAATCAACCTCATTTTCATTATGGCAAAAACTTCTTGTCACACTAAATACTTGACCGGCTGGACAGTTTTCCAATGAAATACGTCCATTGGAGCAGCGTATGTATTTGTGACAATCATGAGGATGTGGATAAATACCAAAAGTTCCCGGTTGGCAGCTGACTCCAAGATCATGATCTGAGAGAAATAAGTTGTGGGTTGTTAGAAAAAACTTTAAACTATTTCAAATCGAATTATATTTTATATTCAAAAAGTTTTAGTTTATGATGCTATTTTTTAGATTTCCTAGATCCTTGTGAAATATACTTACTATATTGATCAACAGATTCATTTGAAAACTCATTTTTTGTCGTTGTCAAATACTCTACTCGATCGTATGCCTCCACTTTATCTCTAGGAATGCACTCCTGGCGAGATATACTAAAAACAGCACCATTTAAACAATTGTCGACCACCGTTGCACCTCGGGAACACTCGATATACTTGGTACAATCAAAGGGATTCAAAAAGTAGCCATCCAAACCGGGCGGGCACATTAAATAAGTCATACCATCGACTTAATTATAGAAAATAAATAATTTTTTTTAAATCTTATTTTATAATTATTTCCTTAGAAACTTACCAGAGCCGTGTGTTATTTCCATATCAGATATGTTCCACTCCTGGCTATTAGAAGTCTTAGCTAAAGGCACATGATCGTCAGCATTGAGTTCCTCTTTCAAGCTACAAACCTTGCGAGACAAACTAAAAGCTTCACCCGAAGAACACGATTCACTAAATAAACGTCCCCGAACACATTTCAAATATTTCGTAGAGTCAAAAGGATGAGGATAAATGCCGGTTAAACCACCAGGACAATAAACCATATTATGCATACTATAATGTTCATCGGTTACAGGTTGATTATTGGTCGTTTGTAGCTCACTTAACAAACGAACACGTTCGTGTTTCAACACTTGCGTGGAGGGCTGACATGTGCGTCTGGTTATACTAAACACCTGGGCTGTGCTGCAGGGTTCAATCTTCATTTGACTTTTAATACATTTAACAAATAACTCTGCATTAAAGGGATACAAGTGCAGGCCCTCTGTACCGGGTGGACAAGTTATAAGAGTTTGAGCTATTAATTTGAAAAGATCTTGTTATTTCATCCAGATCTCTTTGAGTTCTTAAATTACTTACAATATTCATAACTAACTTGCGACACAATATAAATAACATGATCACTTTGTTGTATATCATCCAGGGATTCACAATAACCTTTAGATATACTAAATGCTGTACCGGACACACAATTTTGTATGGCCGTATTGCCATTTTTACAATTAATAAATTTCGTATAGTCAAAGGGATATGGAAAGAGTCCCGTAATACCGCCTGGACATAAGATGTCAGCGGTGTGAGGCAAATCTTCATGTTGCTGAGTATTTGTAGGTGGAGATGATGGTGGTTTGGCTTGGGTGTCTAGGTTTTGGGGAGAAGCAGGTAATTAAGGTATTCAAAATAAATATATACATACATATGTTTGAAATTAACTAATATGATTCAAGCAGAGCAATTCAAGCAATATGGGATTTTAATGAAATTTCTAAAGGGTTTTCCAACAACTGGTGTTATTTTGGTATTTAAAGAAAAAATTCATTTTTTAAAATAAATAAATGATCGGATGTTTATTTCATAATAAAGAGGAATGTATGCCGTTAATAATGAAAAACAACATCAGCCAAATGTCCACCATGACCACGCTTACAGGACCATATCCTTTTGATGGAATTTTCCATAACCAAACCGCAAAGTGGCTGCCCTATGTTCTCGATAACCTCACGAATTCTATCTTTAAGGTCTTGAATCGACGCTGGGCTGTTGGCGTAGACCTGATCTTTCACGTGGCCCCAAAGGAAGAAGTCGCAAGGTGTTAAATCACAAGATCTCGGTGGCCAATTGTGATCACCTCTTCGAGAGATAACACGGTCCGGAAACTTTTCCCGAGCAATGGTTTCGTTGTTTGCGTAGCACATAGCGCCGTCTTGTTGAAAGTAAACGTTGTCCAGATCAATATCATCCAACTCCGACCATAAGCTACGGTGTAATGACGTTTGTGGAATGCCCAATTCCAAAGAACGACGAGGAATGGACAAACCTGGGTTTTCTTTAACACTTTGGACTACAGCAGCAATATTCTCAGTTGTTCTTGAGCGATGCGCACGGGTTTTTATTCTTCACATCACTAACTTGTCCCAACAGCTCGAATTTTTCCCCCAATTTCTGTATTGCGTTCCGACAAGGTGTTTCACGACGACCCAAAAGTGATTTAGTTTTGCGAACTGTGACTGCAAGATTTTCACCATTTTTGTAGTGAATTTTAATAATTTCAATGCGTTGTTGAAGCGTGTATCGTTCCATTTTTAGTAATGGCCTAGTTTCTACTTGTCAAATGTCAAAGAATAAAAGCTTAAAAGGTGACAGCTATCGAAATACCGGGTGATTGGAAATAACACCTCTTGTTGTAAAATTCTTTATATAGCATCTTAAAATTAAAGAATATAACTCGAATTTTTATGGTCACAATTTTAAGAAAATCAGTTTTTAAGTACATTTTTATGCAAATAAATCAAAATTGTGGTCGTATACCCTTTAACGTATATATATATTCTAAGACGATCTAACTACGTCTGTCTGCATGTCTGAAAATTAATGAAACTTTCTCTAGATATTGTCTGTTGAGCAGAAATGTTTGATAGCTCCTTTCGTTTCCATTGTTTTGCCAATGCTAAAAAGTTAAGTTTCTGTTCTAGAATATTTCTTCGGGAGTTTAGTTTACTTAAACAATTTTTTATTTTAGTTTAACATCCTTTCAAACTAAAAAAAAATTCTACCAAATTTGGTAGTAAAGCGTGAAACGACATCGCGGATTCTGAAGAAAATTGGTATTGAGTCCTTAGTACCCAAATATTAAATAACTTTACAACTACACTTGAGGTGCAAAGCATGGATTGAGTAGTCTGGATTGAATAGTAAGACATATTTATAATGTATGAATATTCAAGATATAATGAATAGGATGAATGGATGGATGAACAATTTTATAATAATGAAAATAAATGATGAATTAATAAAAAATAATGGTTTAATCAATATATAAGAAAGCAATAACATTCCAAAGCGCAAAATCATTCAAACATTAAAAGCCAATTAAAAAAAAAAATAATAACGACCAACTCACGACTATTTTCACTTGAAACAACTATCGATTCTGTTTCAGTGTCAGACCAAGTACAGCCCGAACAACATTTAACCTTGTGTTTATAATCACAAAGCAAACGAGCACTATCGAAAGCAGTACCGGGGCCACAATCTTGTATGTAAGTGGCGCCATTAGAGCACTGTAAAAATTTTGTACAATCATGGGGATGGGAATACAAACCAGCAGCGTTAGGAGGACAGGTTATTTCATTCTTAGCTAATTTTTCTGTTTTTTCAGGATTCGTTTGGAAAAAGTAACAATTTTAAAGGAGTTTTTCAAAATTTTTTCAATTTACCTTGTCTGTAGGACGGAGCTCCCTGTTCTCCTTCTCTGCCTGAGCAATCAACGTTGTGCTTAAAATCACACGTTTTCATGGGTATACTGAAAGCAGTGCCGGGTCCACATTGTTGAATATGCATCTTGCCATGGGCACAGTTTATGAAACGTGTACAATCCGAAGGATGTGGCTGCAAACCCACAGCTCCAGTAGGACATAAAACCTCAACATTGTCGTTTGTGGTGCCAGTATAACGACCAGCTCTATAATTAGGTTGAACTGGTTGCTTTAAGCTGCCATGGCCGGTAGATGCTGATGTTCCCCCAGTTTGAACACCTAAAACACCCAAGGCTGCTTCACACTTCACCTTATCGGGACGATCACATTCCAATGTTTCCGGATTGAAAACAGTGCCAACCGAACAGGTTTGAATATGACCTCTACCATGCCAGCAATTTAAAAAGCGTCGACAATCATATGCATAGGGCAATTGACCCGTATGTCCCGAAGGACATCCAGTATAATATTCAGTAACAGAATTTTCAGAATTTTGCCAATTTCCAGTTGTTTGTAAAGGGGTATTCCCTCTACGCTCGTAAATTGGTTGTGGTGACTGGGGTTGTTGATGCTGCGGCTGTTGGGGCTGCGGCTGGGGCTGGGACAGGGGTTGTGTAAAATGTTGTTGGTGTTGGTGATGGGTCTGCTGGTGTGTCGTTGTTGGTGTTTGCTGATAATAGCCACCTTCACGTTGTTGCTGCTGATACGAATTATCATTGTGCACATAATGATGTGTTATTGAGGGCTGATAATCTCTGTTGTCATTATTGCCGCCGCTGCCACTGTGTTGATGATAATGTCCATGTGTTGGTGTATATTGTTGGTTTTGCTGATGATGGTGATAGACATGAGTTATCGGTTGCTGTTCATAAACTCTGGTTTTAATTCCTGTATTATAAGTCTAAAATAGAACATAAAACAAAACTTGTGTTTAATTCAAAATGACCCAATTATTTAAGTGTTTATAAAGTTTTGTTATTTAAAATTCACACATAACACTAATAACATTTTACCAAAGTCTCAAGATCTTGACCTTACCAGATCCATATCTTTGAGAAACTAATTACATTTTACATAATTTTGCAATTGAAACAGTCGTTTAGAAAATACAGAGTTATTATCACAATTCTTGCGATCAACACCACTGTTAAGGCCACCACCATTTTGGATTGACGCCAACACCAGTGATCTCTTTGTTCAATTATATATTTATACTTATGTTACCTTTTTTCTTAATGCTTTCAAACACAAAAACAAAACTATAGCCACGATCGCTAATAAAATTGCTAGCGGCTATGATTGTATTCTACAATATTGAAATTGAAACAAGGCCATCAAGTTGTAAGGAATTGCATGGGAAGCTCTTGTGTTGATGTCCACGATTGATCAGCTAAAGCTTTATATTGACCTTAAGCTTTATATTGACCTTAAGATAGCTTTTCTTTAAGAGTCTTATACGTTTTACCGCGTAAAATAAGTGCTATTATTACACAATGTAGTTTGAGCCTCAAAGCATAGAGACTACTACTACTGTCTCAATACCGCTTGGAACTATTAAGTAAAATTTTCAGACACAATCTTCAAATGGCTGACAATGAAAACGTAAAAGACTTCCAGACTTGAACTTCTCTTCAACATTTATTCCTGTAGCTGTCTGGAATGCGGATATTCTCTTCCTCTGTGAATGTTTGGCTCTTTAGTTGTTAATATATAGATTTCTAAACGTACATATACTGAACGATCTATCTGAGACATCGTGTACCACCATGTATGACCTTATTATATACCTGAATGCGATACGAATAATAGTACTCAGTTCACTGGCATATAGTCTTGATTTAGTTTCACCGATCTGATTGAATGTTGTGGTCTTGTCAAAATGGAATCATATCGATTATACTTGATTGGTTGTGTACAGCAAGCTATCAATACAATTTAGCGCAGAATATTATAATCTAAATCCAGTGGATTACCAAGTTTAAATTTTGTACACTAATAAAGATTACGGATTAAATCTGGTCAAATTAGTGCTGTTATGGTTGTTGCATCTATGACTGTATTAATAGTGCAACTTCCAGAGAATAACAGAGTCCTTTATTAAGTTGTAATAAAACGAAACGGAGAAAAGGTAACGGCATATTTCGATAGCGATATTTTAGCGGAATCGGTATTAGCTGTTATTTCGGTAATGGTATTTAAATAAAGTTTGAGGACCAAGAATTGAAGGCATTAATCCATGAAGATTGTTGTCAAATTCAACAAGAGCTTGCAACATCATTGGGAGCAACTCAAGCAGCAATTTTAAAACATTTGCGAGCAGCAGAATTCATACAAAACCTGGGAAATTGGCTAAGCCGAAAGACCTTGAGGGGCGATTTTACATGACCGAAATGATGTTTGAACGCTATAAAAGAAAATCATTTTTGCACCGAATCATAACTTGCGATGAAAAGTGGATCCATTACGATAACCCGAAGCGTAAGAGATCATAAGTGTAGACCAAACAACCGCACCAAAGCCAAATATCCATGGCTCTAAGGTAATGCTCTGTATTTGGTGGAACAAAAGGGCCAGATCATCACAGGGCACCTGTACCGAACACAACTGATGAGCACTGACCGGAGATCGTCCAGAAAATGCGACCAGACATGAAACTGTAATATTACATCATGACAACGCTAGGCCACGTGTTGCAATACTTGTTAAAACTATTTAGAAGGAAATGGTTGGGAAGTTTTGCCTCACACGCTTTAAAGTTCAGACCGTGCTCCGTCCGACTACTATTTGTTGCGATCGATGCTGAATAGAACGATCAATGCAGAACAAAGTATCCAATATTGGCTTCATTCGTTATTAGCCTCAAAAGATGAGTAGTTCTTTTGGGTCGGAATCGATACTATGTTGCCATAAAGATGGGAAAAGGTCATAGCTAATAATACTTTAAATAAATTTAATACACCCAATAATTAAATCAATTTAAGAGCTTAATTCAGTAAAATCATTAACAACAAAACAAATTCCCTAGCTTGATTTAGAGGCTTTAATTGGAAATGGAATTATTGATGAAGAAAAATAATTTGTTAAAAAAAAAAAATGTGAAAAAATCGGAAAAAAATTGGGATGAAAAAAAAATTTGATCAAAAAATAATTTTGGGTGAAAATATCGTGGTAGTAGCGGTTTTATAGCAGATATATTGATGTATCAATCATGTATGTTAGTTGGTCGCTTCGAAAAGTTGATGTCAACATAAAGGGTTTTCCAACAAGAAGTGTTATTTTGAATCACCCGGTATTTTGGTAGCTGTCACTTTTGAAGCTTTTATTCTTTGACATTTGAAAAGTATAAACTACGCCATTACAAAAAATGGAACGATACATGCTTAATAAAATTCACTACAAAAATAGTGAAAATCTTCCAGTCACAGTTAGCAAAACTTGTCGGACCGCAATACAGAAATTGGTGGACAAATTCGAGCTGTTGGGACAAGTGCACGGGACAACAAAACCCGTGCACGTCGCTCAAGATCAACTAAGAATATTGCTGCTGTTGAAGAAAACCCAGGTTTGTCTATTCCTCGTCCTATGCGCTATCGAGAGATGATTTCGTATGGTCGGAGTTGGATGATATTGATCTGGACAACATTTACTTTCAACAAGACGGGTCGTCGTGAAGCACCTTGTCGGACCGCAATACAGAAATTGGTGGTCAAATTCGAGTTGTTGGGACAAGTTAGTGATATGAAGAATAAAACCCGTACACGTCGCTCAAGATCAACTGAGAATATTGCAGCTGTAGCCCAAAGTGTTGAAGAAAATCCAGGTTTGTCCATTCCTTGTCCTATGCGCTATCGAGAGATGATTAATGATTTCTTATGGTCGGAGTTGGATGATATTGATCTGGACAACGTTTACTTCCAACAAGACAATTGCTCTTTTACGGGAAAAGTGTTATCTCTCGAAGATGTGATCACAATTGGCCACCGAGATCTTGTGATTTAACACCTTGCGACTTCTTCCTTTGCGGCCACGTGAAAGATAAGGTCTTCGCCAACAGCCCAGCGTCGATTCAAGACCTCAAAAATAAAATTCGTGAGGCTATTGAGGACATAGGGCAGCCACTTTGCGATTTGGTTATAGAAAATTTCATGAAAAGGATATGGTCCTGTAAGCGTGGTCGTGATGGCCATTTGGCTGATGTGGTTTTTCATTATTAACGGCATACCTTCCTCTTTATTATGAAATAATCATCCGACCATTTGTCTCAAAAAATTTAATTTTCTTTAAATACCAAAATAACACCTCTTGTTGGAAAACCCTGTACATCCAGACAGACGCATATAACTATATCGACTCCGCTCTCTATAGCGATCCAAATGAAAAATGTGGAAATTACAAATGGAATGACATGCTTATACTTATATACATTTGCCACTTAAGTATGACGAAAGATATAAAAATTGTCTAAAGCCTATCTTCGATATATATACAAATGGAATGGTCCATTGCTGGAGCGATTTGGCTATTTTTTTTTATACGATTCAAATTTTTCAGGAGATGGTTTGTAAAGAAAAAAAATTTAAAAAAAAACCTGGTAAAATTTGGAAAATTTAAGTTTTCAATATATTGCCTTCTTTTCACTTCTCATTTTTCTTAATAAGAGACTATTTTTTGAGAAACTTGAAGAACTAACTTTAGTAAATAGCTACCGAGTGAAGCCCGGTCGGTCAGCTAGTTTATAATAAATTTGAATTGAAGAAATTTTATTAATCTATTTTGGAATGGATTTGAATTGAAGAAAACTTAAATGATTCAATACGGAATTAATTCTATAAATAATCAATTTTCAATCGAATGAATTCTTTAAATTAATTCTTAATGGAATGGTTAAGACATCAAATTTAATTTAGGAATTAATTCATTTGTACCTTTGATTTCAATAAACTCAATTATTGAAAACAAAACTATGTATTTTCATAATTTGAAATTATGGACGGTGCTTTCAATTATTTCGGCTGAAAAAGGGTTCTTAGGCGTAAAACTCAAATGTAGCCAACCTTAATAGTTCAGGGCTGTAAAAACATTATACATGACATACTTTTTTAGCTTTTTAAGAAAATATGACAATTACAAACAACTTTTGCCTCTCTCCACGAACACTGTGCATCGTAAATTGCGTTAATTAAGAAGTAATTTTATGCCATCATTTTTTGTTGCATGCAGTTTTTTTTTTTACTCGTTCTTTTTTTCAAATTCAAGGCATCACAATCAATTAAGGTCCACCATCGCAACTAATTGTACTATTTGTAACAAACAACAACTCATTAAAAGAATTTATTTAAGACATTCATTCAGAAAATAAAAAAAAAAATCTTATTTACATACACACTAAAACACACTCTGTTTTTTATATTGTATTTAACACAAACTCATACACCTACATTTACGAGTACTCTAGAAAAAAACGCGCAAATAATATAAAAAAAACGCAAAAATTAAATTTGTTTTCTAAAGAAAATTAAAAAATAAAACATACGAATACAAAAAAAAAAGAAACAAGACAAATGTTATCACCTACTAGCTGATCTTTATTATCATTATTTATTTATATTTAATTCATACAAAAAACAGAAACACACTTGAACAATTTAAATAAAATTCTTAAGAATTCATTATTGAGGAAAAACACACTGTTTTTTTTTTAACTTCTCTTAATTTATGTTCATACTGCTGTAGACTTGGTCCAATTTCCTTATTTGTAATAATGACACACACTTAATTCAAGCAATAATTTGCAGAATTTTTCTTTTTTTTTATTTGGTATATGATAATTTTGAATACTAACCGCTTGCACTAAATTTGTGTAAAATATACACATAAATATTGTTATTATTTTCCACATTTTAAGACATTTATTATGTTTTTTTTTTTATGTTTTATTTATTAAAAGTTTAATTATTTTCCCACGGAAAATCCTTTTTTTTCTCAAACACTTTTCCGTAATTTTTTCAACGATCCGTATTTCTCGAAATGCAAATGAGTTTTAAATTCTGTACGAGCAATAATTCCCTAATTAAAAGTTTTTTTTAATTTGTTTCGGTCTTTGTATTAATGCTGTTGTTTTCCTTTTATGAGAGCAATTTGTTTCTTCAATTACTCTCTATGATCTGTATTATCAATTCACATCTTTGGTATTACTTTAAACCGATGCCATGTTTGACGGGCTTGCAATACATTGTTTAGAACATAATAGTTTTTTAAATCCATTTTAATTTATGTTTTTTTTTATTTTGTACATGTTTTGTAGTGGCCTGCCAAATCGCCTGATCTCAATCCAAAAGAAAACCTATGGGAAATTGTAGATCAAAATTATACCTCGAAGGAATTTTAAGAAAAAAAAAACTCTTTAAATTTTTTAATGGGTTAAGCGACTTAATTGAGTATATCTAAATTTATATTGAGAAAAAACAAATTTAAATAGTAAAATTCAAGTTTATATTGAGAAAATACGAATTGAAATTCAGAATAGTAAATTAATATTTAGAAAGTCCAAAATGAAGATGAGAAATCCAATTTAATATTGAGAAAATTAAAATTCTTATTCAGAAAATCAATTCAATATTGAAGAAAGTCAAATTGAAATTAAGAAATCGAAATTAAGTAATATTTAGAAAAAAACCAATTGAAATTAAAAATCCAATTTATTTGAGAAATCGATATTAATGTTCAGAAAATTAACATTTAAATTAAGAAATTCAAATTAATATTGATAAAATACTAAGGGCCTGTTTCATAAATACGAAAGGAAAACAATTTTAAAATGTTTGTATGAAAATCACTCAGTTTTTAAATAATTGTAGAGTGTTTTTCATTCAAAATGAAATTCAGAATTTCAAATTAATATTAATTATAAACCAACAGAAATTATGAAATCGAAATTAATATTGAAATGGAAATTAATATTGAGAATAAACCAATTGAAATTCGGAAATCGAAATTAATATTGAGAAAAAACTAATTGAGTTTGAGAATTCGAAATTAGTATTAAGAAAATGAAAATTTAAATCTAGATTACACAAATTGAAGTTTAGTTAACCTAAATAAATATTGAGAAATAATAATTAATATTGAGAAAAGCATATAGAGCGGAAACTAGAAAAAAAAACTCAAACTAAAAAATTACTCAAAATAATCACACATACGAGTGTTGTTTTTGTTCTCACATAGTCTTTTCTACTAATACATTCTCACCAATTAGGTTTCTGACAACTGAGTTAGGTCTTTGACAGGAGAGTTTCCGCTCTATGTCTATTCTCTATGACAAATACATTTTCACCACTTAGGAATTTGACAACTGAGTTAGGTCTGTGACAGCGGAGTTTCCGATCTATGTGTATTTACCTTTTTTTTATTTAAACGTTTATTATAATATTGTTCCTGCCTTTAATGTCTAGGCCTTACAATAAGTAATTAAATCTTATAACTAAACAACTAATGTTCTCTCAGTGAAGAATCATATTTGGAATATTAGATGAGTGGTAAATCAGCTCTACGCAGCCTTGATCTGTCTTGAGTTCCTGAAAGTAGCGTTGCGAGCGGTTTCGGATGATGATGTTATTTTGACAAATAAGCTTCACGAGTTTTTTTAAATTCGTCCTTGACCAAAGGCACATCTAAGTCTCTGCGGATGTTCTCATTTCTTATGTACCATGGAGCTCCCGTCATGGTTCTAAGAATTTTGAATTGTGCCCTCTGTATGATGGATTCCGTATGTCCAAATTGGTTTTAAGACTGTCTTATACAAGAGGACTTTGCAGTTAAGACTTAATTTCGATTGATGGTGGATTCGCCAGTGGGTTCGATGAGCCGACGCCAAATAAGACGTTGATCTAAATGAATGCCAAGGTATGTAACGTAATCAGACAGTGGGATGTTCAGACTGTTAAGTGTCACTGGTGGACAACTTCCTCTCCTGAATGAGCCGACGCCAAGTAAGACGTCTATCTAATTGAATTCCAAGGTATGTATGTATGATCAGACAGTGGGATGTTCAGACTGTTTAGTGTCACTGGTGGACAACTTCCTCTCCTAAGTGAAAACGTAAAGTGCTTGCTTTTGATTTCATTTACTTGAATTCTCCAATTTTTTTAACCATCTCTCCTTGTGCCTGAGATAATTATTAAGGTTTCTAAATGCTATATTTAAGTCCACATGAGAACTAAGAATTGCAGTGTCATCTGCAAAGGTGGAAATGGTTAATTCTTCGGACTCGAGCAAATCAGCGGTGTATAATAGGTACAGGGTTGGTCCTAGACCAATTCCCTGAGGTACACCAGCATTGATCGCATAGTCGCTTGCAACATAATCGCCGCATTTTATCCTAAACAAGCCATCCGATAAGTAAGACTCTAGTATTTTGTGTGTACTAGAAGACAGTAGGCATTTAATCTTGTGTATTAGACCTTTATGCCAAACCTTGTCAAAAGTCTGGGCAACATCTAGAAATTCGACCAAAAAAAGAATTGTCCCTATTCGATACTCAAATTTATAGCTCCAAATGAAAGTGCGCATATTAGTTATGAGATTGCTTATGTCTGCTGAACAACAAACGTGATAATATCTGTAAAATAAGGTTAAGCTGCCCACATTCCGTCAATGTTCTAAAGTATCGATAAACCGCGTAACAGTTTCATCACCTATGAAATCAACTGCCCTTCTTTGAACACAATACAGCAGCTCCAGACTTGACTTTGCAGCTCCGGCCCATATGTGGGATTTATATTCCATTTTCGGACGAATGAAGTTAGTGTATCTACGAAGAAGGTCAGAAGGGGAGAAATATGTCCGACACCATTTCAAGAAACTCCAGCACCGAAAAAGTTTCCTTCGCAACTTCTAATATATGTCGATTCCACGGACGACACATTGTACTCTCGTACCTAGAATCAAAAGGTTATCTGAAACTCCAACAGTTGCGTTACCCATACAAAGAATTGATTGTGGTGAAATCTCAAGACGTTTCTGTGTCAATAGGCAGCACTGAAAATTTCAAATTTATTTCCCAACATTCTTCATGCAAATTGCTCACGTTTCAAAACGTTTAGATTTATAAAATTAACCCATTAATAGAATTCCAATCGCTAGCTCAGCTAATTTAAATCAAATAATTAACAACATTATCGCTATTGATCCAATTTCAAAGCTCTTTCTATTCTTCTCAGAGGGAGTACGTACATATTTCCAAAACATGAGTTTCTCTCCGATTTTTCAGGTGTTCGAGTAGTCGATTAAAGTTTGGAAAACAGCTTTAAAAAAAATTGAGAAAAAAGGGAAAAAATCTATGATCGGCACAATCAGAACATGCCACATGGTTAAATGCATTGTAATGTTGCATATAACGCATATTTTGATTGTGTTTTGACGCCTAATCTTAAATAGTTTCCATTTTGATCATTTTGACGATTTTCACTCACATTCGTTTTGTATACTTCAAATGAATTGTCGATCGCATTCGGCTCCTGTTGTATATACATACATGTAGATATTGATGTTTCAAAGTGCAAGAATTAATACCTAGGTCTTCTCTCAAGGATGTAAGGCAGTGGCAAGATTAGTCTTTCAATTCATTCTATAATTATCAGTGATCGCCATCAGCCGTTAAACCACTAACAAGTGTATATGCTTGGGGGAGAGCATTTCTATTTCTTATCACTTTTATAAATACATAAATATATTTATTCATTCATTCATTCGAGTATTTATTTACTTTCGGTGGCGCAAGTAAATACGACATAAACCAACCTTACAAACTAATTTGTTGATAAGAAAGATGCATTTCAATTATTTTCTTTTTCAGTGTTTAAAATTTCATTGTATTTTCTGTGACTTCTACATGTATTTATGTAAATAATTCTTGACTCTAAATGTTGTTATTATGTTTTAAATAAACAATTACTCAGAATGTCAACTAAGATTAAATTAACACAAATATATAAATATAAATAAATAAACTCTACAAATAATTATGAAAATATTTTAACATCTTATTTAGGTACTTTTATTTAATACATAATAAAAAAAAAGAAAAGTATATTTTTTTCGAGAATAAATAACATAAAGAAAAATGTACAATTGTACTATGTATCATGTATCTCATTATCATAATTTTACATTTTCATAGCCTCTGTCTCGTCAATACATTTACGAATTTCCAGATTGAAAACCGTATTTCTTGGACAGAATTTGATATGCAGTTTACCATTATCGCAAAGAACATATTTATACCAGCTTTCAGGATGTGGATAACTCATGGTTCCCGTTTTTTTACAATGTACACCTAAGGAGAATGATTCTGAAAATTAAAGAAACAATTTTAAAAGTACTTAATATTATATTGTTGGATGTATGACTTAAAAATGCGGGATTTATTCTTACTTAGTTATTAAACATTATAGTGTAAACAACTAAGTTTTTTGCTTCGAATATGTCGAGCTTTTGTATCAACGAATTGTCATATGCGGGAAGTTTTGCTTTACTTCTTAAATTGCTCTCCAAAGCTTATGGTGAATGTGTTCCATCGGTTTAAACGAGCGAGAGATGGCCAGCAAAAAAGTGTGAAGACCAAGAATTGGCAGGATTCTTCCAAAAGCAGGGAAATTGGGTACCATACGAATTGAAGCTGAGAGACCATGAAACTCGAAAATCATTGAAAATCATTTTTGCACCTAATCATTACTTGCGATGAAAAATGGATCTATCCGGCCAACCAGCCGAATCGACACTAAAGGCAAATATCCATGGCGCTAAGGTAATGCTCTGTATTTGGTGGGACCAAAAGAGTCCTATCATGAGCTGCAGAAATATGACCAGACCTTCACAGAGAACCTCTACCGAATGCAACTGATTCGTTTGAAGCGAGCATTGGCCAAAAAACGCCCAGAATATGCAGCCTGATAAGTAAACGTAATATTCCATCATGAAAATGCTCGACCACATGTTGCAATACCTGTTAAAAACTATTTAGAAAGAAGTGGTTGGGAAATTTTACCTCACCCGCCTTATCCACCTGCTGTCTATTTGTTTCGATCGATGTAGAACGCTCTCTCTCTGGAGTATGGTTCACTTCGTAGCAGAGTATCCGAAATTGGCTTGATTCATTATTGTCCTTAGAAGATGAGCAGTTCTTTTGGCATGAAATTCATATGTTACCAGAAAGATGGAAAAAGGTCATAGCTAACAATGGCTAATACTTTAAATAAATATTGCAAAAAATTAAAAGCTAAAAATTTAAAAAAAAAAAAAACTAAATCCCGCATTTTTAAGTTATACACCCAATAATTACATGTTAAAGAAGATGAAGGATGTCCAAATCATATCCTTTTATCGATCTGATTAAAAATATATTAAATTTGTATTAGTTAACAAAATTCTAATAGACGAGAGTAGGTTGTAAAGTACATTTCATACCGGTAGGTCATTAGGATGTCCCTATCCACCCATTGTTTTTTTTTTTAAATATTTTTCGCCAAAAAATTTTGTTTGTATTTTTTTTCAATTGTCATCAAAAATACCTAAAATGCCAAATTCACTTAGAATACATTCGTTATTATTTATTTTACTAGTGATCAAATAAAATTTTAAACAGGAAAACGATTCGACATCTAAATTTATATCCTACTATCAAAAAATATTTCCTTTAGATTCCACAAAGATGCATTTAACCTTATTAACACACTTTGGCCATGTTGCCATAATAAAACAGCAAAAATCTGTAAAATGCCTATAAATTACTTTACAAGAAGTAATAGTATAAATTATCAGGCAGGGATATTCGTATATATACTGACAGTCAGGCCGCAATTAAATCTCTAACAGGTGTATACACAACATCTAATTTGGGCCAGGAATGCCGGGCATCCTTAAACAGGATGGCGAGACATTCAACAGTCGTACTCGTATGGGTACGGGGACACGGTGATAATACAGGCAACTGCGTTGCTGATGATTTGGCGAAAAAAAGACGCCATGTTACCTGACGGAAACATAGACTTCCTATGTGGAATTCCGCTATCCAAGTGCAAGCAACAAATTAGTAATTTCTACTATGAGCTCGCTCAGACAAGACGGGGTTGTGAACCCACATGCACTATAACCAGAATGATATGGCCCCAACTGAATCGTGGGCGAACAACATATCTTCTTGGCTTGTCACGCTCACAATTGCGTGGCGTAGTGGCGGTCATTACCGGACACTGCACTTTTGGCAACCATGCGAGGAGACTTGGCTTGCCCTACAACGACTTCTGTAGAAGTTGTCAAAACGAGGAGGAGGATGAAACCATCTTTCATCTTCTTTGTCACTGTCCGGCATTAGGTGATCTACGCTTACGGTTTCTGGGACACCGTTCCATAAATAGTCTTTCTGAGCTCACGATTATGAGGCTTGAGGGCATCAACGCCTTTATAAGGAGTAGTAACTGGTTAATAGGACCAGATATGGGAAGCTCTCGAGTGTAACCCAATAACCGCTATCTTACTGATATGTAACTGTTTGCAAATCTCCTTCTCTCTTCCTTCTTCTTAACTACTCAATCTTCCACTTCTTTCTTTTCATTTCTATCTGCCCCTCATTCTTTCCAACTTCTAATTTCAGGTAACACAAAGGGATCATTTCTTGGACCCACGTGAGCAGTTCTTCTACTTTCCAACTTCGCGGCTGCCTGGAAACCTAACCTAATAGTATAAATTGCACCAGAATGTGGCCCAAATTAGCAAAACAAGTATCTCACTTATTATTATTACAATAGTCCCTTAAAACTATTGTAACATAACACTGTGTTTGTTTTATTTCCCAGTAAATACAATTGTCTGTATTACATAGAAGTTGTCTTATAATGACTTATTTATTACCTGTTATATACAGGCGCGAATCCACCGGTAGGTAATATTTTTAGAACAAAATGTAAAATTTTTATATAACTGTTTACTTTCCAGTCATTTCAGTCAGCTTCTGCGAGGCCTTACTAGTAATGAATTATTAACCATGTTAAAATAATGACTTAAAAGGATATTGTATAAGTAGTGAAGTGCCAGAATTAAGCATTTTAACTCATTATTTGGTAATGAATGTTTTTGCTGGGTGGGTAATTTCAAATATGAGAAAATAAAAAATTTAAAAACTTTGGAGCATAGAGGAATACAAAACAAAAAAACTACTCAAAAAAATTACACATACGACCATGATATAAAAAGATTACAAGGTAGTTTCATTTTCTCTTTATGTCATCCTTATTAAGCATTTGACAATAAAAGCGATTTGAAGTTTATGTGTAAAATAAAGCTACCATATTCATTAAAATTAATACCATTTTTGCCTTTTCTGAAAACATAAATAAAATAAAAACATATTTTATTCAAAACATTATTGTGCATTTTTCCAAGGCATTGAGCAGCAACACAATTCTGGCCAAGGTTTTCAATTTGCTGAGTATCGTTTGCGGAATGATTTTGTTTATGCTTGATTCTGGTTATATCGGCAACTAAATCACACAGCTGTTTGCGGACACAAACCTCTTGCACATGCACGAATAAAGTAACAATTTTACGAATGTACAACTCAGGTTTGTCTAATCTCCTCATAAGATTTAAGAGAGTGGTTGTAACATGAGAGACAACTTCATTGGAACAATTGTCAGAGACTTGGTATAATGAATGATATAGTTGAATATTTTACAATATTTCACTATATTATTCAACAGCTGGCTCTGTTGTGGTTTTATCTTCTAATCCTCCACAAAAGATTCGAAAATAAACTGCAAAATGTCGCCGACAATGGAATCGTCCTTTTACGCCGCGCATTATCTCGAACAATAAACGCTTACAGCCCTGCACACTGTCAACTTGTTCACGCTCTATAGTTTCCAATATAAACTCCAGGATTTTGCCATAGTCTCGCATATCCCGACTAATAATTTGAAAATGTTCAACGGCAAAATTGCTTACATGTTCTTCATATCCTCTCTCGTCCTTATATTAACCAAACATACTAAAAGTCCACTCTAATTGGTCAGCATCGTGGGTATTGAGCAAACATATTAATCCTATCAGGATACGTTGGAAATAGGGATAAAAGTCTTCTCACAAATCTCTAGCATACACATAAAATAGTTCCAGCAAAGACTGCAGTGACAAGTTTGTAGCACAGACTAGTTTTATAAAAGTAAGTCGATCACATAATCATTTTAACGATTATTCCTCGGATAAATTAAAAACCATCCATTTCGGACTGCTCTTCATTTTCATGTTCCATGTATGTGATATAAAGCCAAACGTCTTAGATTAATCCGTTTTTTTATTTATTTTAAAGATAAATTACACAGTATTGTGAATTGTTACTTACTACACATATTTCATTTAAAATTTCTCGGAGTATTGTAACCTTTCTCTAAATGTGGTAACGCTTCTCTGAATATTTACAAATAAAATAAACTTCAATAATCCCCTTTCTTGTCAAAAAATTATAAATGAAACCATAGATAAATACACACAGATCGGAAACTCTTCTGTCAAAGACCTAACTCAGTTGTCATAAACCTAAGTGGTGAGAATGTATTAGTAAAAAAACTATGTGAGAACAAAAACAACACTCGTATGTGTAAAATTTTTGAGTAATTTTTTTGGTTGAGTTTTTTTCTAGTTTCCGCTCTATGTTTCTCTTTGAATGAAACTACCTTGTAATCTTTTTATACCATGCATACGACTTTTGTTTTTGTTTTCACAATGTTTGTTTTAATAATACATTATCACCACTTAGGTTTTTGACAACTGAGTTAGGTATTTGACAGCAGATTCCGCTCTATGTATATTTCTCTATGCTTTGGATTATTATTATAATTTTTTTACGAAAATCTCAAAAACTTGTTTTGGAAAAAGTCATCAATTTTATAATTTCTTTTCCAGAATACGTACTGCTTTTTTAGTGGATTAAGCTTAAATTGAACTAATTATTTTGAAGTCTGATATATAATGATTGTGACACCAAGTTTTTATATGAAATTTCGTTATGATATTCCTAATTTACATAATCATTATATATTTCGGGAATACCCGGGAACGTATAACAAAATTCGCCGATTCCCTGGAACCAAAAAAAGGTCGGGAAATTAAATACCCTAGTCATGTTCTTTGTTGCTGTTGTTATTATACTTCAATTTACCGATTACAAACAATTTATCTTTTATTAATACAGATAGATATAGATTAATTACCTTCTGCATCATGATTGTCATTATTCTGCATGCACTCAATATGATCATTTTCATCCATCTCACTCTGCAGTCCACATTTACCTTGACGAAAACTAAAAATTTTACCAGTTGAACAGGTCTCTATGTTGGTACCAGCTGGGGAGCAATTTATGTATTTGGTACAATAAATGGGATGTATAAAGGTGCCAACTAAATCTACAGGGCATTTTAGCAAACTTAAACTGTCATCTTAGAATCAAAATAAATAGTAATAACATGTTTATAAATGTCTGAAAATCATTTTGAAATTAAAACAAACTTACTAGATCTTGTTTCAACTATGGATTCAGCAGTGTAATTATTTTGAATACGTGGCAATGTTGCAAATGAATTTGTTATATTTGGTTCACAAAATTTACTAAAAATATCATAAACAAATCCAGTACGACAGGCTTCAGCATATAATCGGCCGTCAACACATTGCAAGTACTTCTCATTATTAAACGGATGAGGATAGAGGCCAAATAAGTTCATTGGACAGTAGATTATATCATCAGACTTAGCAGGATCATTTGAATCAGATGGTGTTGATATAGGGTATATTGTATCAACAGGCTTAGCAGAACCATTGGAATCAGTTGGTATAGAGTAGATTGTATCATCAGGCTTAGCAGGACCATTGGAATCAGTTGGGGTTGGTGTAAAGACATGATCATAATGTGGCACCTGTTTTTCAGGCAGGCAGGTTTTTCGGCTGATACTAAATAGTTCCGAACGACCACAGTCTACTACTTTTAACTCACCCCAAGAACATTTTATATATTTTGTGGCATTAAATGGATAGTAAATTTTTCCTTGAACATCGGAGGGACATTGGTGTAAATATTTGTAATTATCATCGTTATTCGGTTGTTTGGTTTGAGGTACATCTACTCTTACACATTGTCTCTGTGTTTCATGGAATTTCATACCAAAGGGACAATTTTTTATAATAGTTATAGGTTCTATACATTCTAAGTAATAAGTATTATGAAAAGAGTAAGGATATTTTCCTACAGTGCCATGAGGGCAGGCAATATCGAACATTTCCTTCGGCTGGGGTTTATCTGTAAAATTTATATTTTTTACAAAAAATATGTAGATCCAATAATTAGATACATATATTTTTTAAATTTTAACTTACGGTAGTTGGTGGTATTCCAGTAGTCACAGTTAACTTTATATTTATGATCGCAAACCGATCGATTTCGATCGAATGCTGTACCGGGAGCACAATCCTTTATAAACTTGCCTCCGTTATAACACTCTATAAACTTTGTACAGTCTTTAAGGTAGGGATGTGCTGATATATATTGTCCTTTCGTACAGGTAAATGTTGAATTTTCTATAAGAATAAAGTTTTTAAGTTAACAAAAAATATGTTTATGTATAAACTTTATAAATGTGTATGCAAAGAAAAAAACTCGCACACAGCCTTCCCTTTGGTTAGTTTTTATACAACTGAGTAAAAAACACAATTGGCATGGGCAGTGTACTTGTGGGTAATTTCGCCAGTGCTGCGAAATTCTTCACTGGCAACACTTGTAAAATAATTCATGTTCGTTTTTTAATTTCGGTTTCACATCCCAGCAGTTAAGCAAGTAGTCAATGTATCCCTTATAGACAGTAATCGTCACAAATGTTTTATCACTTGGCTGACTCCAATTTATATATTTTGGTCACTTGAGACGTATGTGCTCTTTGTAGTGCAGAGATAAGACAATTGGTTACTTTATACATCCCAGGTAATCTAGCGTGGAGACAATTGTCACTTAAGTGTCTCTAAATAATCTGGAGTATAGTCACTTTAAACGTGTTGTGTGATAATTCGTTCAAACTGGTTTTATACAAATTGTATTGATATAATTCTCATACAGTTAATTTTAATTTTTGCTTAAGTATACTGATATCCCATGTAACATAGCATGAAGTCAATAGTCACTTTAGTGTCTCTTAGTAACTTATAGTGAAGTTACTTTATATGTTTATTTTGTATTGCACTTTAGAAAGTAGTTATTTTTCCCACCAGAAGCAATCCATTGGAGAGTTGTAGAAGAAAGGTTTGTTTACAAGCTATCGTTTATTGGACTGACTATTTGAGGTCAATTAGCACTCGTACATGTTAAAATAACTAGTTATGTAGCTGATCAAGTTACCAGTTAGGTAACTGTCGCTATTTAACCAGTATGTGAATCCAATGCGTTGACTACTTTGGACCAGTTATTAGACAGTCTCATTGAAGTCAAAAGGGTCAATTGACACCCTGCTTAGGACATGCCCGTGTTAAAATAACTAGTCACGTAGCTATTGAAGTAACTAGTTCCCACCCTAAATGATGGGTAAAATCACTAGTTCGAGACTGTCTCCTAGAACTGCTGGGTTGTATAAGACACTAATACATAGGCAGTGCCCGCGGGCGTACTGTTGGAGACCAATGGTATAAAGCAAGGGTGCCCAAGCCCTATACTCTTGGTGCTCATTTGTTTTTGTAAATGCTCTTAGCTATAGGCTGTGTGTTTCTATACAGCACTCAGCACTAGCAATATGAAATACACAAACAACTTTGTCTTGTTAGTTTTTTTGTCGTTCTTCACTGTATACACGCAAGTGCAAAGCAACAACACTTTCGTATGCTTTGCTGGTAAACATTGTCGACAGCGATCATCAATGTAGATTTTGTTTTTGTTTATCGTATGGTATCTTTTAAAAAAGTGTGTATTTTTTTCATTGTTCTTTGTATGTGTGGTTTTTACAACAAAAAATATTGAATACAAATTAGTTTTTCTTTAAATGAATTGGTGTTTGATCTTCCAGAAGGAACTTCTGGGCACCTCTGGTATAAAGCTATAATAAGTTTATAAATAGAGGCGATCTTTATCTGTTTAATTTATTGCCAATTTCATATACATAGGTGAAATTTGTAATGAGTAACGAGATTAGAAATAGAATCATAACTCAAATCCCGGGGACTCATATGTTTCTGTGAAATGTCTATGAATACTAAAGCTACGTACACACGATTGTCATATTCTTACAATGTTGTCAGAAAATGTTCAATAAATAGTTAACAACCATATGTTTCAACATAAGTTCTCATGGTTGTGTTAACCATTTTCTGAGCATGTTTCTGACAATCTGACAACCGTGTGTACGTAGCTTTATAGATATTTAAAAGCCGTGCAGGAAACTTGTTCTGTCGAAAAACACTTTTCTGTTCAAAATGATGAAACAACCTATTTTTAGCACAGGAACTGAAATTAGAGTTTAGTTTTGTATACACGCAGAAATAAAATATAGTTGTGCATTGTTACTGTAACCATTTCAAAATTTTTAACAATATTATAGTCACAGTAACTATATATATGGTGTGGTA
Source organism: Calliphora vomitoria (assembly GCA_942486065.2). Lineage (NCBI taxonomy): Eukaryota > Metazoa > Arthropoda > Insecta > Diptera > Calliphoridae > Calliphora > Calliphora vomitoria. Next base: position 52,975,454 of record OW818031.2, on the reverse strand, counting down.
ACAATAATATGGTTAATTTTACTATTCACATATTTTTTTTCTGCGTGTACCTTACACGTATTACGCGTTTGTGCTTAACCCTCTAATGCTTAAGCATACCCAAGGCCCTCATCGCAAAAATGCCAATAAATGCAAATATAACTGATTTTTCATTTCAAAAACTCATGTAACAGTTGCTAAAAAAATGTACACAAGGTTTTGGAAATGAGATATCAGTTATATTTGTATTTATTGGCATTTTTGCGATGAGTGCCTTGAGGCATGCTTAAGCATTAGAGGGTTAATGTATACCGCTAGACTAAGAATCACTTTCTGAGTCGATTTAACAATGTCCGTCCCGTTTGAAGATACGTATTGTGACAAAATTAGCTACATGCGTTTTTTCGGTCCAAAGACAAATCATATTTAAATTTATAGAAATAGGTCCATTATTTTACATAGCCGCCATACAAATGTCCTCCCGAAATAAGACTCTATCGTTCCTAAATGTTTATATACATAGGAATCTAAACATATTCCGGTCGAAATAAGTTTCATATATACAGAAGACATGTCACCAAATTCTATGACTATCGCTCCATAATTAGTCATAGCTTCCATATAAGGCCCACTTCCGGAAATCACTTTAACGAATGTAAATGTCTTAAAAACGTTGAAAAACATATAAAAGTCATACCAACTAATTTTATGATGATCGGACCATAATTAGTCATAGCTCTCATATAAGGTCCACTTTCGGAAATCACTTTAACATGCACACGTACTTTACATTTATTTATTTGCACAGAAATCATGCTACTAAATGTGTTTGCAATCGGTCCATAATACTCAGTGTCGGACTTGACCGACTATACTATTCTTACTTGTTTTTACACAAAATTACCTTTTTGAGGTGGATGTACATTTATTGAATGATGATCTCCATGCTGTAGATGAATGATACTATGGCCAGAAATTACTTGCTGAAAGCAAAAAAAAAAAAATTGAATTAACAGCCTTAATCATAATGAGAATGTTTGTGATAACTAGAGAGCTACTAACTCTGCCCTATGGAAATTTGTACACAAAAATGATAGCAGCATATTACTGCCACATACATTTTCATTATGCATTGATCCATATATTTTTAGAGTGAAAAGGAATCTAATATCAAATTTATCAGCAATTTGACTCTCAGACGACTTCAAACTCAATTTTTTACCATTCAACTCAAATGAGTTTTATTGTCACATTATATACAAGTTAAATGTTCATATTTATTAACACAAACTGTTATTTTTTTATTGCTTGAATTCACTACTAACCGTTTTAACTAAAATTATATAAAATATTAGTTTTATATAAAATAATAATAATAAAGTTTTCATTATTTGTTTTAAATTTAAAAAGGTCTTAATTGATAGCGGAGAACTTTGCGAATGAAAGCAAATCATTATTAAAGAAATATGTTAATGGATAATCTAATTTAATCTTTATTAATAATTTCTTACCTCTCTCATATAAATTTATTTCAAAATACGTGAGAGTGCAGTGTACGAGTACATTCTGAAATCATTTGAGTTAACTATTAAGGCCCTCATTTTATAAAATGCAACGACAAACGTTAAACAAATTTTGTATGGCTAAAATTCAAGTTGCTTACGTTTCTGAACGCTTCATTTTATAAAATAAGGCCCTAAGAAAACAAATTGAAAAAATTGCTTTAAAAATAGTTGTTATAAATGTTTATCTATGCATTATTTTTATACATATTAATATTGCTTTAAATAAATCTGTGTTAGTCATTTAAAAATGTAAACAATTTTATTAATTATAGTCATAGATATTACAAAGTGTTAACAGAAAATTGTATAACACAATTTGATATAAAAACAATTTTATCTCACATACTCAATAAACCAGAGAACTATATGACAGAGAAAACGATATTTATTAACTTACTAGCTGACCAACACGGCCTCGCTCTGTAGCTATTTACTAATGATTTGTATTTCATCTATATATATTTAAATTGAGTGAAAAGGAGGCAGTGTGTTTAGCTCTTCAAGTTGCTCTAAAGTATTTATCTTATTAAACAAATGAGAAGTGAATAGGAGGCAGTCACATTTTGTTCTTTGAGATTACCTAAAGTTTTCTCTAACTTAAAAAATGAAAAGTGAAAAGGAGACAGTGTTGTTAGTTTTTCAAGTCTCTTTTATTAAGAAAAATGAGAAGTGAGGAGTTAATATATTAATAACTTAATATTTCCCAGTTTTACCTGGAATTTTGGAATTTTTATTCGAATCGAATAAAAAAACAAATAACAAATCTATATTCGGCTGTGCCGAATCTTATATACCCTTTACCAAATTATACTTTAAAATAAAAATTTTAAATATTTTTATGTAAACAAAATGACATTTTTTTTTTTTGAAAATAGTTTTTCAAAATTAAAAAAAAAAAATTTTTTTTCGAATTTGTTTTTTTTTTTAAATTTTTTTTACAAATTTTTTAATTTAAATTTATTAGTGAAAAAAAATTTATGACAAAAAAAGAATTTTTTTGGTCAAAAAAATATCCGGATTAAAAAATATTTTGACCCATTGTAGGTCCAATTTACTATAGCCTTATATACATCGTTGTAATGGACTTTGAAATATCTATCATTAGATATCCATATTGTCTATATTAATGACTTAGTAATCCAGATATATATAAAAAATAGGTCAAAAATCGAGGTTGTCCCTGTTTTTCCTTATATCTCAGCCATTTGTTGGCCGATTTTCTCGATTTAAATAGCAACCGAGCCGGAACAAGTCTTAATATGTATATTGATGTATGAATCATGTATGTAAGTTATTTGTGGGCTACGGAAAGTTAATTTCAACATACAGACGGAAAGACGGACATGGCTATGTCCACTTCGCTATCTATAATGACCCAGAATATATATACTTTGTAGGGTCGCAAATGAAAAATGTTGAAATTACAAACGGAATATTCCCTTTCCACTACTGTCAAATCGCTCTAGCCGTTCTCATGTGATGCAATAACATACATGGACCATTTCATTTTTATATATATAGAAGATGGGGACAATAAAATATATCATTTTATTTATTGAAAACAAAATAAATAACGAAACCACAAAAATAAATAATGAAACCACAAACCGTACTTTGGTTTAGTAGTCCGACTCTTTGACAGCAGTACCTAACAGCAGTACCTAACCTAAATATCGCAGTAGTTAAGTAATTAGTAAATGTATCCCCTATATACAGTAATTGCAACTAATGTCTGATCACTTGGTTAAATCCTATTTATATAAATATTTTGTGTAATTTTACACGTATGTGCTCTTTGTAGTGCAGAGAGAAGTTAATTGGTTACTTGATACATCACATTTAATCTAGTGTGTACACAATTGTCACTTAATTGTCTCTAAGTAACCTAGAGTGTAGTCACTTTTAACGTTTATTTTTTACTGCACTTTAAAAAGTAGTTATTTTATCCACCAGAAGTAATCTATGGGAGATTTGTCGAAGGAAGGTCTGTTTACAAACAATCGGTTATTGAACTGTCTATGAGATGTATTTTTAATCAATAGTTCGCGATAACACAAAGTATACAGAGGCGACAAATTTGACAGTTCAAAAACATTAAAATCAGCTTTTTCTGAAATAGTTTCGCTAGAAAGAGAAAACAAATTTGCGGTTTAATACAGACATTGCGTTAAAACAAACAGCACTATATAAAATAAAAAATAAGCACAAAACAAAACCAGTTGAAATGGTTTCGAGCGAAAGAGACAAATATTTTTTTTTTTTGCCGTGTCGCCTCTGTATACTTTGTGGCGATAATTTGTGATAGTCAAATTAAGTGTATTAAGCTTTAAAAAATCTAAAATGTTATGTTAAAAAGCATAAATGGCTTCAATATTTTTTTTTTTTTCAACAAAGCTTCCATGTGATTATGGATATTTAAAATCACATCGAAAAATACTATTTACAAAACAGGCACAAATCACATGTGATTTTAAAAGGACTAGTGATTCGAAATCACGTGGATTTTAGAACAGTCCTATTTCTTATTTTAATAATAATCGTGTTTGCCCTAAAAAGGCATATAAAGAACGTCTAATAACAAAGCTCATTCCATAGAGTAACTTCCTGACAATGTATCTTAACAAAATCTCATCCTAAATCGTATAAGTTTGTCATTCCCTTTGTAATTTCTACAAATTTCATTTGCAAATCGATAATGTTTATATATGCTATTTAAATTCGAAAAAATCGGCCTATAAATGGCTCAAATATAAGCAGGAAACCTAGACTACCTCGATTAAGTTATTTTTTTTTTTTTTTTAATTTATTTATTTTCAATAACCTAGCCTATTGGCCATAACCGGTTACAAATTTCTACTTAAAAATTTGTTATTTACATAGACAATATGGACAATTTAATGATAGACATTTCAAAAATCTTTTAAATGACGTATATAACGCCATTGAAATTCGTACTGAAAATCTGGAAATATGTTTTTTTTAACCCGAATTTATTGTTTAACAAAGAAGTTTGAAACAAACAAACGAAACGATGGGTGAAGAATGAAAATATTTTGATATTTTGATTTTTATTTATACATTTGGTAACAAATGATTGACCATAAATATCCCGTAAGATTGGAATCTTAGAAAATAAAATTGTCAACTTCATTGGTCATAAATAGAAAATTTAAAAAAAAATTAGTTTAACAAAACTTAATTTTACCCAAATTTTTTTCACCAAAAGATATTGTTCTAAAACATTTTTTTGTCCACAAAATTTTTTAACAAACATTTTTATCACCATTAATTTTTTTCGATCATAAAGGTTTGCATCTTTATTTTTAACTATATGTACTTTATTTAAGAGTATACGGCAAATATAGTTTTGTATTACTTTGGAGAATACTTATTGGAAATTCTTTAAAAATGTTATGTATGTTATTAGTGGTTGTATAGATTTTAGTTTAAACCAGTTTTTATATCGAAGGGAAAAGCCGCATTATCAGGGCTTGGTTCTTTAAAAAATTAAGGTTTAAGAATTTTAGTGGTATTTAAAAGGAACAACAAACAAAATAATGTTATTTTATACTAAATTATCCACTCATTTTTTCAATTATGTAGTTCCAAATCATGGAAATAATTGTTATGATTTATGAAAAAAAAATTCGTTAAATAATCTATTAGAATTATATTTGTTGGGTCCATATTAAAGCTATAAAAATGAATAACAATTTACTTTATTTCCTTTTAATTTCTTTCGAAGATTTAGTTTTATCACCAGTTGATTTCTCGATGACTTTAACTTCTTCAATTGGCAGTTTCTACAACCCAGTTCGTTGTTTCATTTTCGACCACAAATGTTCGTAAGGATTTTCCAGTTCACTTTTTGTTTTTGGTATACCAAAAGCTCTTTTAACTTGAGGAGAGGCTAGCAAAAGGTTTTGCACTAAACCATACGAACTTGAGGCCACCCAATATACGGTAAGGGCCGAGGGTACAGTACATGCTACAGGAACCATAACAAGACTTAGGCCACGAAAAACATTTGTTATAATGTTGTGAAAACGTGTAGGAGGTAGAGTGCGCATCATTGATTGCATCTTTAATGAAATAAGGAAAATTTAATAAATTATTTAAATTTTATACTACCATCACAAGAGTTTTACCTCAATAATACCCAGATTAATAAGACCTAAAGCAACTGGTAATATATAAGAATTATCCACTTGTGTCAAATTGGGTATCCAACCAAAACCACCGATAGTCATTTCGGTAGCCACAATTTGAGCTTGCAGTGATGTGGGATCCGGCATCATATTAACCAAATTACGTAAAGCCATAGATTGAAAAATCCACAGGGGTATTTGGCCCCATAAAACTATAAAAGTTTTGGCAGGATGGCAATTATCTCTCACCACCAGTTTATTCCACTGTTTTCTAATCTGCAAATTAATTACAATTTTATAAGCGTTAAGAATCCTTACTCATTAATAAATAACTTACAGATCTCTGGTAAACTAATTTAGTTTGCCTTTCCGTCCACTTAAATTTTCTCATGGCCATGGCAGCCTCTCTTTTCAGTTCCTCTACAATGGCCGGCATTTCTAGAGATATTTTTTCAATTCTAGCAGTTATTTTATGCTGATATATTGTCAGTGGCAAAGTTACCACTGTACGAAATAGAAATGTTGTAAAAATTATAGATGCCCACCATGGTAAACCGGTGTAATCGTGTATTTCAATTAGACCCTGTTGAACATAAGCCACTGGCGTGCTATTCGACAAGGACTGATAAAAACTTGCAAAGAAGCCGGGATCAACAGGTGCTACAGTGGCAGCAGCAGCAGCTACCTCAGTTGAATTAAAACGTAGGGATAATTTGTTTAACTGTCCGTATTTCTCATCTCGCCTGTGACCTCTGTATTGTTGTGTGATACAACCAAAATTACGCTTCACCACTGCATCCACATGGTTTATTTGTACTGCTCTTTTTGCACATCCCAAATTTAAAGATTTTATTGAAGCTTTTAGTAAGTGATTCATGTTTGTAAAGAATTATACTAACTTAACTATAAGTTTTATTCATAATTATAACAAAATTGCTTAAATAACAATGGTTTTGCAAATATGTTATGCGATAGAAATAAAATCAAAACAAAGCTCAGCTGTTTAATAGTGATGCCCATTTTTTGTTTTTCTTTGACATGTTCAACAGGGTGGTGTAGTTACTAGAAATTGTAAATCATTGCCAGCCACAAATGGTAATGCTCGAAAAAATGAATGATTAACAAAAAATATTGTTTCGAGAACAATGATAAAGAAGATGTTTATAAAATCTATACGTTATATACTACTTTGGAATAATATTTTCAATATATGAGATATATTTAATAAATATAAAGTCTTTGACGTCCTTTCACTCATATTGATTATAATTAATAGAGCTATCAACACCAAAAACTGAGGTTGGCTACCATTACCCCTAAATTATTCTTTGAACTCGATTGCCGTTACCGCTCGAGTTGCAGTTACGGCTAAAATACCGTTACCAAAATAATGAAAAATACCGTTAAATCTAAAATACTAACTGTTGAATTAAAGAAAAATTTAATCATTCAACAAAATTGATTACGCGATTTTGTAATAGAATTGAATTAAACTTGAATGATCTAATAAGGAATTAATTCTAAAAAAAATAATACGTTTGGAGTACTAAGGATTCAAGACAACGAATTAATTCATTCTGAATGCTTTAATAGATTTGTTAAGAGAATACATTTAATTTGATTTCTAAAATTGAATTAGGAATTAATTCTTTCAAACCTTTTATTTGGAGGAAGTAAATAAGGAAATTATTATCTAATCTAGAACAGGTATACTACCATCTCTCGTATGAATTAGCCCTTGGCACTTGGTTCACTTTTAACAGATTTCTAGATTTTTTATATTTATTGTTTGAGTATAAGTTATTCCTACAACAGACGTCACCACTATAGAAGGATTATTTGGCCTAGTACAAGACAAAATGCCATCGCCATCAAAAGCCTAGGAAGATCCTCGTTCAAGAATTGCCAATCGACCTATACCTTCATACAGAAAGTTGAAACACTCTAAATAAACTCCTAAGTATTATGGTGACCACAAATTTCCAAATTGAGTTAAATATGACAGTCCACATAAGATACGGCACAGCCGAATATATAGCTCCCTTTCCTGTTCTTATTTTCAATTGTCTTTTGTCAACGCGAATTTATACAAGGTGGAGTCAGTCAAACATATTACTTGTTTTCGCTTGTTTGGTTTTCTTCTGTCAAAGCTTGTTTTAATATTTCTATATCTACATATTCTAAGCCTATTAACAAAATATTTATTTTTTACATAAAAAGTAAAGCCCTCACTATTCAATTATCTACACTGTATTAAGTTTTAATACATATTTGTTTAATTTTTCTTTCTTGACATTAGTTTAGACCAATTGTTGTTTTTGTAGAACTGTCGCCACCTTGTATGAATTCGCCATGCCTTTTTTGTTATTCCTCTTCTTTTCTTCATTGCACTGTTTTTCTTCGTACATTATGCTTTCATATTCATTTTCAGTATTTACGTTGAACAGAAACAGAAAAAAACGAACAATTGGATGAAGACATTTTTCTTTCAATTCGGTAATTTAACAGTAAATAACTGCGATTAATTACATTTTATTAGCAAACAATTATATTTAAAATAATGAAAATATAGAATAAGAATATAAACCAAATATTTTGTTGACAAAATATAATAAAACAAATAAAAGTGGAGTGAAAGGTGAGAACACATAATTTTTGTAAAAAAAAAGGAAAATTACACGAAGAAATAAAATTTTCTTACATTTAAAATTTTTTTTTTGTTAAGTGAGATACAAAATTTGTAGTGATTTTTATAAAATAGAAAAATAATTGATTTTTTTATGAAAAATATTTTGTCAAATTTTATTTTAATTTCTTTGTGCTCTTTTATTACGCCTAACAAAAAATAATTTGCATATATATTACACTGTCTCATTAATTGCTGGTGGGGCCGTTGGACAATTTATTATTGTTGTTGCTGCCATTATTTCTACAATAACATTAAAATAAAATAAAAACAAACAAAAAAACAACTTTAACTGTGACGTTAAATATTTGTTGTTGGAAAATTGCTGCCGATTTGTTATTTCCAACAAAAACGAAAACATTATTATTGCGTATTGGAACATTAAATGCTGGGGACTCCATTTTTTTACTTAAAAAAAACGTATTGAACAATAGATTAAACCTGTAGTATACAAGGAAGCGAATAAGAACACAAAACATTAACTTTGCCAATAAGTGCAGCTGCTGATTAATTATTTATATATTATTATAATATATCAATAATATATTTAACAACAACGTCATTTTCTATAAGAGTACTGCAAAAATAATAGAATCTACTTAAAGAAGCAAAAAAGTGAAAAAAAATACATAATTTGTGCAGAGGGCAAACGCACACATCACACACACACACCATCACCTCTGTGTGAACTGGTTGGTGTAAAAAACCCGAATTACTAAAGTATTAATACTTCCTTGTCTGAAACCTTTGCTTCCTCCATCGATCCCATCAACACTTTATCGACATCTCACCTGTTTGCCGAGTGTGGATATGAATTGTACATTGACTAGATGGGGAGAGCTGCCATCGTTGGTATTGGGCCAGATTTACGAATATTTAGAACCTCATGATCGCCTTAATGCCAGTCAAGCATGTAAACATTGGCGCAGTGTTTTATTCCAAAAGAGGTAAGTTTTAAAATGCAAATTTAATTTATTATTAATATTATAGTGAGGTAATTAATTCCCTTATATCTTATTTTTACACCCTTTACCATGAGTGCTAATACATAGTATAGGTATATAAGTTTGCCATTTCATTTCTGATTTGTACATTTTTTCATTGCGACCCCATAAAGTACATTGGTAGTATCTATTCTGGATCGTTATAGATAGCGGAGTCGATAAGCCATGTTCGTCTGTCTGTAGAATCCACAATTCTTTTCTCTACATTTTTTTCCCAAAAATTGTTTTCAATCTTCGTCACCAATAATTATTTCTAAGGAGAAAATGTTTATTATTTTTATACTATACACCACCATAGTAGGGAGGGTGTAATGCGTTTGTGCTGATGATATTTGTAACGCCCAAAAATATTAGTCTAAAGTGTACCGATCGACTCAGAATTACTTTCTGAGTCGATCAACGATGACAAATCATATTGAAATTAATCCATTATTTCACCTAGCCCCTAACATTGGACTTTATCGGTCATAACTGTTTAATTTATATAGGTATCTACACACGTTTCTCCAAACAAGGTTAATATATACAGTCATGTTGCGCAATTTTATGAGGATCGGTACATAATTAGACATAGCTCCCATATTATGCCCGCTTCCGAAAATTACTTTATCGAGCACAAATCTTTTAAAAATGTTGGTATCCACATAAAATTCAATAGAAATAAGTTTCATATAGACATAAATTACACTACCTTTTTCGGTCCATAATTGAAATTATTGAAATTGTTTTTGCTCTACTCAGTGTAAGCTATTATATGGTCTCAAATCAATAACATACGGGTGATACAATAACAAAATACATGGCAATATATTCTCATGAATTATGTTAGGTTTTTGGCTCTCAGTTACCTATTCACTTTTCATCTATGCCTCTAAGGTTGTAAACGAGAGATTACAATCCTTTAGTTTTGAGGTGTTCTAACCAATCGTCAGATCTCAATTCCATAGAAAACCTTTGGGTAATTGTAATATTTCAAAAATATTTCAAAGGAAACTATTGATTATTTAATGGCTTCAATGCAGCGTCGCTGTGAAAAGCAATAAATCTCAAGGAATATCCAACAAAATAATGAGTTACTAATAAGCCCAGACAATTTTTGTAAAAACGAAACCTAAGTTTCCATTGTTTTGTCAACACGATTTTGTATGCCAAAATCATTTTTGCACCGAATCGTTACTTGAGATGACAAATGCATCCATTATGATAGCCCGAAGTGTAAAAGATCGACAACAATGCCAAATATCCATGGCGCTAAGTTAATTCTCATACAAAAAGTATATTAATTTGAAGTATACGTTACGAAAAACTAAGGACTGCGATCGAAAAAACCTTAACACATGTTTTTCATTAAAACTTCTAATCCAAGTATTATTTGATTTTTTTTTGATCAAGTTTCCTTTGTAAACATGTCAGTTATTATGTTTAATGTCAATTATGATCATTTGTTGTTAATCTGATTAAAATGATCCTACAAAAAGTTGGCAAAACAGTCAAAGGTCTGCCGCCAACTGATTCCAATGTTATTAAACAGTATCGGGAGAACTTGTCCGTTCATAGAAAACCTGGTTCATGTAGAAGGAATGGTCCGCATGATGTTTCTTAAGCCATTAAATAGAAAGCATTTCCAAAAGAGCTCCCAACACATCCGGAAGGAAAGCAGTCCTGTTAGCTCAGTATTCGGAATATTTGGTACGAAAACTTAAAGCCAATGCAGGTTTAAAAACTTGCAAGACGCAATAAGTTCCTGACAGGAACTTTGCTAAAAATTTTGAGACCAAAGACAGAGCACGGAAATTGAAGTAAAATTGTATACAAAAAATATACCTGCTGCATAATTGATGACGAAACGTACGTATGGAAAATTGTTCGCAGGGTCAATATTTTTGTTGCTGATGCTCGAGGAAATGTTGTAGAAAAGTTTAGGACCCAAAAGCAGAACATGTTCCCAAAAAGTTCTTAGAATTCAAGCAATATGCAGTTGCGTCAAAGGTTAGGATAGGAAGGGGTGTACACTATGTGTACTTCCACTCGGAGACCATAAGCACCATTGTGATTCCTTTCAATAGGTGTGTTTATATAGTTAAGAGAGAAGAGTCCAAAACCGCCAGTTGCGGCAAAAGAAGCCAAACATTTGTTACAAAGGGCTTTATAAAAACGGAAATTTACATCAAGGAATGATAAAAGGATGCTTCCATTCCATACGTGACATAAAACGGAAGTAATTTTAAGGTACATGTAGAAATATGCGAAAATTTGCGAATCGTGGAAGGCGTTATATTTTCTTTTAATTTCTTACACTAAACCAAACATTTTTCCTTTACAATCCGTTATTTAAATAAAACTAATCTTTGTATGATTTTATAATAAATAAAATTTAATATCGTACGTGACAATCCGTACGAGACAGATTTTTCTCTTATAGTATATGTATATGTATACAAAAACTAAAAAAATAAATAGAAAATATGTATATATTCGGTTTCAGACTCGAATTAATTTCATACTATATGCTAATTGGGAGCTTAGTTTTCGCCGCAATATTAGCCTAAAACATACCAATTAAATTAAAAAATTAATTATAGTCAGTTTTAACTATTATTTTTGCACTTAAAATGTTGTAGTAAGCTCTAAATACTTTCACATAGTAACATTTTAGTGTTTTCTCCTATTCAAATCATCTTGGTTGTCATTCTCGTGGAATTGCCCATATATGTATGTTAAGATTTTTTCGATCTCAGTCCTTATAACCAGAGATTAAGAACTATTAACTGTATAATTACAAATTTATGTATTTAGGTTTAATTCTCATAACCATCCTTCCCTTTCTTAAACGAACGAGTTGTTTAGTAGATAAATATTAATTAACATTCACATTGTTATTAGCTTCATTGAACTGCCTACATATTGGATCGATAATTTTTGCAAGCATTTATAATAACAAAAAAAAAAACTGCGAACAATTCAATTATGTTCCAGTTTTATATTATTGTTTACATTTCATAAGTTTATAATACAATTTTATACAATAAATTTATATTTTGCGTCTTTAATATACGTTTATGTAGGCACATTAAGGGTATTACCAAATTGCCATAATATTTTTGATACATTTTTTATAATTTTTGAGGAATTTGGTTGGTTTATGTCGTAGCTCGCTTCACAAAAGCATCCAAGTAGAATATATTTGATATCGATTTAAAAGGACCTCGAAAACAATTTTTCATTATTAAGTTTTATCTTCTATTAACTCTGCAGTAAACTGCAAGTCTTGTAAAAATGTTATCGTGTGCAATACCACAAAAACCGAATATGTGAATCTTTGATTTACGATAATCCAACAAATTGTGCTAAATCTAAACAGATAAAATTAAAATAATATTAAACTTATTATTTAACAATTTGCTACTCTTGCAAATATACTATGTATGACGAGTGATTATCGCTATTAAAAAGTTATGGCCTTAATATATGCATGTACATTATATTGCGAGTGTTCTAGTACTCAGTATGTATAAAAAGTGCTGATATAGATAAACCCAATGATGATGAGATGATATCGTCAAGAGGTGGATGCTAAATATAATTACATACAATGTTGCTGTTTAAAAGCAAAAACAAAAAAGAAGTGGAAAAATAATGATGCATGCATGGTACTACATGCACAATACAATATCAAATAAGTGAAAGTGGGCACATATGGTCAATTAAAATTGTACATTTTATGCAAGAAGATTTTTTTAATTAGACCTACTCAATTAACTTAATATTTAATTAGAAAATAGTTTAAATACATGCAAATATATAAAGAAATTTGAACATTTTCTTAATTTTAAAATAAAATTTATTTTCAATATGCAATATAATAAAATTGTTCCCTTAAAAATATATATTGCAAAAATTTGTATATATGCGAAATTTATTTAATTTATTGTTTTAATGCCAACATTTCAACAATATGTTCTTAAAGTTTAAAAAAAAATCAAAAGACAAAAAAATTATATGTAGTTAAAGATTGGTTTTGCTTTATTTTGTTTAATAAAAACGTAATACAGCTGATTAAGAAATCATCTACCAACTAGTTTATGGCTTTTTTAGTGGTTTCTTATTCACGTTTTGTTCACTGACTGCACTTTGTCTATGGACTGTTTATAAGTATAACATCATGTACTATATATATGAGTTTTCATTATCTATTTCTTTCGTTTGTTTATTTTATTCAAGGCCAAATTTGTTTTTGTTACAATTTCTTTTTATTTCAAATGTTCGTCAATTAAATTATTTAATGTGTTTTGCACGTCATTATCATTTATTAACCCACGTCATGCGATCGAAATTATTTATTAATACAAATTTTGAAAAAAAAAACTGATTCATTAAAGTTTTTTTTTTCAAAACTTTTAAATATTTACTAAGTTGAGCTTACAAGTCTTTAATTTTCTTCTAAAATTTTATTTATATACAATGGAAACTTTTCCAAATTTTGAATTAATAGGCCACAATCCAAAAATATTCTTAAGAAATTTATATTTTTTAGTAATTCTTTAATATATACTTGTTATACCCTTTAACATAAGTGGTAAGGGTATATATAAGTTTGTAATTCCGTTTGTAATTTTCTTTTCACATTTTTCATTTGCTAACCCATAAAGTATATAAATGTTCAGTACAACTACCAAGATTTTATTTATTTCATTTATTCAGAATCAAGCCCTAAGGGCCAAATATGATTCAAATTCCACTCAGAAAAAATTTTTTGTACATAAAATTAAGAAAATTAAAAAATATATACATAGTATGCAAGAAATTTGTAGTATAACTTAAAATATAATAATTGTAAATAAATTACATGACAATAGTATTAGGTAATATGCAAAGGGGAGAATTTATAAAAGCATAGAAACAAAATTACAAACTTTGTTCAAAATATCGTTTCAGTCTACGCTTAAATGTTTGATTCGAAAAATTAAATAATTTTAATTTTATGGGAAGAGGATTCCACACCCTTAAGATTCTCACATGAAGTGATCTTTCATAAATGGAAGAAGCTATACGGTGACACACTATCTGTGGGTTTCTACTAGATCGCGAAAATTGGAAACTATCTACAATATACCTCGGACAATTCGTCATAATAGATTTACGAAATAGTAACAGCATTCTTAATTTTATGAAGTTTTCAAAGGTAAAGCCAATAAAATCTATAACAAAGGGAGAGACATGAGTTCTAATTCTCAATCGGTATATAAATCTGATAATACGATTAAATGTAAGATGGATTCTCCTCAAGAATGTACTGTTGGTGCCTGAATATATCTCCAAGGCATACATCAATTGTGACATAAGGAGAGCATTTGCAACATCCCTCCTAATACGAAATGGAAGGTACAGATCAAGTGAATGTAATCTTCTGATGGTACCATTCACACGTCCGCAAACATAATCAATATGTTTTGAAAAATTCAGTCCTCGGTCTAAATAAACCCCCAAGCACTTCATTTCATCCACAAAATGTAAACCAACTCCATTCATAGATATATGGAAATCTTCAGCATCACATCCAAAACACATAGCCTTAGACTTATCAGTGTTAATATTAAAACCATTATCCTCCATCCACTGAGTAATCTGCCCTAGGTAAAAATTAACATTATTTTCCAACACATCACGGTTATTCGATGCAAACAAAATCTGAATATCATCAGCATATATAAAAGATTCAAAAGAAGTAACATCAAAAATATTAACAAAGTCATTGAGATAAATCATGAACAACAATGGACCAATTACCGAACCCTGAGGTACACCACTTGAAACATTTAAAGCATGTGACTTTGTACCACACACCTCAACGTACTGCGTCCTCCCAAACAGATATGATTGCATCAACTTACAAGAATATTTTGAAAAGTTGAACATGTCACACAACTTGAAGATTAACCTTGAATGTAGTACCCTGTCAAATGCCTTCGACAAATCCAGCGAAACCAATACACTCATTTTCCTCTCATTAATCTTCTGTCTTATTGAATCAGTAAGTCCACCAAGTAGAGCAGTAGTACTATATTTTCGCCTAAACCCAGACTGACTGACATGCAATAACGCGTTCTGATCTAAATAAAGCATAATTTGGTCCTTCATAATATGTTCAACAATTTTAGAAAGAATTGGAACCATAGAAATCGGACGTAGGTTTTCAAGAGAATTAGAATTTGCCTCCTTCCTAATCGGTGCAACTCGTGCAATTTTCCAGATCAAAGGATATTTAGAGGTAGTAAATATCGTATTAATAATATGCGTAAGAGAAGAACTTATGTAAGGGAAAATTATCTTGATAAATTTCAGAGGTAAACCATCATGTCCCGAAGCATTTGAACGGATCTTACATAGTGCCGAGTAAACTTCGTATTCATCAATTCCACGAAAAGAGAAAGAATTCTCATTAAGAAAGTTTAGATCAGTTAGCGATACTACCGGCCATTCACAGGACTGGTTTGAAATAAAAAACCGATTGATATCGCATGGATCCACGCTATCTACTTCATCCTTGCCTTTGATACATCCATTTTCCCTTAATAAATTCCACATCTGTCTATTATTCAGCCCCTCAAAACGTCGCTTATGTGCGCTTCTCTTAGCATTGCGAATAATAGTCTTAGTCCTATTCCTCACTCGACAAAAAATACTCCAGTTCACTTCAGTACGATCAGCCAAGAAAGCTCCAAAAGCAAGATCTCGAAGAGAAATATTATAAATAATCTCCGATGAATCTCCGATTATTCAATAAATTTTTGTTTTCACCAACAAATATTTTTCGTGCCCTTCTGCATGATGGAATATTACGATTTTATGTCTCGGTACAGGTTTGCTGTGATGGTCTGTCCAGATTTCAGCAGCTTATATTAGATATGACCCATTCATATCTAATATGAATGACCCGAAGATCTTCGGCCAAGGGAGTTGAAAAAATCCCGGACCATGGTTCTCCACGGTATGCCAGAATTGACTGCACCACTCAATTAAGGTGCAACTCTTGTTTGGGCTGGTGTCACCTCAGGAATTGTTCCGGACTTACCCATGAAAGGGAGTGCGTATTCGGCATCATCGTCGTCATCCTACGCCACACCTCCACCCTCCCCACCGCAATCACAACAACAGCAGCAAATACAACATCTACAGCAGAAACATCAATCGCCGCTCACACTATCAATTGCAGTCCGTAGACCTGGGGTATGGATATCAACTGCAATGGCCTCCAAGGGAAGATATCTGAGATAACCCGATTTATGCGCCAACACAACATCGTGGTCGCCGCGGTCCAGGATACCACACTTACGAGTAATTCCAGTCTGCAAAATTGCAACGGATAACCCGTTCTCCGAAAAGACCGCACCAGAGGCAACGGTGGAGGCATCGCATTTTTCATACACAACACCGTGCAGTATAGAGCTCTTTCTCTCGATCTGAATTCTAGAGACCAATATCTTGAAGTTCAGGGTATTGCGGTCAGATTGGGAGACACGGAGTTGGAGCTCTATAATGTCTACATTCCGCCAGTAGCCAGTTGTCCAACAGGCTACCATCCCGACATTAGGACCTTATTGGATGGTGATACACGTTTGGTTCTAGGAGACTTCAACGCTCATCACCAGCTCTGGCACTCAAGTCTTGGGGAATACCAGAAAGGAGCGTTGCTGGCGGAACAGATTGACGAATTCACCTTCTGCACCCTAAATGATGATGACCCCACACGGATTATGGGTAATTGCGCTAGTTCGCCAGATATCACCTGGCGTGCAGTTATCTCTCTAGGATCAGACCATTTACCCATAATCGTTTGTCTGGATAGACCCAACGATTTCATCGTCTCTGAACGCCGAACTTACAGTTCTGGAGTTGGCAAGTTGTGGTCTACAGTTCGGTCTCTCTCTAACCCGACAAAGACAGACGCTAGGGTCGCAATTAAGTTTGCAGTGCTTTTTGCCGGCAACTTATTGAGCACCCTGAGAGAGACAAGGCGAAAAAAAGTATTGTCCACAAACTGCATGATCTTCCAGTCTCGAACACACAACAACTATACACTCCAACTGAAGTAGCTGATGCTAAAACACCTAGGGGGGCGGGGAGTCGAGTACCTGACAACGGTTTTTAACCTGTCAGGAGCTTAACAATAACCAATGTGTGGAAAATGGGTCGAGTGATCCCTTTGTTAAAACCTGGGAAAATTGCGAGTGAGGGACAATCGTACAGGCCGATTTCCCTCCTACCCCAGCTGTCCCGTCAACTCCCAGCAGCTCGTTACCAGCACGGATTCCGTAAGATGCATAGCATTATCAGCCATAGTCACTCAGATCTAACAGGGCTTGAATAAGCAGAGGCCTTGTGAACAGACGATCCTAGTGGCACTTGACCTGTCAAAGGCCTTCGACACTATCAGTCACGCCACACTCTTCCAGGACATCCTGCAGTCCACAATGCCCAACAACGCGAAGAGATAGATAGTGAACTATCTGAGTGGCAGGCAGTCGGTCGTGGAGTTTAGAGACAAATGCTCAAAACCCCGTAGAGTTAAACAAGGAGTTCCTCAGGGCATGGTCCTGTCGCCGTTCCTGTTTAACTTCTACCTCTCTAAACTCCCAGTGCCACCACAGGTTGTGAAGGTAATCACTTACGCGGACGACAGCACCATTTTGGCGACAGGTCACAACGTTGATGAGTTCTGTAGTTTGGTAAATGGTTATCTCAACGAAATCCACAATTTTTTCACTGCACGTAACCTGCAGCTATCACTAACGAAGTCATCGGCAACACTCTTCACGAAGGAGGTAAAACTCAACTTAGGCATCATGGTCGACGGCGTACAAATTCCGACAGTGAACCACCCGAAAATCTTGGGTGTCACTTTTGATAGCCTTTTTACCTCCTCAACACACGCGACTGCAATCACGCATAAACTGCGAAATTGGAACAAGGTCCTCAGCACTTGGGGTATGGACAAAGAAACCTTGTTAGCAACCTACAAGACGATTGGCCGGTCAGTGGTTAACTATGCAGCTCCAGTGTGGTCGCCTTCGTTAAGTGATACTCAGTGGAGAAATATTCAAAGCTGTTAAAATTCAGCCGAATCACCTCCGAACACCACCTGCACGAGGAAACTATGGTTCTACCGGTCAGGGAACATAACGTCATGCTGACGCAACAGTTCCTTCTGGGATGTCACCGGAATAGTCATCCAAATTTCAACATCACACAGTTGGAGTCTCCCCCGAGGACCTTAGAAAATACAGAGCATACAGGGCTATGTGCAGGATCCATTTGATCGCAGCACATATATGACAGCTTTGAACGACATTCATAGAGAAGCTATCAATTCCGCGGTAGCAGAATACCGTATGAATGTAGTACTTGGAGGTCGCTCACCACCGATAGCAGACACCGAGAAGATTCTGCCGCGCAAAACAAGAGTCATTCTGGCACAACTAAGATCAGGATGGAGCAACGGACTTATTGCCTTCTGGCCCTGCATAGACCGTGCCGTCCTCAACTTATGCCCAGCATGTGGTCAGGGTCCCCCTCCATATTTTCAACTGTCCAGCCAATCCTACTTCACTACATCTAGTGGATTTTTGGACCCACCCAATAGAAGTGGCACAATTTCTTGGACTTGATCTAGCAGAACGCCCAGACTAAAGACTGCTACAACAACAACAACAGATATGACGCTCTTCTCCCACCAAATACTGAGCATTACCTTAGTGCCATGGATATTTGGCATTGGTGTTGATTAAGTTGATTGGGCGGACTTCACGTATGATCTCTCACGTTCCGGTTTATCGTAATGGATCTATTTTTCATCGCATGAAATAATTCGATCCAAAAATTATTTTCTTTTATATCATTCAAACATCATTTCGGTCATGCAAAATCGTCTTTCAAGGTCTCTCGAATTCAATTCGTATGGTACCCAATTTCCCTGCTTTTGGAAAGAGCGTTCTGAAATTGCCGCTTGAGTAGCTCCCAATCATTTTGCAAGCTCTTGTTGAGTTTTACAACATTCTTGGTGGAGTAATACCACTTGGCCTTCAAACTTTTTTGGCTGGCTTGGGCGATCTTTGTCTTCCGTGTCAAAGTCATCACTTCAGAACCGCACAAACCATCTCTCCCACATTGAAACCAATTGAACACATTCACCATAAGCTTTGGTGAGCAATCGGTGTGCTTTAGCGTCACTTTTTTTTCAAATTAAAGAAGTAAAACAAAACTTCCTGCATATGATGCTTTGTTGGCACAATATTTGAAATTTTCGAAGCAAAAAAAAAAAAAAAAAAATACAGTGGTGTTTACACTATAATGTTCAATAAGTAAGTTAGAATAAAAACAAAAACCGCGTTCAAACTATTCGGCATATATTCTTAAAAGGACATGTTTTAGAAAACTGAGAATATGTATAAATTTCAAAAAACAATTACTAATTAATTTTGTATGAAAAACACATTTTTTAAAATAAATTTTCTGTCTTTGTTTCGGATTCAGGCCCTAAGCTAAGTTTGAACATTTTAAATTTGCTTCTAATAACTGTTACAAGAATTATAAATTATTTAAAGTACACATACATGTTAAACACAAATTAAGTTTTAATTTATTAATCAGGTATGTGATGAAAATCGACCGAATTGAAAATTAATCGTCTTTTGAAATCGACAATAGTGTGATGAATTTCGATCGATTTCATATTCCATTTTTGTTCTATTTCAATATTTTGTTGTCATAAATTCTACTCTAGAGGAGACAAAAAAATGAATTTAAAAATTTATTTATATACATAAATTTGTGTTGTGAATCAAATATAAATAAAATGGCTTTGATTACAGCGATTTCTGTAATTCTTTTCGAAAAAAACAAAATGAGGAAGGAAAATATTAAACGGAAATCTTTAAGGGACAAATCGAATCCTTTAAATTTACCAGATGAAATGTAAGTATGCGTGGTTTTTGCATTTTATTTTTTATATTTTAATGATATTTTCAAAAATTCGTTCAACATTTTCGCATGAATAAAGACGGGTTCACTATAATTTTAAATAAAATTGGAAATTATTGGAACAGTACATCAATACCTCTTACAATACAATTAGCCGCAACCTTAAGATTTTTGGCTGAAGGCAGTTTTCAAAGGAACGATTTAAATATAGCTATGCATCGAACAACAGTTTCAAAATGCTTTACAAAAATGTTAAAACTATTGGAAAGAAATATTTGTCCAGGTTTGATTAAACTTAAAACACCAGAAGAGGAGTTAAAAAAATCCAAACAGTTCTTTTATGAAAAATATGGCATTCCCGGAGTTATCGGATGTATTGATGGCACTCATGTGGCATTAAAAGGTCCAATAGGAGAAGAACATTTATTTTTTAACAGAAAGGGATATTACAGCATTAATGCCATGGTTGTAAGTTTGTATGTATTAATTAAAAAAATCATCACACATAATAGTCCATATTTTAGATTTGCGATTATAAGATGGATATTAAAGCAGTTGATGCAATTGACCTGGGAGTAGTCACGATTCATTTATTTTCAATGTGAGTACAGCACGAAACTTTTTAATTTCATCGTATGAAAATGGAGAACGCGGCTCATGGGTGTTAGCCGATTCGGGTTATCCACTTGAACCATTCGTTATGACGCCCTACAGGAATCCAAGAACTATTTGTCAACAAAGATTTAATAAAAGACATACTTCGGCGAGAAACGTGGTCGAAAGGACAATTGGAGTCCTGCAAAGTCGATTTAGGCGTTTGTCAAGAACACTTTGGTATTCTCCTTTAAAAACAGTACAAATTATAAATATTTGTTGCGCTTTGCACAACTTGTGCAATACACTAAAAATTCAGCATCCTATTGAAGATTTGGAAGAACATTTAAGTGATGAAATGGATGGACATGAGATTGAAAGCATTGAGACTGATATAACTTTAACAAACTCCGCAAATATAACATGCGATAATATTGCTGAAAGTTTAAAAAATTTAAATAAATACATATAAATAAATGTTTATTTAAAAGGAATATATTTAAGTTTTACAGTTTCTAATTTTTCTGGTATTTTAGAAGCTCTAACTCTAATTGTTTTTCTTTTATTTCCAAGTCCTTCTTTTTAAGATTATTTTTTTCAAAAGTAGCCTTTTCCATTTGTTGATTATGCCTTTTGATTTCATTTGTTATATTTGTTGTTAAATTTTCTATAGATTTATAAACTCGTCTTATATTACTTCCTATAATATCCAATTTATCATCACTTTTTTGGCATACTTCAACAAGAATTTTAAAAGAATCGGACAGGGGGCTTACTCCCTAATTCGATTCGAAAGGAAATCCTTTCGAATTGCAATGTATTTAGCACACATTTTCGAACATTTCCGTTTTCGGATTGAGTTACGCGGTAACCCCCCAGCTCTTTTCCATTTTTTATATCATCTTGAATATATCCTTTAAGGCTTTCTTTTATATCTTCATCATTTCTTTTAGATGCCCGTTTAGCAGTACTAGGTTTATCACATGTTATGTCATCTTCCACTTTTCGTATGTCCGGTCTACTTGCTGGAGTAATCTCTTCATCAGATGACAATAAATCCGATCCAATTATAGACATGGAGTTCTGTACTCTATAAGCTACAGAGTACAGTCCACAAAGCTGTCCAATTATCTCTTCCTTTTTAGATATGTATATTTGGTTACGTGGTCCCACGCCTGTTGCTATAGCTTCTTACCTAGTAAAATTTTTTAGTAAACCATTAGAATAAATACTTCCTACTTACTTTCTTCCAACCATTTTTATCATGGATTGGCGGTCCAAAGCTATTCAAATCAGTAGTTAAATCAATCCATAAATTTTCTGCATCTAATTTGTTGCATTTTGTGAAACCCCTGGCTATATCAGAATGATTTTCCATAAATTGGATTAATATATCTTCCTGTAAAGAATTCTTATGTTTTCCCCTAAAAAATTTACAACAATTATTTAATTTTCTTTATAAAACTAAATTTACATTTACTTACATTTTTCTAATTTTCGTTGAAGTAAAATAAAATGATTTGAAAACGAATTGAAATTGATATTATTGATTTATATCACATGGGTAAATTTGATTTTTTTTAAATAGAACAAAATGGAATATGAAATCGATATAAAAAACGATGGCAGTAAACACATCACATATTTTATTGATTTCAAATCGATTTGATGTCGAAATCGAATTTCATCACATACCTGAATATAATTCTTTATTTGCAGATTTTTCATTAATTCTAAATTTAAACTACATATTGACAACGATCGTCAGTGTAAATTCTTTCGCCATACTTTATACAATCTGACGAACGAGCTTATTATTATCTTCGATTTCATAAATGTTTTCCATATTGAAAAAATACGACGCATCTTATACAAGTGAGTTTAAATGTTTACGTATATATTATTTACTCATTTATTTATGTTTATTTGTTTATACGTTTTATATTTCCAGAGTTGCACGATGTGATAGTTTACAAGGTTTACGTTTTCAAACAAACAATGTGGGTCTAACGCCACCCGGTGATATAAGTGAAGATAGTCTAGTCGATATTGAACAGTAAGTGGGAAAGAAAATATTGTAATTATTAAAGAAATAAATATAAAATTAATCTTATAATGAAATTCTAACCATCTGTATATATTAATAAAAGACAAGTGTTTGTTTGTAATCGTTAAACTAATAGCTTCCATATTCTAAGAGATTGCTTTGTTTAATAATTGAACATGTTTTGTTATTGTAACAAAGTACATGTACATTTTTCACTCAAAGCACTCGCTTGGTATAAAGAAATTAACAAACATTTCTCAACTTTCAGACTCTTTGTTGAACCCTTAAAAATATTCTTAAATCGCAAGAGAACCGCCTGTAAAATATTGGACTTAGGTGCAATTGAAGCTTTAACATACTATGGTTTAGATTTCCTAAAATCTTTGAGCCGGCCTCAAGAACTAAACGAACTAACATTGGCCTCCATCAAATACGATCCTAGTCATTATCCCATGTTCGCCATGGAGAATACCCTATTGCAAAAATGTTCATCTCTACAAGTACTTTCACTCGACTACGATACGCTCAACGAAGAACTATTGCATACATTAAAGGTTTTACCCCTAAAGAAATTTTTAATATGTGTTCACGGTTTGGATCGTCATCATCCGGGCATAACGGAGAGAGCATGGTCAGAATTCTCAGCAAATTTCAATAATATCGAACTAATTGTAACGTTAATTTATGCCTTCGAGGCTGTTGAAGTATTGCAAATGCGTATATTAAGACAAAATATGCCCATAACACACTTGCGTGTATTATTCTGTGATTATGTGAGTTGAGTTTTGGTTAATAAATTTTATGCTTTTAGTAAATTTGTTTATGATTTCTTTCAAATATTGCAGATGAATGTTGACGCATTGGAATGGATTTCTTTAAATAACAGCCGCACTTTGAAAAGTATACAATGGATTGATTCCGTAAGTTTTTTAAAAAAAAGTTAATTTTAAAAATATTACTTTTTGGACTTTCCTTTATAGTTTTCAGTTTATTTTTTCATAAAACTCTAGATTTCTTACAAAATCTTTAAAGAGTTACTTAGGACAATAGTAACATAATTCGAAAACACGAACGGAAAACAATTTTGAAATATACTATAAATGAATATACTAAAAATCAGTCCCTAAAAACCACGAACAGAAAATTTATTATAAAAAATTTTATGAAAATCTGTCTGATTTTTAATACAAATAATGGTTCGGCCATGTTTCTGAATGTATTTCTGAACAGGGCCAAATCGGCCCTTAAATACTTCAGATATGGAAACTTTTTTCAAAACTATATGCCTTAATTTTGGTTTTTAATCACATGAGCTGTTGACATGTATATTTCTAGTATAAATTCAAATTTACTAGGTTTTCTATTAAAATTAATATTAAATTATTAAATCAGCAGTTTCAATAATTAATAAACACATTTTGTGAGTCAGGTACTGTAAAAACTCAACATTTGGGAGAAAAACCTCGTAAAACTACTCTAATACAAGATAATTTAATAGCAACAGAGTTTCAATAATGTAAATATACCGCATGGCGTATGAGGTTGGTCTTGGTTGCTATTGCACCGCTACAAAAACCTTTTATTTCTGAAAAACCGTACTGCTCGTATACAATTTGTCAAAGCTCATTTAAACTGGTCGAGACAGAAAGGAAAGATACTGGACCCCAAGTACACAAATAAGACAGTCAAGTTTTGAGGTGGCATTTTATGGCGTGGGACCGTTTTTTAGGTATGGGTCCAATTCACTGGAATCGGATACAGATACATTTTAAACGATGTTATGTATCTATACGCTGAAGAATATATGCCTTTAGTTTGGAGATTCCAGCACGACGATGACCCCAAACACACCTCAAGGGTTGTAACCGATTGGTTACAATACGGACTCAAAATTATACCACAAAGGATGCAAAATATTTCAAAGGAGGCGATTGAACAAATATACTTTTTAGTTTGTTTTCTATTGTCAGAACTAAATTATGATCTTATTTTTATATAGCCATTTCCGTCTATCCGTATATATGGTGAAATCAACTTTCGGAAGCCCACACATAATTTACATACGTGATTGATACATCAATATAACCGCTATAGTCCCGGTTAGGTTGCTATTTAAATACGGCTCAGCCAAAGCCATTTGTGGATATAAGCAAAACACCACGACTACCTGTTTTGGATCTATATCTGAATTACTAAGTCATTAACATATATCTGAAGTCATTTACATAGATTATATGAACATCTAATAACAGACATTTCAAACCCCTTTCCAACGACGTATATAACGACGTATTTAAACTCGGACCGACAATGGGTCCAAAATCGGGAGAAATATTTTTAAGCCGACATTTTTTTCATCAAATTTTATTTAAAATTTTTGTTCGTAAAAAAACAACCTAAAAGATTTAATATTAATACGATTGAAATTCTTATAGATTGAATTTTAACAATAAGTGACACTGCATTCCACAGATAGAATATATAAATAATTAAGAATATATTGGACAATTTTTAAAAATAATTTTTATAAAAATTTCAACTAATTTTTTTTACAAATTTTCATCAAAATATTTGTTTGAATTGTTTTTTATGTTTTATTAAAAAATTAATATAAAATTGTTCACGCAAATTAAAAAAATATTGGAATTAAACTACGACGGTATACCTTTTTGTTTGGTAAATAATACTTTGTCGCTTTGCTGAATTTTCATTTAGGCCTATAAACATTCCGATAAAAATATTATGGACTTATTTTTACGCTCCGGACAAGATCCATTTATAATGATGTCTTGGCGTTGCAAGAATTTAGAAGAAATTGTCATACATGGCTATGTTGTGGATCCTCATAACATTGTGGGCATTTCTCGTTTACGTGGCCGCACCTTAAAACATTTAGAGGTATCAATGATTGATAATGCTCCCACAGAAGCCAACATAGATTCCTTTATTGAAGTGAGTATTGAAGAGAAATGCTATTTTTAGATTAAATGTTTTTTTTTTATATATATATATATTTTTTTTCTTAGGAAATCAATACATTGTTGGGCCAAAAATGGGAACCTTCAAATCTCAATAACATGCATCCAGCACTTGGCTATATGCCCGTAGCAGATGATGTACGTGATGAATATGTCTTCGATCTCATACGACGTGATATTTCCAATTAAAACCTGGAAACAATTAAAACTCAAAATCCAAAACAAATTTTACACTTTTAAAGAAAATTTGTTTATTAATCTTTTGATTAAGAAATACACACAAAAGAAGAAACAAACAAAACTACAGCAACTATCATTATATAATCTGCAATATTTTTTATTATTAAGTGAAAATCCCTTAAAAAAAAAAACATCACATCAAACTAAAAGAAACACACACAAACAAACTAACAACAAAAAGTCATGCCAACTAAATCAAACGATCAACGATTTTTTGTCATCATCATTTAAAAATAATTATTAAATTTAGCAGCGGGATATGCAGTAACCAGAATATTTTACAATGATGTTGGGTAAATATAAATATGTATGTATTTTATTAAGAAAAATTGCATGACAGTGATATATTATTATATTCTATAAATTAAAAAATTTTATTTTTTTTATAATTTTTTATTATTATTTTATATATGTGTTATATCTATATACTTTATAAATGTCCTTTATACAACAAATCTTAAAACAATATAAGAAATTTTTATATAATTTTTAATTTAAATATACATTACTTTGAAATTTATTTTCATTCATGGCCATTAGAGAAAAATTTACATACACTGAACTATAAACTCTTAAGAGCAACTTTTTAGAAAAAAAAAAAAAACAAAAATATGCCAAATTTTATTAAAGAATTGTGCAAAATTTTAATTTAAATATGTTAATAGTTATATTTTTGTTTTTAAACTTCGAACTTAAAAATATAGTTTTAGTGTGTTGGAAAAGTTAAATAATGTTTGACAAACTACATTAATTAGAATACGTTGAAAACAATTTTTGAAACAAGCTCTTCTAATGAAGGGCTTTAAAAAACAACATTCCAAAAAGTTATAAAAATTTATTGTATCAAAGTTAAAAATTCGTTATATTCAATGATAATTAAGTCCAAAGTTACAGCCTTACCTAAATAAAAGCGCAGAGCATTGAGTTTTCTGTTGCCTAGTGTTAATGCTAAAGTTGCATAGCTAAACAAGAATGTAGACCTTTTATCCACAATGACAAATTTTTTGTTAACTATTTTAGTTAGTAATAAAACAAAAAACAATAAAATAAACACAAATTTAAATAATGTCAGTTTCTTGATCTAATGCAGCCATTTTTACTACCTAACCCACTGTCATAATTAGATTTTGCAGTAGCCATTTAGGTATTTCTGTACGAAAAATTATTTATTTGAAGGCTTACTTCAATATCAATATTTTGTTTATTAGTATCAAATATATTTCACTGCTAGATATAGAAGATCTTTTAGCAAAAACATATAAAATTAGAAGCCACATGAATGTATTTTTTATTAATTTCTAATATATTTTTTTCTTGGCTAAAATTTTCAATATTTAAAATTTTAGAATTATTTATTAAATTTGTAAAACTTTAAAGTATATCAATATGTGGTTTTGTGGTTTTTTGAGCTGTTGCGCTCAGCCCTTAGCAAAATAGAACTGTTAAGTAAAAACTAATAAATTTAAAGTTCTGTGGCATAATATGAATGTAATACATTCTAATATACCTATATCAAAACATATATTGTCGTAACAAATTCAAGCTATGGCTACTTTTAAAGTCAAACACTTGCCAAATGTGTAAGTGCTAACTTTTCCATTCACATCATCAAACTTCCTTTTAAGTTCAATGTGTTTTTTTTTATTGTCTAGACATTTTTTTTATTATTTTTAAACAAAAAATTATAACAAGTACTAAATGTAATAGTTTTAGAAAAATTAAATTAAGCTAATATTAAAACAATTTACTAAAAACCTAAATAGAAAATAATAAGTCACACACCCTTTAAATATTAAGCCAAGGCATCATTGTCTAAAAGAATATTGAAACAATGACAACAGGAAATTGAAACAAAAACCGTATTACAACAACAAAAATCATCTTAAAAGACTTAAGCACTTCACAAATTATGACGTACAACGGCGAAATTGTGAAACCTGCTATAAAAAACCAACAAACAAACAAATACAACAAACATAAATTTGTATTTAAAACTCAAAAATAAATTGTATTAAAAAAAAGAACGTACTACCAGTTTAAGGATTCCAAATGAAAACTCTGTTTAGAAAATGTGCATGAAAACGATTAAAATATTTCATATAGATCTTCTAAACGTTGTTTTGGTACCCCTAAATAGGCCTTTAAACCAACTAGTTTAACAAGCAAGAAATTAACAAAACATCAAACTGTGATTAAAAAACATGAAAGCCATCTCAAAAAAACATAAAAATTTACAAAAACAACAATGAGAAAATTTGTTGTTATTAAAAACATGCAACAATTATTTTAGGAGAAATGAAAAAAAGAACTAAATGCAACAAGAAAATGTTAAACATCTTAAAGCAAAAAATCAACTAATTGTTACATATTTATTTAAAGAAAAAAAGTTAGAAAATTTAAGCAAAATTATTTATACACCATTTACTTACAATATAATTTTCGAATATAAGTTTTAGTTGGGAGTATACTATTCAGAGGTATTTACTACCAAGTCCTTCTGTATATAGAATGTTTCATTAATTATCCGCAAAAACAGTTCTAAAATCACAACATTTTTATTTCATATCAAGTAGCTTTACTTGTTTTATCACTTTAGTCATTTATGATTCTAGCAGGTATTTTTCAATTCAAAGTTCAACTTACAAAGTTGTTAAAATACTGTAATCATTTATAAAACACATCAAATGATTTTGTTCTAATTTGCCACTAGTATACCAAAAGATTCAATCTTTCATAATACACATAGAAAATTTCTACAATACATACAATTCTGCAACTTGGATCCTTTCCCTTCTATGACAACCATGTGTTTACTTCATTGGCTCATGATTGGTATTCTCTTTTTTTGCTGAGCTGTTAGTTGGATTTTAATAAGGCTTTAAATCATAATTATGTTTTCCAGTGATATTATGAAAACTCTCCATTATACTAATATTGCCTTACTTTATTCCAAATTATTGAATATTTGTCATAAAATATAATATGAAATTGTGGACTTATGTCAGCAAGCAATTAAAATATAAATTTTACCCTAAGTTTTAAAATATATCCTTGTCAAGGGACACTATTATGGATATTAATTATAATTTACCTCATAGCTGCAGTATATCAGATAGTCAGTTTTCGACAATCATCTTTAAAAGAATATATGTGTAAAAAAAAATTAAATTAGACTGCAGAATGTTAGCATTTGCATACATTTTGACTTTCACATTCACTTAAATAGGCGAGTGTTTTAAAGAAAAACAAGGTTAGGTGGTTACACAGTCAAATATAAGACACTTTTATCTATGGGTCCTCACCGAACCTACCTACGACCCGAGATTGTTGTCAACTCATCGACACCTGTATCAAAGTTTTTTCCACAGGGAATAACTTTCGACGACCTGTTACAACAACATAATAAACCCCAGCTCGTCATAAACCTAATAATACGTTCCAATTCAATGACAGATTGGTATTGTCCCCAACATTTGAAAATTCGATAAGAAGTGTATCAAGTTTTCTATTCTGACTGAAATCTCTGTACACAACACTAGGGATAGAGTCTTTAAAATATAATGAGTACATAGTATATTTAGATACGGTCACAGTTGTCAGTTTATCTTGCAACCATTCTTGGGGACCTCATCTACCCGGATATATCCCTATGTTAGGTTTCCGAAACACAGGTCACAAATAATCCTTATGTTAAACTACTTAGCCAACGGTGTTTGGATAGATAGATTTATTCTCGGCAGTCAGCTCGAAACTTTCTCATTCTCTGCCTGAAAAATACCACTGTGATTCGGAAACCTCATTGATTTTCAAAGATTGTTGAGATCAACTGTGTAAAAGTAATTGCCATTGCTTCTGCCATAAACAGTTCATTGAAACAGTTTTATTTACTCGAAAGTAAAACGAGTAAATCATTCTATTTACAAAACGAAAAGTTTACTTAAATTGGGTTTATCGTGATTATAATGTTGTTCGTTTACTGCGGTAACAGTTAGACATCCAGTAGTGTAGTTCACTTGGGTCTATTAAATTGGTGCCTTTGTGTTATCTGGAAAGATAGAGAAAATAGAGAGTCCAGTAACAAGTAGTGTTGGAACCAGTTGATATTCGTGATATATGCGTCGATGCATTTCAACTTCATAGCCGATAGTTCAAAGAGACTGCCGAATGAACGATGCCCTAAAACCTAACACGTAAATCTCAGAGAAGGTGACACAGAATGTGAAAAAGAAAATGGTATCTTCTTCTACATTATTACAAAATTTACAGTATCCCATATTCAGATGTAAACGTAGTTATCCAAGGAGGTATGCTGTACGCCACCGGCCCAACCAATGCCTTACAGTCCTTGATGCTTACTCAAAGTAAGCACCACTAATACTTTGCTTATATGCATGTAGACAACGAAATGCCACATAGGATATCTTTGTCACCATCAGGCATCATAACGCCTCTTTTCGCGAATTCATCAACAACACAGTTGTCTATAATATCCCTGTGTCAACGCACTTATATGAGTAAGACTGTTGAATGTCTCGCCATCTCATTCAACGATGGCCGGCTATCGTAGACCAGACTCGTTGTTGTGTATACAACCCTCAGGAATTTTATTGCCAGTTAGCCACTCTTTTTATAGTTGATACCTCAGCCTAAAGAATATTACACTCATTTGGGATCCTAAACGACATCGATATCACAAATTCCAAGATGAAGTCACCTTCGCCAAGTCAATAACTCATTTTAAAGTCGTCCGTATAAATGGAGAGGTTCGCCATATTAGGGGAGAGACCCTCCACTAATCCCGTGACGTTCGGAATTGCAAAACCAAACTTTCTCAAAAAGAAGAGTCTAATAGTGCAATAATGAATGTTAATAGGGAGATTCACCGGTATCTAGTTCAATAGCATAAAAAGCAACTTCATTGGAGTTGTATGCAGGGCTCCCGTGTTTAGGATAACCATTCTCCTTAATACATTCTCAACGAGTCTGCAGTTTGAGGCCCTGTCCAATGCTATTGTTTAAAATTAATAATAAATTGCAAACAACAGCCACAGCTTTATATACTATAAAGTTATTCAGTACTTGTCGAACACATTTAAGAACTTTTTAAATTTTTTAAAACTTTGAAGTCGAAAAATGTGATACAAATATATGGAAAAGTATGAAATAGCTCTTAAAACAAAACAGAAAACGGGAGTATTAAATTCAGTACAACTAGGTATAAGCATTATTTTGTATATTATGCGTGGCTGTCAGATGATTATGAAATTTACTTGGATATTTCGACGAGTTATCAAAACAATAATTGTGATAAACACACAAATTATATATATTTAATCCGGTATGTGATGGAAACCAACTTCGAAAACGATAAACAATTTGAAAACGAATGTAGATGTGATATATTTGTTTAAATTGTTTTAAATTACTTTATATTTCTCATCAGAGCACTGTTTACTAAAAAAAATAATGAGACAGAGGTTCAAAAATTATTCCTAAAATAGATTGAAAAGCATCACACATTTTTTCATCACATACCTGAATAATTCTCATTCATATTAAAACATCTTATGATTTGAAAAATGTTTGCCGAATGGCGATAAATTGTAAAATTTTACAACTATGATTGATCGTTTTCATTGCAACAAAACGGCATCAATAACCAATGCAGCCAGCAATATTTTTTATTAGTTTTTCGAAAATTTATATTGTAAAATGGTGTACTAATAATAAGAAATAAAACATCATCATTAAAATTTGTATATTGTAGAACGAAATATTGAAAATCTCGTATGACTGTTTATTATAATTTATGCCCGAAATAACTAATAGTTTTTTTCATTTACTACCTTTTTGTTATACAATAACAGGAAAAAAAAATAAAATCAAAAATCTACTTAAATAATACTTATGTTCCATTTATATTAATTATTTTTTTTAATTCAAGCTCAATATTACAAGAAATTAATATCACAATTTTAAGTTATTCTGAACAAATAAGCTCAAAATCCAAAATTATTTATTGTGATTTTATTTATTTTAGCATTATTTATATTTAATAGAAAACACAATCAATTAAAACGGAGAATATCTTAAACTAATGAATACAAAAAATAGAAAACAAATCTGTATGTATTACCAAACGAATCT
Source organism: Calliphora vomitoria (assembly GCA_942486065.2). Lineage (NCBI taxonomy): Eukaryota > Metazoa > Arthropoda > Insecta > Diptera > Calliphoridae > Calliphora > Calliphora vomitoria. Next base: position 52,943,089 of record OW818031.2, on the reverse strand, counting down.
AAAAATATGTTTTACATAGTTTTTTAATAAGAAAACGATGCAAGTAGGAGTGTGAGTTATTGTGATATTAAACAAAGCAGAAGAAAAATAAGAAGACAAACACAAATTATACAAAAAATAAAAACCCCTTAAAGGAATATGAAAGGAAAGTTTGTAAATAAAACATTGTCTAAGATGTTAAGAAAACTTGTGACCAAGAATATTAATTTGAGTAGGATTTTCTCTACCCTGTTATGCTGCACTACTTTAAAATGGTAAATTCAAATTGTTCACTTATTTGGAAATATTTTTTAAAAATATCAATTCATTATGTTTTAATTATAACATTTATTATTCATTTAGATTTTTTTTATTATTTTATTAGTTCGAAACAGAGCTTCGAATTAATTAAATTTAAGATTAATTTAGAATTAAACATTTCAGCACTTCATTCCATATTCCCAACATAACAAATTTATTTAACTTCATTAAAAGGCTTTTTCTATTTATTTATTTTATCATTCATTGTTGAATTATTTCATTGTAGAATTAATTCATAATAAAATTCATTCAACTTTTGAATGATTCAATTTTTGTTAATTCAAATGTAATACAAATTGTATGACCTTTTTTATACCCATCATCAAAATAGATTTTGTCATTCCGTTTGTAACACATCGAAATATTCATCGCATAACCACAAAAGTATATATATTCTGGTTCTTATGAAATTCTAAGACGATTTAGCTATGTCTGTCTGGCGGTTGAAAACACGATAAGACCCAAACGTAAAGAGCTAGCTGACCGAAATTTTTCAGAAATCGTCACCTGAAATGCAAAAAAAAAAAAAATTCAAAATTGAGTTTTTAAAAAATTGTTATCTTTCTTTTTTTTAAATAACGTTTTTATTAAAGTTAGAAAATCATAATTGTAACCACTACACTTTTCATTTTATTAAGTTATTTTGTCACTCCTGTAAAATTTTATTAAGATTTTTTGTCACTCCTGTAAAATTTTAAAGTGATGATAAACCCTTTTGCATATTAGGTAACGAAATACTTTCTGTTGATAAGGTTTGTTTGGTATTGAAAATGGGCAATATCAGTCCATGATTTAACCTAGCCCCAATACTGTTTGAGCCGTCATAAATATGTTGATTAAGCGGAAATCCTGATAAATAAGAAATATTGTGATGAAATTGGACGGTATTTTATTGCCTAATATTGATGGTGGGTATACAAGATTCGGCACAGCCTCTTACTTGTTTCCTTCTTCATTCAGTTTTATTTTTGTTTTGATTTTAATCCTTTAAAAATGAATTGTAAAATATTGTCCAAGCATTTTGTAATAGATTTGAATAAAAATTCTGATTCAGCCCAATTATGAATAAAAATTCCCAGGTAGTTTTTATCCCTTTTCTTATTTTTAATATTGAATTTGAATAGGAAAAATAGGAAAAGGGAAAAAACTCCCGGAATTTTTATTCAAGCTATTTTGTAAGCATGAAGATTCAATAAAGAATTAATTCTATAAAGATTTAATTCTCAAAATAATTAATTTTATAAATTTTGAGTTAATAAGGAATTATGCCCTGGAATGAATACGTAATGAATTCTTTAATGGTTCGAAATTTTATTAAACTTTCGTAATTTCAATATTAATAATTTTAAATTTAATTTTATTACAATTTCCGAAAATGCTATTGAAATTTAAAAATAATTTGTTTTGCAAGAAATATTTTTTGTTTTAGATTTAAAAAGTAGCTCCAAATCTATTGAAATTGAAATAATTATCTAGAAATTAAAATAAAACTTAGACAATGTTTCTCACACTTTCCTTTTGGTAAACAAAACCACAACAACTTTTAATAAGATCTCAAAATGAAACAAACAAAACCTTTATATATATATATAAAACTCTTGTATAATTAGCAACGTTATTTGTTGTGTGAAAATATAGGGAATTTAATGCAATATTTATATATTAAAAAAAAAATACATCTACAAGAACAACAACAACAACAAAAGAATATGTACCTGAACAACTTAAAGTATTTCTTTCTAAACTAAAAACAAAATCAAAGTACAACAACCCAAAACTTGAATACAATGAAGTAACCAACGTATCAACTCTCAGTTGTACTCTGTCTCTCTCTCAAAACAAAAATCCTTGAGAAAAACCAATTTAAGAAACACTAAATAAATGGGAACCAAGAAAAATTATGAATTATGAATATAATAATTACAACAAAAAAATAACTTAAATGAAGAAAGCAATTAATTAATTTAATATGCAAAATCAAAGACTGATAAAGCACAACAACTTTAAACAAACAAACAAAAAATTACACAAATAACGTTGTCAACAATCTATCGATCAATCAGACATTTAAATAAATGTAAATTTAAAACAACAACAAGAACAACAAACATTTTAGGGGAAAACAATGTTTGATATAAAATAAACAAAAAAAAAAAAAAAAACGATTAAGAAAGTTGAGGATATACAAGAAAAAGAAAACAATACAAAAAAGGATTTAAAACAATTGAACGAATATTTTTTTATTAAAATAATAAGTTTTCTATTTTGTTTTAAACAATTGTTTTCTTACTGTAAAACATTCCAAACAAGACCCGTTTTGGAATTGTTTTTATAGCCACCATAAAAAAGATGGGGGTATATTGATTTTATTATTCCGTTTGGAAAACATCGAAATATTGGTCATAGAACCAAAAAGTATATATAATTTGGATCATCAAAAGATTCTACTATCCGTCCGTCTGTTGAAAACACAATAAGGCTCAAACGAAATTTTCCACAAATACTGGCTGAAATTTACCACAAATACTCTTTGCTGATAATGTTTGTTTGGTATTGAAAATGACAAATATCGGTCGATGATTTCACCTAGACCCCATACAAATGTCCACCCAGAATACTGTTTGAGCAGCAATAAATATGTTGATTATGTGACAATCCTGATAAAATAATGCACAAATTAGTTCTTAGTGCTCTGAAATTATACTGTAAAGTATGGCCAAATCCGTCAACATTTGTCCATAGTCCCCAGATCAAAACATTTTTCCATAGTCCCCTCAGTAAATGACTTGAACATTCATAATTGTCTTATAATAATTAATAAGGTGATGAACCATACCATAGATGGGTCAAAATCGGGAAAATTAAACCGAATTCTTGTTCACCAACATTAGACTTTTTCAATCTTTATTTCAAAATATAGGTTATATATATAATATTCGGCACTACCGAATATAGCTCTCTTGTATAAATTAACAATAAATGTAATAACTCTCAATTGTTTTAAATCCTTTTTTATTTGTTTATTAACAAAATTATAATTATTATTATTATTACTCTTTACCATCAAACAAACCATAGTTTAGTAAGAATTATTAAAGAAAAAACAACAAATTATAAATGTTATAGGAAAATTATAATAAAAACACAACAACAACAACAAAATATATATTGTAAAATATCGAAAACAAATATTGTACTGTATTGTATGTATAACATCAAAACATTTGAAAAATAAGCATTTTTTGTGATATATATTAAAATAAAAAGTGTTAACTAATGAAACACCAGAAAATTAACACTTATAGAATTTTTTTTTGTATGTAAGATATTTGTAAAACAACAAGAATAACCAACCAACACAACAAAAAAAAACAACTAACGATATGTGATTCAACACCATTTAATTAAAACTTATTTAAAAAGCCACAAAACAACAAACAAACAAAAACTACTTGTATTTAAATGAAGTGAAAGAAATGAAGAAGAAAATAATAATAATAACAAAAAAATAACATCCATGTTGTAAGTTTAAAAAAAAAAATCAATAATAATGAAAATTCTTTCAAATTTTTTATACTAAATGTCATTTATTTTATTCATTCCATGATCCAAAATGCAACAAAACTACAATAAACCTAGAATTTTTTTTTTTTATTTTATCAAAAAAAAAAAAAAAATAACAAACTATTTTTAATTATTTAGAAAAAATATAATTTTAGAAAACACGAATCTATGTAAATGCTAAATAAAATACTAAAAGTAAAGGCCTAAATTAATCACAAAGTGAGCAAAGAAAGATTATTGAAAAAAGAAATATTAGTTAAAAGTGTTTTATGAGAATTATGTTAAACTAAGAATTTAAACAAATGAAATTATTTTGAATAACGTTCATTGGTACGTTCGTAAACGCAATAAAACTTATTGATCTGCAAGTTGTGGCATAACGCCAACGATTTGTTTAACACCATAGTTTAGAAACATGAACGTAAAGCAATTTTAAAAATTTTGTAGGAAAAACACTCAATAATTATTTGAATCCTGAGTGATTTTCATACAAAATACATATGTACATGCAGTGATATAATATTACTGCATTTCCGAATGTATCCAAGATTTATATTAAAGTGCTCATCACATATTTATTGTAAAATTAATAACAATTGTATATTTTTGATTAAGAGTAAAATTCAGAAACACTCACGAAAAATGTGAAAATTGCCTGGCTTTAACTAAAACCAAATAATCACACCAAACATTTTATGTTGATGTTCCAAGTGTGTCTCGTTCGCGATCTTAAGTGTATCTTTTTTCAAAAACAACAGTACAGTTTGGCGCAGAATGAGCTGTATGGTTTATAACTTTTTTATTTATGCGATTATTATTAATTTTTATTTTTTAAATACAGGAATTGGGGAATTTTTTCGATTAGCTTTGAAATATGATATCCTGTAAGTGATAGCTCTTTTCTGCTTCGCACTTACGTGCACTTTTTAACATATTTCCCATTACTTTTCACAAAATTTCGGATGTAATGGCCATGATATTATTTCGAATGGTTTTTAGTTGGGGAATGGTTTTTGACTGTCAGGAGCTGTTGCATCCGATGAACGTGGAGGCCAGTTAAAATCGCTTGTGCGCGAAATAATGCGTTCGTCGAATATGTCCCTACTAAAGCAATTAAGGCACCTGCAGTATGTGCTGTGGCTTAGGTTAGGTTCCATGGGCAGCCGCTCCTCAAGCAGCTCACTTGGGTCCATTCAAATCTGATTCCATTGTGATACCCAAGGGGTAGACAGCAGGGTATTTACAATACTTCCGTTGCCTCCAGGTTAAACTAGCCAGATTCCCGGATGAAGGAGTAGATTCGTCTAAGATTCATCCTTGATAGCTCATCCAAGCATGATAGGAATGGAGATCCGAGGATGCGTTCCCTCAGGTTAGTCAGTGCCGGGCATAGGCTGAAAAGGTGATACACAGTCTCTTCCTCTTCTTCATTATGGCAGCTTCTACAGTAATCATTGTACCGTAGGCCCATTCTTCTAGCATGTGCCCCATTTTTCATAAACAGTGTCCTGTGGATTACCGTCGTGAGCCTTATTTGCTCACGACGGTAATGCACAAGTAGATTCGTCCTGCTGGCATCATATACGGGCCAGGTCGACCTCGCTGTAGCACAGGAAGGTTCATTAGTCCACCTGTTTTGTGCAGTCTCATATAGTATCTGCTGAACAGCCATCTTGCATTTAACTAGGGAAATACCAGAAAAGGGGTCGATTGCCTCATCATTCATCACCTTTTGGCCATGTGCTGTGGCTTCATTAGTCAACCTGTTTTGTGCAGTCTCATATAGTATCTGCTGAACAGCCATCTTGCATTTAACAAGGGAAATACCAGAAAAGGGGTCGATTGCCTCATCATTCATCACCTTTTGGCCATGTGCTGTGGCTTCATCTTGTTGGATAATTTTCCACAGCTGGCCTAACTAAATTTCCAACATCGTCCGTTGACAGAGATTGAAACACAAATGTTATTTTCCAAAAATATGGGCCAATTATCATTTCGGACGATACACCGCACCAAACAGTACACTTAAGTGGGTGTAATTGTAGCTGATAAACTGCTCTTGGACTCTCCGTAGCCCAAAAACTTCAGTTTGGCTTGTTGATATATCCATTTAATAGGAAATTCGCTGCATCGCTCATTATCCATTTGTGAATAAAGTCTGGATTTTCCACTGCTTTTTCAGGGAAACAAATGACATAGTCGTCTTCGAAGAAGTTGAATTTTATATGGGAACAAGTCTCAAAATTCTCTGCAGCGACCGCCGTGTTAGCCCAGGTTGTGTCGAATTGTCTCCGTTCAATATTTTGAGCAGTGTTCGCGGTAGGTGGTATTCCGGCACCAGGAAGGGTTCTTACAGACTCATGTTGACGAAAATTTCCAATCAAATGGTTTATTGCTGACGCTGTGGGTGCAATGCGTACATTAAAATGACGACGATATGCTCGTTGTTCGATTATTAATTCCCCAAGTCTGCTGAAAAAAACAAAGACAGAATAATAATTAAAAAAGTTATAAAGAATTCAAAATATATAGCTCATTCTGCGCCACCTTGTATAAGGTAGACACATTTTTCGAGACATACATAAAAAAAATATACTACAGAAAAAGAGAAGTTTTAAAGTTAAAGAGTAAATACGAAGCTTATATTGAAATTACTTGAACTAATCCTTATTACAAACGTGACGGAGTAATATGTCGCGGTACAAATATCGCGAGTTAAATCATAATAAAGATTATAAAAATAGATCCAATACAATCATGTCAGCATAACAACTTTCTAGAGGCAGTCGAAAACGAGTTATATTATTTGTCCCGTTCGGGATCCCATGTTTTTTGCTAATATATCGCTATCGAAAAATGTACGTAAAAAAAATTGTTAAGATTTCTTTTTTTTTCACGTAAAAGGCGTGCGAATGTCGCATTCGTGACCGTGGAAATTCCCATATCAATAATTTGTATGAAATCACTTAGTTTTTAAATATTTTTGAGTGTTTATCATATAAAATTCTAAAAATAAGAGCCTGATTTATGATTTTTTTTTTTTTAATAATTTTCAAATAATTTTTTAATGTTTTTCATAAAAAAAAATTATTTCTGAATCAGGCCCACATTTTCCATTCATGTTTCTGAATCAGAGACCGCTTTCGATATCGAGTAAAACTTTCGCTATTTCCTTATGTGAGATTGTGGCATTCGATATCGAGCAAACAATTTAGTACATTTTATTATAATTTCGATATCTAAATCATTTGTCGATAATATAGCTCATTCGATCACGAATACTGTTATTTGGCCCAGGGTGTAATAATAGCAGTCGATTTTGTGTTGGATTCCAGTGAAACAAACAAATCATTAGGCTTCAAAGAAAAGAAATGAAGCAATGATTGGCATATTTCGAACACCGGCTTCGCTTAGTAAAGATTTCATGTACTGCCGGCATTCGGCCGGACGCACGAATTTTCTACACTATGGTAATTCGAACACCTGCTTACCTCAGTAAAGATTTCCTGTATTGCCGGATTTGAAAAGTGTCACTAGAACAGACTTAATCCTGATGTTCATATGAAATTGCACATTTGAGATCTGCCATTACGGTTTGAAATTGCAACCCATTGTTTGTTTTCATTTTTGGAATTTCTCTAATCGCAACTATTTTTAATTTTTGTATGAGTCTTTGTTAAATATTGTGTCTACAGAAAATAATCGTTTTAAGTCAATGTCGACTTTATTCTTCAAGTTAAGTAAAACACTTTTAACTAAAATTCTTTTCAATTTAAAATTAGAGAAAACACAAAACTTTAAAATCTATACAACAAAGTTTTACGAACAGCAAAACAACAATTTATGTATTTTCTTAAATAACAACCAACAGCAAATATAAAAACAAAACACCTACAAATACAAATTGGGATTATCTTTACTAAAATCTAAGAAATCCTTTACTAAACTGTGATATTAAAACAAACAACAAACAAAAAAAAAACCAACAAACAATGTGAACATCAATCACAACAAACAAACAAAAAGTTTATGTATTTAAAACAAATATTAACAATTAAACAACAAAATATAAAATTTATTAAAACATCTCATAAAATGTAAACAATCTTATTGAAAAAAGCATAAAGAAAATTTGTTATCAAAACATAGCAGGGAATTATTTAACAAAAACAAAAAGCTAGTATAACAATTAAATAAATAAATATTTAAACAAATGGCTACAAAATGTATGTATGTATGTAAAAATGAAAACCAATTATACTATACTATAAAAAACAAACAAAACATAATATTTAAACAAAAAAAAAGTCTTCAAAACAACATCTAATTGTTCAATAATAATCTGAACAAAATAGAAAAATGCCTGAAATTATTGTATTTTAAATCAACAAGAATCTAGTTAATGCAGCAAACACCCAAAACAAAGTTGCATTTTTTTCTTAATAAATGAATAACACTAGTTCCGTTAAGATAAAAAAAAAATAGTCACAATTTTTATTTTCAAATTTTATAAAACGTCCAAAAGTTATAAACAATTAAATGCAACTGTGTTCTAGGTGTTTGGTGGTAATTGCACTAAACTATGATTTCAAATACTACTACTAATTATGAAGTGTTTAAGAAACATATTTTAATAAAAAGTTAAAAACAACAAACATCAAAATTAATTAAAGAAAACATTATTTAAAATTCAAACAAACATTAATGTTTCTAAACTAATATTAAATTAAATAAATAAATAAATTAAATTTATATAATCTAGACTTATAGTAATGATTACAAATAATTAATTAACCATTTTTTGCCATATACATTTTAAATTTCAAATAAAACAAAAACTAATTAATACATATATGTTGTTTTCAATTTTGTTTGCTTAAAATTTTTATAAAAATGAATTTTTTTGAAATTGCTTAGTTTTTTTTTTTTTTAATTTACTTATGTATATCTATATATTTTTTTTCTTAATTTTAAATTAATGTTACTAAATGTTACTACAAGCATAATTAATAAATTAATCAAATGCAATATCATTATTAAACTTTAATATTATATAAATTAATAAAATGTAATAAAAAAGAAAAACAATCCAAAAAAACTACTTATATAAATTGTAGTAAACAACACACATTTTAATAAAATTGGAAAGTAAAAGAAATAGTTTTTTATTCTTCGACTTTTTACAACTTGTTTATGGAAAAGTAAGTAAATACATACCTGAAGGCGTAACCATTAAAAACAATTGAAAACAGAGTAACTCGTTGGTGATCATTTTCGGACTTAGCAGGTGCCAAACGGATTCGGGCCAAATTGAGCAAAAGTTTAGTTAAAAAAAAAAAAACATAAAATTTATAAAAAAAAAATAGTTCAAACATTAGCTTCTGTTGAAGAACAAATACAAATTGCTTTGCCGCTATTTAGGCGCTATAAAAAATATGAATGAGCCATAAGGTTTAAATGTTTTATAACTTTTATTTATGCGATTATTATTATTATTATTATTTTTCAAATACAGTACCTTATTGTTGAATTTTTTTCGATTAGTTTTGAAAAATGATATCCTGTAAGTGATGGCCATTTTCTGCTTCGCACATACGTGCTCCTTTTAACATATTTTCGATAACTTTTCGCAACATTTCGGTTGTAATAGTCATGATTTCATTTATTAATTCCCCATGTCTTCTTCACAAAATGCTGAAAAAAAAACAAAGAAATAATAACAGTTAAAAAAGTTAAAGAATTCAAAACAACCCTGTAGACACTAAAGCTGGAATTTAATTTAAAAATTTAATTAACATTTTCGGATTCGCCTGGTGGCTAAACGGATCGAATAGGGACTTCGGTCTAAATCCTGCAAGTAATTTAAGAAAGTAAACAAATTTTTATTAATTTTATAGATACACTTTTAAGTATAAAGGAAAGTATTGCTGGAATTCAGGCCTATTAGAAACTGCTTTAGAAACCTTTTATTTTGGAAATAATTCTTAATGAAATTTCACATAATGAGCGCTGTTGTTTTTTAGAGTTGATTTGTGTTTACATTTCAGTCTCTTGAAGGGTAGATAGATTATTGAAAACCTTAGCACTAGAGGATTAACATTTTAAAAAAAAAAAAATGTATCCCATCAATTTTAAGAATAACATTGACCTTAGAACCTGACATTTCAAATTTTGTTTCATGAAGAAAATTTTAAAATTAAACATGGAACGGACTAAGATATCGTAATTAAATTTGGTATTTATATAGATCGAAAATACTTTTAATCAATGAGTTTATAACTTTTGCCATTACCTTCACTTAAATACTGAAATTCCTTAAATGGAAAAATATGTTCCAAAAATTTGTTTTTCATAAGAAGGCGACTCGCCGTTATTTATCGTGTAATATCTTATTAATTTTGAGTGTATTATACTATATATAAGGCGTTGTTTCAAAAATAATCTTTTTTTTAATGTTTTTCCATGCAATATATGAAAAAACGTTAAAATTTTTCAAAGTATGCAGGGTTTGTTGAGCTTCTGAAGAGTAAATATAGGCTTTTTAATATAAATATTTGATATTGGTGAAAACCTTAGGACTTCAGTATTGATATTTAAGTAAAATTAAATAATTTTATAAAATTTTTGGATGTCATTTACTCTAAAAACTAAAAAATTTATAATATGGTGGTTTTCCATGAAGAAAAATATAAAATTTTAATTAATGTATTATTTGAACGTATTGATATCATAACACAGTTGGGAACTAATGTAGATTCAAATGTCCTTAAACCAATGGCATTATAATTTTTGAAATTTTTTATTTTCAAATACCGAAATTTCTAAAACGGGGAAAATGTGTTCTAAATGTGATGATATTTACCGTGAAACTTCGTATGTATTTAGATAACATATAGGGTTATACAAATATGGAGCTTTTCCGAGGAACGGTGCTTTGCGTTTTTAGAATTTTTTACTCAAAATTAGTTTTTTGTAAAATGGCCACGTTTGGATAGGACTGGAGGATACTATGTCAGCTTATGTGAGCCAAATTTTACTTTACACGGATCATTATAAAAATTGTATATAGTCCCGAAGAAAATTGTTTTCTATAAAAAAAAATATAGGGACTTTTTTGGAAAAAAAAAAAGTAAAGAACGCCCCTTTTTACATGTTCCAAATTTGGATGCGTGTAACTTTTTATAGGGACGAGCTACTGCTAGCAAATCGACCTTCCGTAGGTCAACCTAAAAAACCAAAAAAAGATCGAGCAAAATTTAAAAAAAATAAATAAATAAACCTAAATATCTATTCAACTAAAAGATATAACCTACACATGTAAGCGTATTTTGTAAAGACCTTCTCAAAAACTATTAATATTTTAAATTTCAGCTCATTCGGATAATAAAAAAATTTCTCGGTGATTTTTTAAAAAAATTGAGATTCGAGGTGACCAACTTGAGGGACCACACACTGACCCTATTAGCCTTAGGATGCTGAAAACCATGTAAAATTTCGTAACAACATCTCCAATAGTTCCCGAAATACCGAATTATTTACAAAAAAAAAAAAAATTATTGTTTCTAAACCACTGTGCGGTGCGTTTTCGTCGTTGAACAATATTTCAAATATTGGGAGCTACAGTTTCGACCAAAATCATCCTAAGTGAGCACATTTTCACCCTGATGACTTTGTTAATGGTCGACATAGACACATTTGGGGTGCAAAGAACCCACATATGATTGTCGAAAAACAAATGCATCTGGATTTTAGGCTGGAGGCATCATTGGATCAATTTCGAAAAAAAGGTTTGTTTAGAGCTGGTTACTATAATATTCTAGTGTGTCTTTTTTTATACCGGTCACGATTCGTATCTTTTCGTTATTTATTTAAAATTTATGACCAACAAGAAACAACAATTTCATTAATTAGTTTTCTATTTTCAAACAATAAAGGTCAGAAACAATATATCATGAGGAAGGGAATATAAAAGTCAATTCAAACAAATATTTTGTCCACTAAGTTATTTTTTACTAAGTCTTATTTAAGAAAAACAATAGAATAGGTGTCACCTTAATGAACACAAATATTAATGTATAAAGAACTGCAAGTATGTATATTTTTAAGCTTACTTATACTTATACTTATTTGTATGAACAAAGTGATACTGTTGAACTATGTACCTTAGGGTGGCCCAAAAAAATGTGGATGTTTCCAAATAAAAAACAAGTTAAATTCATTTGAAAGCACCGTTTCTCAAAATGGTTGTAATGAGTCCTAAAATGATCGTGTAAGTCAAAAAATATTCGAACGCTTGAAAATTTTTGCAAAAATTAAATTTTTTTTTTTAATTTTAACGTACAATTATTTAAAATAATAAGTTTAAATTAATACGTTATAAACCTTATATAATTTCACCGAAACGGGTTCCTCCGTTTTATGAAATCTAGTATAGTTCGAATTTAATTTGAATGTATCGAACTGACAAGTATGGATATCAAAATAAGTAAAATTTCATAAGTTTTCCATTTACTTTAAATAAAACACTTGCAATATTTCACGCTAAACATTGTTACAAAATTGCATTATCAATTTAAACTTAACGGTCTGTAACGGCTGCTTGCAACATTAATCATGTTTATAAACATTTCCATCGGTAGAAACATCTACTTATCAACAATGTTGATAACACGCTGTTATTAACATTGTTTACAAGTATGACAACATACTTGTCATACGCGCTATTGTAGTTTACATCTTTAAATTTGGACGAGAATTCAGGTATGTTATTGAAATCGCCTTTTAAATACCTTTCACATGACACTAATATTTCATATCTATCCTTTGCGGTAAATATGAAAAAAATCATAAAAAACTTACAAAATCATTAAATTATCCATTGAGACAGCACACCAAATACTGCTGCCAGGACAAACATTTTGAGAAATGGTCCCCTCAAATAAACTAAACTAACATTTTAGTTTAGTTTATCTTTTCTCCATACAAACGGGGCCAACCTAATGTATAAGTAGTATTTACATTAAACAGAAGGATAAAAGCATCTTAAAATATGGTTACATAAACCGCTTTTTAAGTAAAAATAAAATAAATAAAAATATGAAAATATTAATGTCTGTTTCTTTTTTCTTTTATTGCTGTTGATGTTTTCAATTACATAACATCTGTGCGGGAAGCTTTCCAGTTTTTTTTTTCTACTTTCTTCAAAACAAGGTCAAAGGTTCAAGGATTTTTACATAAGAAAAGCTCCCATAAAATTATATATGTATGCATACCATCTGTATAGCATTTACAGTATGTAAGAGTAAAATTTTACTCTCTTTTTCATTCTCTTTCTTTCAAGTTGTTGATGACATAACACACAAAAATGCCAATGTAGTGGTTAAATGCATGGTGATTTAATTGTATAGAAAAATTTTTCATTTGTGTTTTTGTGGGTGTGATGGTGAAAGGATGGTTGGTGGTGGCACTATACGTTTATCTATTGCGCTTCGCTTGAGGAATTCTTTTGATACCATTTTTAATATGTATATTTTTTATTATTTTGTTTTTGTTTTGGCTGTGTAAATAAGAATAATAATGTACGCATTAGACACTGTGTCGTCAGGTTTGTCTCTTTCTTAAGGTTTTATTTATTGAAAATACTTTTGGGAAAAATTTAAATGAAATGGCCAAATAAAAGAAAATGTTGTAAACATATATTTTGTGTAAACAATTTTTTATCTTAGCCTTAGTGTCGTTTGTTAGGTTAAAGTCAAGTAGTTGATAATACTACTAAGAATGACCTACTATCAATCCGATTTTTTTTTAATGTTAAGAAAGAAAGTCACTTCGCACACATAGTTCAAAAGTGACTTAACTCAAAATTTTAATAATGAAAGACATAACTGCTTTTTAGCAACAACAAAATACACTGATAGTTTACGCATATAAACCCGAAAAATTAAAATTTTGAGTTGAGTCACTTTTGAACTAGGTGTGCGACATGTTTGAGACGATAATTAGCTTTATGCGGTTGACCGATGCGATCGACTGCTGCTTAGTCCGACAAGGTGCTTCACGACGACCCAAAAATGCTTTAGTTTTGCGAACTGTGATTTTCACCATTTTTGTAGTGAATTTTAATAATTTCAATGCGTTGTTAAAGCGTGTATCGTTCCATTTTTAGTAATGGCATAGTTTCTACTTGTCAAATCTCAAAGAATAAAGGCTTCAAAAGTGACAGCTACTGAAATACCGGGTGTTTCAAAATAAGACCTCTTGTTGGAAACCCCCTTAGTTTCATTAATTTTCTAACGGACAAAACTAGAATGTTCCATTTCCACAATGATCACCTAGAGCCTTCAGCAGCTTTAATGTAAGCAGCTTTAACAGTTAATGTTGTCATACTTTAAACAATGTGAATAACATCGTGTTATCTATTGATAAGTATAAGTTTTTACTGATGGAAATGTTTATAAACATTATGAATATTGCAAGCAGCCGTTACAGAACGTTAAATTCAAATTGATAACACAATTTCGTAACAATACTTTACATAAGAAATGACAAACTTATATATACCTGTGCCACTCATAGTAAAGGGTATAAGAATTTAAAATATTTATAATATGAGTTAAGTTTAAAACAAAACATTGGAAAATTATTTATTTGCTACAAAATCGACATTTAAATTCATTTTATCTTCTATTTATTCCAAAAAATTGTTTACGAAAACTGCTGTTATATATATTCAGAAAATTTCAAAATGTAGAGAAAAAATGTGGTTCTACTCTCTACTTTTTCTAATTTAACAAACAATATACTCCAATTATACACTCTGTCAAATACCTATAACACTTTTTATTTATGCCAAATAAAGGGTGTTCTTTTAAGCCCGATAGAACATACGAAATTGTTAACTGTCAAAACGAACTGTCATACTGCGCTCACTTTTTGTCAATTATGATCAGTATACACTGACAAATCATCATAAATAGATTGACGCTTGAACAACGCTAACAAATTATCCAAATTCGGGCTAGATATGGTTTCAACAGGATAGCGCTACGTGCCATGCGGCGACCACAACCATTGATTTATTGAAATTAAAATTTGTCGATTATTTGATTATGAGAAATAGACCTGTCAATTGGTCTCCAAGGTCGTGCAGTTTGACACCTCTCGATTATTTCCTGAAGGTCCTTGTGAAGTCATTGGTTTATGCTGATAAACCAGCAATAATTGAGGCATTGAAGGCTAACATTGTTAGTGTTATTCGTGACCTACCGCCAGCAATACACAAAAAAGTGACCCAAAATTGGACGTCCAGAATGCGCTTCGTCAAGAACAGCCGCTGTGGCCATAAGCCCAAAATCATTTTCAAATATTAGTGTCATGTATTGATCTTTCGAATAAAAAAATTCTTTTTTACAATTTCAAGTTCTATCGGGTTAAGAAAAACACCATTTATAGACGAGTAGCTTGCAGAGATCAACAATGAATCACTTTTTTGCTAATCATACGCACTTATGAAATTATAAGTATAAGTGAGTAGCCATCATTGAAATTGAACTACTCTGGCGTACTCATACACACAATAACATTGATTTATAAGTATGCGAACTCAAATCTGTTTGATTCATAAACAACCTCAGCCTGACTTATAATTTTAGGAAAATACTCAATGTATCCCTTATGGACAGTAATCGTCACAAATGTCGGATCACTTGGCTGACTCCAATTTATATATTTTGGTCATTTGAGACGTAGTGCAGAGATAAGACAATTGGTTACTTTATACATCCCAAGTAATCTAGCGTGGAGATAATTGTCACTTAAGTGTCTCTAAGTAATCTGGAGTGTAGTCACTTTAAACGTGTTGTGTGATAATTCGTTCAAACTGGTTTTATACAAATTGTATTGATATAATTCTCATACAGTTAATTTTAATTTTTGCTTAAGTATACTGATATCCCATGCAACATAGCATGAAGTCAATAGCCACTTTAGTGTCTCTTAGTAACCTATAATGAAGTAACTTTAAACGTTTATTTTTTTACTGCAGAAAGTAGTTATTTTACCCACCAGAAGCAATCCATTGGAGAGTTGTCGAAGAAATGTTTGTTTACAAGCTATCGTTTATTGGATTGACTATGATATGTCTTTTAGCTGACTATTTGAGGTCAATTAGCACTCGTACATGTTAAAATAATTAGTTATGCACCTGATCAAGTTACCAGTTAGGTAACTGTCGCTATTTCACCAGTATGTGAATCCAATGCGTTGACACCTTTGGACCAGCTATTAGACAGTCTCATTGAAGTCAAAGGGTCAATTTACCCCCTCACCCTAGTCACGTAGCTATTGAAGTAACTAGTTCCCACCCTAAATGATGGGTGAAATCACTAGTTCGGGACTGTCTCCTAGAACTGCTGGGACACAACCTCATAATTGTTCAATTCACAAGGTCTCCTAACATGTCATAATGTCCTAATATTTCACAATGGTTTGTAAATGTTGTTATTGCCTTTTATGCAAAAAATGTCCTAAAATAGTACTACTCTGTATGCTATGTTTATAGTATTATCGTAACCAACCAGCAGACCCCTGCGCCGAACTAATAAAAAATTAAGCCAGAAACCAGTAAAGTTTTCGAATATGAAAACTTTACTGGTATTTTTTGTATTGTATTTTTTCCGCAAAATTATTATTTAAAAAATGAATTATTCATAATTTCAAATTGTAAATAATTGTTTGCACCTTAATATACTCTATTGAAATCAGTTTGTGTTAAAAAAAAAAAAAAAATTTAATGCAATCACTTAATATTGATAAATTATCTAATTAAATTTTTAAAATAATTATGAAGTCATACAAAAATATGCAGAATATACAGTGCACTCGCGATAATATGAACACCTCAAAATATAAACACTTTTTACTTCCGTTGGCTACTTTAAAATATGAACATCTTATTTTTGTTTGTTTTTACGTATTTTATCTATCTACACAGAGTTGAAATCTAAATATACAGGGTAGTGGCTAAATTCTTATTCAAATGTATAATAATTTGGGGATTTCCCTAGCTGTAGATGGGAATTAGATAACATTCGCAAATATGAACAATCTTGCAATCAAAAGTTAATTGGCCTGGTTTTAATTAGTTCATATTATCGCGAATGCACTGTATACAAATTTATAAACATTTTAAAATAAAAAAAATGTAAACAAAAACCTTGAAAATCTATAGGGAAGAAACAACATTTTTTTTGACAAGGTATCGTTTTTAAATTTGCTATGGTTTGAATTCTAACGAGGTTCAAAGTTCAAATATTATATATGAAATAATGCAAAATTATGCAGTTTCAATCCAATTTTTATACCCACCATCAACAAATATGGGGGCTATATTGATTTTCTTATTCCGTTTGTAACACATCAAAATATTTGTCACTAGCTTGACCCGGTGCGCTACCCCTGTCGTAGTCTATGTTGGAAATTTCAATAAAATCGTTTCAGCCGTTTAGTATTTATTGTTTAAGAACTAAAGGTACCAATTTTACCAGTTTTCCCCCTGTTTACTCCTTTCTGGTCCAAGTATTGAAAAAAGTTATAGCCTATTGACGCTTCCAAGTAACGATCTATCTACGTTCCAAATTTCAATAAAATCGATTCAGCCGTTTAGGCGTGATGCTCAAACAAACAAATAAACAAACAAACTTACAAAGACATTTATATATTTATATAGATTAGTATTTATATGTCAGCTATTTTCGCTGACATTTTCCACAAATACTCTCTGTTGTTTGGTACTGAAATATCGGTCCATGATTTCACCTATACCCCATACAAATGTCCCCCCGGAATAATGTTTGAGCAGTCATAAATATGTTTAATTCTGATAAAAGTTTGCACATATTAGTTCGAAGTACTCAGAAAATTACATGAATATTCATAATTGTTTTATAATAAATAATATCATAATGAAATTGAACGTAAACAAGTTTTATATGAACCTCTTTATGAGGATGGGTCCATAATTGACCTTATATCAGAAAAATATGTTGTCACATATTGATGGTGGATAAAAGTGTATATATATTGAATACATTCAACATTCCCAGTCAATATTTCATATAAATTATTATTGTTTTTAATAATGTTTCATTTAAATAAAATTTTTTTTCTCTAATCCCACACGTATGAGTAATACATATTTCTAATAACAACAAATTTATATCAATCATACGCATCATCTAACAACATGCCAATGCAGGCTTAAAAAAACATTTTTATAAAATTAAAAATGAAGCTTCTATTTAAAAACAAACACATACAACAGCACTCTATTAATCCTAACGATTTTACATTAATAAAACTAATCGAATAATAATAATAACGAAAAAGAAAAAAACACCTCTAAAGAGCAAAACAAACATACATATCAAGAGAATTTTGATGACAAACCATAGGGTAAACGAAACAGAGTCAAAGAGAGTTGAAAAAGAGAAGTCGAGAACAACATACAATAGACGACATGATGAGCAATAACCGTAAAACCAGACAGCAAGATATACATAGTACTAACATTTTGTATGAGGGTAAAAATACACAACCTGCACAATCATCAGTTGTGCAAAGAGAACGAAATTCAGTGGATGACGAAAATATATTTTTGTTAGTTGTGCCAGTATAATTCAAAGGAATTTATTAAATAGTAAATTTAAATTGAAAAAAGAAGTGTTAAAGAAAACCTTAAAATAAACTTGGTAACTACAAAGAAATATATATTCAAAACTTTAATAAATTAAATCAATAACCACCTTTTAATAGACTTTGGAATTATTAATCATTTTTTTTTTGCTCTACTACTTTTATTGATATTTTTTGTATGAATAAAAAAAAAAAACATTTAAAATTATATAGAACAACAACCGAATAAATCTACCTAGTAAACTTTTAAGACCAAAAGTGCAATAAACTAAAGTTAACTTTTAGAACATAAAAAAAAATAAACGAAAAAAAAATTATAAAAACGACAAAAACAAGCTACGACTAGTACTATTTTAAGCCTTTGACACCTAAGATTTGTGTTTAGTGCAAATACCGTTATTTGAAAAACCCCCCGAAACAACAACAACAACTTAAGGTGAGTGAGACAGTACATTCACATGTTTAAATGGAAAAGAAACAAAAGAAAAAAATTTTAACTGCACGAGATTAAACAAAAAAATGGCAACATATTTACATGTACACACGCACAAACCTACAATTACAGTTTACATAAAAAAACCTGCATACTTTCAATATGATTCTTATTTACATATGTTCATACAAACATACATACACATGTATGAATGTAAATATGTATGTATGTACATTACTTACGTATTTATGTTTACAAATATGAATATAAAAATCTGCTTGCTCTTCTTATTCTGTTATGATAAAGCTTTCACATTGTTGTCTCAAAAACCAACAACAATAACAAAATAACAAGCAAAAAAGTATCAAAAACAAACGAAATAAAACCATTATGACGTAACTTTTTTTCAGTACGTCACTTGATCAAAGTGTTTTTATGCCCAGTTTGAGAAGTATTTAAACAAATTTTATTGATTTTTATTAAAATAAATTAATTTTTGTTTTATTGAAATTTCTTTAAATATTAAAATCAACAAAATTTCACCATATCCCCAAAATATTTATCATCATTTATATGTAAGGTAAATTAAAAAAATATGTGTAAATATTTCATATAGAAGATAATTTTCTCTTCTTCAAATTGGAAAAATGCTTTGAAACACTCTGAAAAAACAATTTTCTAGTTGCCGTCTGTTTTCTAATCCGAAAATCATCTTTCTTTTGACATTCTGTTTGCTTCTATAATGACTAATGTACATCCATCTGTACGTTTGAATAATAATTTTGTGTATGCTAAAATTTTGCACATGTTTTTCTTTGACACTCTACCTTCAGTCATCTAATACTTTTAGTGTTTCAAGTACTTGGCAACATATTGTTAAGAGGCTTAATTGAAAATCAATATTTATAAACTTTCCCAAAAAGGTTCAACCATAGAGAAATACGCATAGAGCGAAACCTAGAAAAAAACTAAAAAAAAAAAATGTTCACATAGTTTTTTTTTACTAATACACACTGGTGACACTTAGGTTTTTGACAAAAGAGTTTCCAATATTAACATATAATCTATGTGTAATCTATGGGTTTAACTTCCTATCCATTACTTGGTCATAGAAGTAACATAGACCTTAGGCAGACATAATATTAAAGAGAATTTTAAGTGTTAATTATTTACACATGTTTTTCTTTGTTACTCTACTTAAATGAGTGTGTTATTTTCAATGGCTTGAACAATTGGTAACAAACTATACATAGAGACGACACACTTTATAAAAAACAGAAACTTAAAAGCTTTTATTTCCACATACTAAAGCAACAATAACAAAATACAAAATTTTCTTACAGCTTTACCTAAATAAAAGCGTCGAGCGTTGCGTTTTTTGCTAAAGTTCCACACCTAAAAAAGAGCATCAACAATGCCAAATGTTAAAGAAAACAATAGAAATAACGGCAGTTTCTTCATCTGCTGTAGTCAATTTTACTACCTAACGGATTTTCTTGGATTTTCCAATAGCTCAGCGGTGTCGCCGCGTTAGTTCTTATTTAGGTATGGCTGTTAGTAAAATATTATTACCCCTTAAGTTTCGTTATATTAACCAATGGAGTGAGTTAATGTATGAAAAAGCTTTTAGAGCTCAAAATAAAGAAGACAGCGATATAAAAATCCTATACAATAGAGTTTCCAAAAAACCGAAGAATTTTAAAACCGCGGTTTCGGTTTTAAAAAATAGAAAACCGATCGGCTTTTTCGGTTTTGTAATAATTTATTAAATAGGTACATAATAAGTGTTATAGAAACAAAATGGGTTGATAATATACGAAATGCTATACAAATTAAAAGTTCAAACTTGACGGGTGGTACTTTTTCTTTTAATGATATATTTTTAATTTATGAAATTAGTTAGCTTATACACATTAAAGTTGGCTTCTCAGTAAAGAAATAATCAAGAATAGGGTGCTCAATTGTATTATGATACCAAAAATGGAGAACTAAATCAAACTAAGTAGTACTTTTTCGTTCTTCAAATAGAACTTTTTGAACTTTTTATAATATTGAACATAGAATCAGTAAATTACTTTTGCGGTGGTTCAAGTGTAAAAAATTGGTACTTTTTCTTCTAATGGTACTTTTTATTATATTAAATTATTTTACTTATATACATAATAGTTGGCTGATATTCTTCTGAGTAAAGAAAGAATCAAAGATAGAGAGCTTGATATGATATTGAGGTAACAAAAACTATTAGTATTTGTTCATTCTACAAATAGTATTTTTGATATATAATAGTATTTCTTTCTTCTAATTGAGGTGGCGAAGTGCACCGGGTCGGCTAGTACTCTATACTTTTATCGTATATTTGAAAATAACTACGTCTTTGTTACAAATATGTTGTATTCTTTTTAATTGTCAGGAAATAAGTAATAGTACGATCAATATATATTTTTTTAAATGAATTTGTGTCATTCTTTGTCTAGCCTGTAAAACCTTAAGATATTTCTACATCGATTTATTTTTAGTGAAATTGTATGAATCATTGGATGAAATAGTTTGTTTAACATTTCTTAATTTTAAATTTTTCTACTGAAAATAGCTTAAATGTAAAAACCGAAGAATAATTGCGGATTTCGATTTGGGTTTCAGGCCTTGAAAAATCGCGGTTTCGGTTAAAACCGAACACGAAACTCTACTATACAAGTGAACTCTTGTAGTTCATAAGACAATTCTTAATTGTTTGGTTTTGGGTAAATTTGTTTATTTTATTTTTAAAATAAAACTGTATCAATGCTACTTACCCCCATTATCACAACGTGTAGTTATGTTATAACATTGGGCATTCCGCACTAGCGATTTGAGGGCATGGTCAACTCACGTGGAGGTGAAAGCCAACATAATCCATGCCATCGAGAGCAAGAGTCATTGAAAATTGGACATTTCGGATGCGCTGATGATATCCCACAAACACTTTTTGTTTTATATAATTTTAAAGTTAGAAAGCGCTTAATGAAAGACCCTTTATTTCAAATGAAATGGAGTTTATTGGGTGAATGATTTAAAAATGAGAGATTTTTTTGAAAATTTTTAGCTTTTATTTTAAAACATTTGTACAATATAAATTTATTCAAAGTATTGGCCATTGTTAGTTATGACCTTTTTCCATCTTTCTGGCAACATACACATGTATTCCGCGCAAAAGAATTGCTCATCTTTGAGGCCAAGAACCATTCAAGCCAATTTGTGAAACTCTGTTTTGAAAAGAAGAGAGCGTTCTGCATCGATCGAAACAATTAGTAGTCGGACGAGGCAAGGTCTGGACCATAAGGCGGGTGAGGTGAAACTTCCCAACCACTTCTTCATTATAAATACTTTTTAAAAGGTATTGCAATATGTGGCCGAGCGTTGTCATTATGGAATATTACGGTTTCATGTCTGGCCGCATATTCTTGGAGTTTTTCGGCCAATGCTCACTTCAAACGAATCAGTTGCATTTGGTACAGGTTCCCTGTGATGGTCTGGCCAGATTTCAGTAGCTCATAATAGAAAGGACCTATTTGCTCCCACCATATACATAGAATACCCTTAGCGCCATGGATATTTGGCTTTGGTGTCGATTCGGCTAGTTGGCCTGGCTTCACATACGATCACTTACTCTTCGGGTTAGCAAAATGGATCCAATTTTCATCGCATGTAATGATTCAGTGCAAAAATTATTTTTTTTATAGCGTTGAAGCAGCATTTCAGACACACAAAATCGTCTTTCAAAATCTCTCAGCTTCAATTCGTATGGTACCCAATTTCCCTGCTTTTGGATCAATCCTGCTGCTCGCAAACATTTTGTAAATTGCCGCTTGAGTAGATCCCAATAATTTTGCAAGCTCTTGTTGAGTATCTCAACAATCTTCATGCATTAATGCCTCCAATTCTTGGTCTTCAAATTTTTTTGGCTCGCCAGGGCGATATTTGTCTACCGTGTCAAAATCACCACTTCTGAACAGAACAAACCATCTCTCGCAGATTGAAACTAATGGAACACATTCACAACAAAATATGGTATGACATACAAGTTATTAAAAACAAAAATCGCGTTCAAAAGATACAGTATCTATTGTAAATCCCGCATTTTTAAGTCATACAACCAATATGTAATTTTTAATAACAACCCAAACTTAATGCTCTAATGCATAAAGCATAGCCAAGGCCCTCATGGCAAAAATACTAATAAATGCAAATATAACTGATTTTTCATTTCAAAAACTCATGTAACAGTTGCTAAAAAACGTACTAAAATTATTTTAAAAAGCTTTCAATGTTTTTGAAATGAAACATCAGTTATATTTGCATTTATCGGCATTTTGCGATGAGTGCCTTGAGGCATGCTTAAGCATTCAACCTTTTCTTATAATTCAAAAACGGTCATCGCAACAAGAATTTGGATATCGTCTTCTAAAATCAACTGCAGTGCTAAGAAATTGAGTTTGATTCAACATTAGTTCGATCATATATTTAATATAGCAACTACATGTATCAAAAAAAAAAAAAAAACGATTTTGTCTCCCTGGCATGGACAGGGTTATACGTGAATTTAATTATAAAGTCTTCAATAAAAATTTGATTAGAGTAGTAGTTATAGGGTTTATACAATTCATTGTAAATAACTAGTTTCACTAATTGGTTATTTTATTATTATTCTCCGTGCTTATTAATACGAGAACATTCAAAAATATATACTTCATTACTCAGACTATTTTATTATTGCGATGAAGACATTATAATTATAAATAAATACATTAAAAATTCATTTGTAGCACATTATAAATTCCATGTTTACCTCGAACAAAATCAACCACAAAATTTACTCTGCATCATGACTAAAAAGTATTTTTACCGGCAACAAATGGTTCGCTCTCCCAAAAACAAACAAAAATAATTAATTCACTTAATGATCGTTGCTTATTTTGTTTAAAGTAGAAATCTCTCAGAAACCATGCAAAAAATTGCGTTTCACAATGTCTCGTAATGTGACTATTTTTAAATTAATTTAAAGCAAAAACAAATTTGTAAGAAATTCTTTTAAACTGTATGAGCTAAACGAAATAACACTGGCAGTTAGCACTTGCCAATCGACGAAATCTTGTTAGCGAAAAAGTGTTTGTACATTTGATTGGCAAGCATTTATTTTCATTCAGTTTTTGTTTTTTTTTTTTTATTTGAAACCTATTTGAACCTCGAAGTCTACGTAATGTTTTTTAGTAGACGCCAGTCAACATGAAAAGCTATATAAATTAAATAAATACATTTCAATTTAGTTAATTCCTTTATTTGGATTTAATCAATGAACAAACTTTGTTTTGCCAATCGCACACCATTGCTCGTGTATTTCTGATGTTGCTCAGATATGTGAGTACTCATTACTCGAGTATTTGTATAGTTTTGGTTACTCTTTATAAATAAGCAGCTACATGTTAAATTTAGGTGTAGTAAAATAATGTAAAATCTCATTTATCTTGTATATTTGATATGGATTCAACATAGCCCAGCCCAAACGCCAAAAGGTAGAGATATTCATTTTGGACTTTCGCCCTCTGTATTTGGTGGGATCAAAAGGGTCCTATATATTATATCTGACCAGGGAACCTGTACCGAACGAAACTGATTCGTTTGAAGCGAGCATTGGCCGAAAAACGCCCAGAATATGCGGACAGACATGAAACCGTAATATTCTATCATGACAACACTCGGCCACATGTTAAAAATTACTTAGATTGAAGTGGTTGGGAAGTTTTACCTCACCCGCTTTATAGTCCCCACTGTACCCCGTACGACTACTTCAGACCAGAGCATCCGAAATTGGCTTGATTCGTTCTTGGCCTCAAAAGATGAGCAGTTCTTTTGGCTCGGAATCCATATGTAGCCATATCATTCTGAATGTTGAAATCAACTTTCCGAAGCCACATAATAACTAATGTACATTATTTATACATCATTATATTCACTGCAGACCCCGTTCATTCATCCCTATCGCGAATCAATATTTCACATGAAATGTGTTCCCCTTTCCCATTTTTCGTTCATCAACTTTGTTCACGTGAAAAAATTTCCCTACATGGGAAATTTTTAGATTTAATTTTGTAAACAATAAATATCTGTTACGAACAAAGTTAACTATTGTGAATGAAAAGTTTAAGGGAATATCACGATAGCAAATTCCCCTTCGAGGGAAATGGATATTTCATGGGAACATAAATTTCACATGTTTTGCCGATAGGGCAAAACTACGGAATTGAAACTATTACGAACGAAATGTGTGTGACAGGCCTGAAAATCCAGTTTATGAATCACATAATGGAAAGTAACCGAATTTACCTGTATATTTTTGTATATGAAATTGCACTTGTACTTGTATTGATGTCGTTCAAACAAATATTACATCATGAACATATAAATTCTACTTTGAATTGATATACATTTTTTTTTGTATTTAACAGAAATCATTACAATTTTATTTTGTTGTTTGTTACACTACTGTGTGATTTCATTTAAAAATAAACCTTGAAAAAATGCCGGCATAACAGGGGAAGGTGTGCTAATAAACATAATAAAGATATGACTCAATTTCTTTTATTTATGATACATGACCGTAATGGAACCGAACCGAACATAATGCGAAATAAACCGAAACATTAGAAATATACTATGAACTTTCCAAATAATCGAAACCAGATATTCTGATATTTTGCTGGCTAATTTCGGTAATCGCAACAGCCGCCACATGAGATTTGACACTGTCCAGTGGAGCCAATGTAAAAATCTTTAAAATCGGTTCAAAATCAGAAATGTTTTTTGATTTGTCGTGAAGAAAAATTTTAAATTCGAATTAGTGTCAAATTTTGATTCGCCCCGGTTTGACATTATCCGATTTAACTCCAATTAACATAAATAGGTATGTTCTTACCACCTTTAACAAAAGGGTAACCTTCCCTTTAGTTCACATGACACTGATTCACTATTTTTATTGTGAGCTCAAACATTTTTCGGTAAATAAGTATGTATGAATTTTTTTTCTGTTTCGCTCACAAAAGATGAAAAATTAAATATAGTAAAAAAATGTGTTTTAAATAAATGATTTTACGTAAAACACTACAACTACAAAGGTTAGTTATTTTTTTGAATTATATTACTACAATAGTAATTCAAAATTGTCATCTAAGTATACGAGAACTCGTAGCTTTAACAGACAGAAAAATTATGACGGTAACCTAAAAGTACATTCTCACTCAGTAACAGTAAATATATATAAATGTTTGTGTTGTTTAAGGGGGAAAAGGGGGCTCCAGATAATATAGGTATTAAATAAAAACCAAATTAAACAAAAACAAAAGATAACAATAGCATTTCCTATGAAACATTGGAAAGCAAACAATAATGAGAAATAGTTAAACTTTTATTTTAAATATGTAGTTTCATTTATTTTCTTTTGTTTTCAGAAAAATGTTCGCTTTGTGGTATTTATCATTGGCCGTCGATGAGTTGCGGTAAGTAGATTTATATTATTTATAAAAATTTAGAAAAATGTCAACAAAAAAACGTTATTTTAAGTATCATCTATTACAGTTATACACAAAATGTTCTAAAGAAAATACTGTTACACAATATTTCCTATAGAAAATAATGTTATACACAAAATTATCTACAGAAAAAACAGTTACATATAAGAAAATATATTCTATAGAAAAAAATCAATATGTTCTATAAAAAAAACTGTTATACACAATAGTTTCCATAGAAAAACTTTTATAAAATATATGTTATGTTCTATAGGAAATCTGTTATACACAATATTTTGTATAGGAAAAACTGTTATACTCAATATGTTCTATAGAAAAAACTGTTGTACACAATATTTTCTACGGAAAAACTGTTATACACTATATGTAATATAAAAAAAAAATGCTATACACAATATTTTCTGTAGAAAAAAACTGTTATACACAATACTTTCTACATAAAAACTGTTATAAACGATATGCTCTATAGATGAAACTGTTATACTCAATATATTCTATAGACAAAAGTGTTATACACAATATTTTCTGTAGAAAAGCAGTTATACACAATATGTTCTATAGAAAAGCAGTTATACACAATATGTTCTATAGAAAAAACTGTTATACACAATAGTTTCTATACAAAAACTGTTATACAAAATATGATCCATAAAAAACTGTTATACACAATATTTTCTATAGAAAAAACTGTTATACACAATAGTTTCTATACAAAAACTGTTATACACAATATGTTGTACAGAAAAAAACTGTTATACACAATAGTTTCTATATAAAAACTGTTACAAACGATATGTTATATAGACGAAACTGTTATACACAATATATGCTATAGACAAAAGTGTTATACACACTAGTTTCTGTAGAAAAACTTTTATACACAAAATATCATCTATTACAGTTATACACAAAATGTTCTATAGAAAAAACTGTTATACACAATATGTTCTAGAGAAAAAACTGTTATACATTATATGTTCCATAGAAAAAACAGCTATACACAATATTTTCTGTAGAAAAAACTTATTATACGCAATATTTTCTGTAAAAAATAGTTATACACAATAGTTTCTATAGAAAAGCAATATGTTCTATAGAAAAAAAAAACTGTTATAGACAATATTTTCTATAGAGAAACTGTTATTCACATTATGTTCTATACAAAAACTATGTATTATACAAAATATGTATGTTCTATAGAAAAAAACTGTTATACACAATATGTATGTTGTACAGAAAAAAATTGTTATACACAATATTTTCTATATAAAAATTGTTATACACAATATTTTCTACATAAAAATTGTTATACACAATATTTTCTATATAAAAACTGTTATAAGCGATATGTTCTATACACGAAACTGTTATACACAACATTTTCTACAGAAAATTCTGTTATACAGAAGTTTATCCAACTTGTAAAAGTCAAAAATACATTTAAAAACATATTTTCTCCATAAGCACTACACTTGTACTTTCTGTATTATATGTGAGCAATTTTCCATTCGAAATATGTATTTATTAACCATTTATAAAACACAGGACAAGCTCTATTAAAAATTTAATAGTGTTTAATTTGATTTTTTTCTAAATCAAACTCCATAAAATTTAACTTCTTTTCATTCTTTTCAACTTTAAATTGTATAAAATAATTAATAAGTCCCATGTGTGGAATAAGCTAATAACAAATTTATACATACTACAATTTCTAGTGATAGAAAGCTTTTACTGTATAAAGCTTTTACTGCTAAAAATATAAAATGAAATGCTGCCTATTTTGAGGCGCTAAATTAATTATGTTAATTAACAGAAATTATTGCTATATTCACAATTATATTCCTTAGCATGATTCTGTAGACTTTAACATTGGACATTTTAAATTTCCAACGTTTCTGTGAATTGAAATTAGGTAAACAATTTTGTTTGCTTTAATAATAACAATTTAATTCCATTAAGATTATACATACAACTAGGTAGTGCTGAAAGTTTTATGGTATCTATGAGCTTTATAATGATTTTCAGAAGTGGGTCTTATATTGGAGCTACAGTCAATTATGGATCGATTGTTACGTCAATAATTTTGTAACATGATTTCTATTTATGTTAATGTAATGTTTTTTGATTAAAAGTTCCTAAGAATTTATTCTTAATTCAATTTTCCAAATTAAATTGAATTTGAGCTCTAAACTATTCCATTAAATAATTCATAATGAATTAATTTATAGTCTTATTTGCTTAGTACCTCAAACGTATTTAATTTATTCATTTGGGAATTAATTTTTTATAGAATTAATTCCTTATTTAGTCATTCATGTTCTTAATTCATATCCATGACAAAATAGCTTTATAAACTTTATTGAATAATTTAATTTTTCTCCAATTTAAATCTATTACAAATAAGCTTTAGAAATGAATTGAAGAAAAAAATATTTTCATTCAATTTGGATTTGATTTAAATTAAAAAAATGTTATCATTCAAAAGAATTTTATATGAATTAAGTCTACAATGAATTCTATTCTGAAAATGATTCTGAATTAATTTTCCAGTTAATTCATTCAAATTTTTGCATGAAACTAATTCCAGACAAATTTTATATCGATACCAAACATATAAGGACATTTCCATTATGGCGTGACGTGACATTTGTAAGACAAAATGTTAAAAAAAAATAAGAAAAAGAAAACAAATAAGAAAGTATGGTCGGTCAAGCATGGGCTACACTGAGAAACTTTTTTGTTTATTTTCAATAATTTATTTTCGTAAACTTTCGGAAGTGGGAGCTATGATCGATCTGTTAAAATTATTTTCGGAAGCGGGCCTTATATGGGTGCTATGACTAATTATGGACCGATCATCATAAAATTAGGTGCCATGATTACCGTATATATAAAACTTATTTGGAGAGAAATTTTATTTGAATTGATTAACTTTTAATTTTTCGGTCTGGGTGGACTTTTCGCTGGAAATGCCCATATCTAAAACATTTATGAGCTAAAATCCTATCCTGGGAGCCATGCGTATGGGAGTTACATGATATAAGGAACTAATTCTAACGATTTTAACTTTATACCGAAAAAAATACATTCCCAATTTTATCGAACTATCTTTAAAATGGATCGGAGATCGTGCATTCTAAGAAATATCAATAATAATATATTTAAGGGGTGTGATCACATACAATGTTTAAATAGATTTTAAATATTAAGTTGTGAATACATACTCATATGGTTGGTCAGGTCATCATTATATTCTAATATGATTTTGATGACATAAATTATTTAATTTTTGTTTGTAGTATTATATTCTATGACAAATTTTTTATAGAAATTAAATAATACAAACTATTATGCAATAAATTAATGTTTTTATAATCACAAAATGACAACAACAAGTAAACTAATTGCAAGTTAATTATTAGATATTTATAAATTTATTTGTTTTTTTGTTTGTTTGGTTAAACAAATTAATCACTAAGGTAGTTGAATAAAGCCCTAAGTAAGATAAGATTTTTTTTTTTTTTTTTTTTTTGGAGGAAACGTGCCACTTGTCATAATCATTATTTAGGAATTAAAATGCTGAACATTTTCAAATTCGTATCTCATGTTTGAAAGGGCAAAATTTATTTTAACAACAGAGTATTGAAAATATCTTAAACAGCAATATATTCGATTTTAATTTGTTAATGCAAATCGATATTTTAGGATTGTTTAAAAATAAACAGTTGAAATTGACATTGAATTAAATTGAATGACCTGACATTGAATTAAAACATGCAAACTATCAGAAAAAAAGATTCGTTCTCCTAGCAATAAATATATTGGCAATAAAGCAATAACGCCGGCAGAATAAGATAATAAATAAGTCATTATTTGGCTACTTCTTAGTAGTACAGACGGTAGGGAGTAACCATTGAAAAGTACAATATGTATTGAAAAGTTGTTCAGTAATTGAAAGTAATTTTTTTTTTTTTTTTTTTGGGATTGTTTTAAATTAAAACAAGTAACAGAGCTATACTCGGCTGTGCCGAATCTTATATACCCTTCACCAAATTATACTTTAAATACAAATTTTAAATATTTTTAGGTAAACTAAATTAATTTTTTTTTCAAAATTGTTTTCAAAATTTAAAAAAGAAATTTTTTTTTTCAACTTGTTTTTCAAAATTGTTTTTTAATTTTTTTTTTTTTTCGAATTGGTTTTTCCATTTTTTTTTTTTTTTTATATTTTTTAAAAATTTTTTTTTAAATTTATTAGTGAAAAAAAAAAATTAAAAATAAAATTTGTTGAGATAAAAAAAATATTCGGGTTAAAAAATAATTTTCCCGATTTTGACCCATTGTAGGTCAAATTACAATAGCCTTATATAAACCGTTGCAATGGACTTTGAAATATCTATCATATTGTCTATATTAATGACAGTAATCCAGATATAGATCAAAAATAGGCCAAAAATCGAGGTTGTCCCGGTTTTTTATATCTTATATCTAAGCCATTTGTGGGCCGATTTTCTCGATTTAAATAGCGACCGAGCCGGAAAAAATCCCGATATAATGATGTATCAATTATGTTTGTAAGTTATTTGGGAGCAACGGAAAGTTGATTTCAACATACAGACGAACATGGCTATATCGACTTCGCTATATATAACGATACAGAATATATATACTCTGTGGGGTCGTAAATGAAAAATGTAGAAATTACAAACGGAATGACAAACTTATATATACCCTTGCCACTCATAGTGAATTGTATAAAAATTATGTATAAAAATTCATAAATTATAGTGATTTTGTTTATAGTTGTTATGAATTGAAAACTTTAAAAGGAAATTCGTAGCTTTTATATACAAATATTTTTCTGTGTATATTTTTTTTATTTACTTATAAAACTCTTCAATACATTGTGTATAATGTATTTATATTTATTATTTGATTTTTCTCTAAACAAATATTTATCTTACAAATAAACGAATTCAAAATCCGATTTCTCATGTATTTAGCATATCACTTGCTAAACGAACGAACATTTTCAATTGATTTGATTTATAGCAATTGAAATTGAGAAGTTAGTGATTTTAAAGCAAAAAATAAACATCAATTATTAGAGATTTACTTGCACTTAATATAATTCGTGTCATAACCCACCCAACCAAAGCATTCGAAAATTGTATAACATTTGCAAACGATTCAAAAGATGTTCACTTTTTAACTTCATTCTCGAAGGTTCGAAGCATTACTATTTTTACTATTAACAACTTAAATTTTTATATTGGTATTTAAAAAAATTCTAAATGATTTTATGAATATTTTAGTTTTGAGAACTTTCGCAAAATTTCGATTGTTTGGTCGGATGGGAAGTAGGTACAATAATGAATTGAATGTTGAAAAGTTTATATGTATTTTATGTTAGCACTAAACGGGTGGTTCAAAAATAAAGATTGACCAAAAAGCACAAGCTTCAAAAATATGTATGCTGGTGGGTATAAAAATTACCGGTAAATTAGCAGATTTCTTTTTAATATTCCTGGCAATGAAAAAAGTTCAGGAAATTAGGAACCCTAATTGACAGCCTTAAATATTTAATTGATTGAAATAAAGTTAGCTTTTATACACTTATTTTTATTTTTAACATCATTTATTACCTTTAAAAAAACAAACCTTATCTAGAGTTATACAATGACTATCAATTAATAGTGTTCCAGAATTGCACAACATTTTCTTTTATCAGGGGAAAGAAAGTGCAAATGATTGTTCAACACCATGAGTGATGGCTTTATTAGACGTATCTTTAAATGGCAACAAACTATTCCCATTATACGTTCAAGTATCATGTGATTTAATAATAAAACATTCAACCCAATATTTGATTTGACGTTAATCTAAAGATAGCCGGCGAAAAAACAACAATAAATAAACTGCAAAAACACATTAACCGGCTTTTTTTGTACCGGTATTTGTTAAAAAAAAAATTGCAACCCATCATTTATTATACTCAAATTGTTGTTAAAAAAAATGAAGAGAATTATTTAGACTTGCTTATGACTCAGTTTGTTTAAAAAACACACACATACTGACTACATTTATTTTACTTTATAAAAAGAAAAAACAAAACTCGAAAACAACAAATATTATTAAAAATTTTAACACGAGTTCTTTTTTTTAGCACATTATCTCTATGGCTTGTCATTTGTAGTTTGTACACTGAGTAAAAAATAACACAATAGATAAGAATAGAATTTTAGAAAAAAGAAAGTTTATATAAACTAAATAAAGGGTGTTTTTTTTATAGAGGCGGATAATTTTAAATTTAAATAAAACAGAGAAAAACGTTTTTAATATCCATTCAATTGGCTTTATTATTTAGATATTTTTATGGCATTAATGTTTAAATATGACTTCGGGCATGTGGCAGCCGCGAGCGCGTACCTGGCGTAACCAAGGCGAATTTATATACCAGGTGGTGTTGATAGCACAGCTCAAGGCGAATTTATATTCAATGTGGTGTCGGTGGCGAATTCGCTTGTATTTTTCTGAATTTGCCACCAACACCACCTTGTATATAAATTCGCTTTGGCACAGCTGATTAATGTATACTTTAGTTCAAGGCGAATTTATATACAAGGTGGTGTCTGTGGCGAATTCGCTCGTATTTTTCTGAATTTATATACCAGGTGGTGTTGATAGCACAGCTCAAGGCGAATTTATATACAATGTGGTGTCGGTGGCGAATTCGCTCGTATTTTTCTGAATTCGCCACCAACACCACCTTGTATATAAATTCGCTTTGGCACAGCTGATTAATGTATACTTTAGTTCGAGGCGAATTTATATACAAGGTGGTGTCGGTGGCGAATTCGCTCGTATTTTTCTGAATTCGCCACCAACACCACCTTGTACATAAATTCGCCTTGGCACAGCTGATTAATGTTTACTTTAGTTCAGGGCGAATTTATATACAAGGTGGTGTCGGTGGCGAATTCAGGCAAATACGAGCGAATTCATTATTTTATGTATGGAATTTGACATTCGAAACAAATCTCATTGTTTTTGCCTGAATTCGCCACCGACACCACCTTGTATATAAATTCGCCTTGCTTTAGTTGTTTAAGCTGTCAAATTCACTAGTGTTTGCTGCGGCGAAAACTGAAACAAACGAAAAGAAACAAGAACAGCAGGCAGACTTTAACAGCTCAAACAAAAACAAATTGCAAGTGGTTTCTGTAAATGTTGTACTTGTTGTAGAATCGACACCAGCTGGTATATAAATTCGACTTGGGCGTAACCCTGAGGTCAAATTTTAACCCTTCATTTGACAATTTGGTTCAGTAATGAAGCACACAGCATTTGGAGCGATGATAATCCTCAAGCCATTGTCGAAACACCATTACATATAGAAAAACTCACTGTTTGGTGTGCTTTATAGGCCGATGGAATCATTATTCCATATGTCTTCACTAATAACGATGGTCAGAACGTTACAGTCAACGGTGAGCGGTATAGAGACATGCTTACTAACTTTTTCGTGGCTCAATTGGAAGGCATTAGTATTACAGACATGTGGTTTTAGCAGGATGGTGCCATTTATCACACATAGCGCGATACAATCAACTTATTGAGAGAAACATTTGGTAAACGAATAGTTTCAAGAAATGGTCCTTGGGGATATATAAAGTCCCAGATCTATGCTTGAAGGGTGTGAGCAATCCGGAGGTCCAATTTTCACACACCCTTCACAGTCGGTTATTCAATTATTCG
The DNA here is from genome assembly GCA_942486065.2 of Calliphora vomitoria. Lineage (NCBI taxonomy): Eukaryota > Metazoa > Arthropoda > Insecta > Diptera > Calliphoridae > Calliphora > Calliphora vomitoria. The sequence continues at coordinate 52,908,781 of OW818031.2, read as the reverse complement.
CTTCCAATTGATCGATCATTCCTGGATTATGTGCATAGATCAGGGACTTACCAAATCATATTTAAACATTAATGCTATAAAATTATTGGATGTCAGACTTAAAAATCCGGGATTTACAATAGATGACGTATCTTTTGAACACGGCTTTTGTTTTGAAGGGTACATAACTGTCATTTATTCTCACTTAGTTATTGAACATTATAGTGTAAACAACAAAGTTTTTTTTGCTTGGAAAATATCGAATTTTTTATACCAACAAATCGTCATATGCGGGAAGTTTTGCTTTACTTCTCTAATTTGAAAAGAATGCCGCTGAATTACACCGAAACTTATGGTGAATGTGTTTTATCGATTTAGACGTGCGAGAGATGGTTTGTGCGGTTCAGAAGTGATGATATTGTCACGGAAGACAACGATCGCCCAGGCCAGTCAAAAAAGTTTGAAGACCAACTTTTACAAACTCAACAAGAGCTTGTAAAATCATTGGGAGCTACTCAAGCAGCAATTTCAAAAATTTTGCGAGCAGCAGGATGCATTCAAAAGCTGGGAAATTGGATACCATACGAATTAAAGCTGAGAGAATGACGATTTTGTATGTCTGAAAAGCTGCTTGAACGCTATAGAAGAATATATTTGTGCACCGAATCACCGAAGATAACCCGAAGCATGGAGATAGTATGTGAAGCCCGGCTAACCAGCCGAATCGACACCAAAGCCAAATATCCATGGTGCTAAGTTAATGCTATGTATTTGGTGGGACCAAAAGAGTCCTATCTATTATGAGCTTTGGCCAGACCATCACAGGGAACCTGTTCTGAACGGAACTGATTCGTTTGAAGCGAAAATTGGCCGGAAAACACCCAAAATATGCGGCCAGACATGAACCGTAATATTCCATCATGACAACGCTCGGCCAGATGTTGCAATACCTCTATAAAAAACACCTTTTACATTAGCTACTCTCATTTTTTCACTTATAATTATTTCGTAAAGTGTACTTATATGATCTTATAAAAAAAGTTTAGACTTTTTGTTTATAAGAACTTTGATTTTTTTTTTATATTTTTATCAGCGTTGCCTTCTCTTATCCATAAAACACTTGAATTCATTGCTTCACTCGTGATTAAATAAAACTCATTGTGCTAGTTTTTTGCACCCCCGTGTTTGTGCGAACGTTTATCACAATGGGATGGATGTTTATTCTAAATGTTGTACGTGTGTTTTTCGCAAACATTGTTCAATAATTATTGCAAATAATAAAAAATGAGAAAGTGTTAATTGAACTTGAACCTTTTTTTTTTTTTTTTTGTTATTTATTTCATATTTTTTCTCTATAACTATATAACTATTTGTAATTGTATATAATTACTTTAATGTTAACTTTATAAAAGAGAAGAGAGTAAAACATGAGTTGAGTTCTATGCCAATATATAGTAACTACAGTATAAAACAGATAGATAAATATGAATGATTACTCGTGTATAACCAATTTCGGTTTGTGGTGTACGTGACTGACAGCGTTTTAAATATATTTTTTTTTTTTGAGTGTTTTGCCAAAAATTTATTGTTCCCTTTTTGTTAGTCAATTTAATTTATTTAATAGTTTTTTGTTATTGTTTGTCTTTCTTTCTTTCTATACTTTTACCTCTTACTGTTTACATTTGTTTATAGTTTTGATTTTTTGGGGAAATTTTTCGAGTTATTTTTTGGTTTTTAGTTGCTGTGACGTAGTTTTTAATTTGTTTTCTTTCATTACCCTGGTTAATAGAAACACTATTATCGTACTAATGTTTAGATCTTTTGTGATAAAAATTCTAGGCATTTGTTTCAAATATCCATTATAAATTATTTATTTATTTTATAGGTAATATTAAATATGTACTTTGCATGTTAATACAAATTACAATAGCGGTATTCAAAAGCTGGTGCATTTGTATTGTAAATTTATGCAATGGTGTATTTCTGAACTTTTTGTTAGTGTAAAGTAAAAATGCAATGCGTATACAATGACGCAAGACCATTTGCACAAGATTGTGAACTCCGCTAATATGTTTATTTGGTATGATAATAAAAGTAAAATCACTAATTTTTGAGTTATTAAGGACTGAGATCGAAAAATTTTTAACATACATATATATTAATAAAAATGAAAGCACTAAACTTACACTTATGAATCTTTTTTAATTTGATTGAAATTATTGTTATAATTTACAAAAAAAAAAAAAATATTTTTATAGTTCTAATCACTAAGTCCCGGTCCACACTGTGAAACATTTGCTGCAAAACATTTTTAAATTCTCTTTTGAAACTGCATTCGTGTCCACACAGTAAAGTTTTTGCTTTTCAGTTTTTGACATTTCTGTACAGAACGAATATGAACGAATAAATGTGAATGACATACTCAACAAAAGTTTCATGTACATGAAACAGAGTACCCTTTTCCATTCCTCTTTCCCCTTTCATCGACAAGCTCAAATGTTTTGCAGCAAATGTTTCACAGTATGGATGGGGACTAATGATGAAATTTTGAACCTTTTTCGAAAACCCTTCCATTATGGTTTTTATAGTGATTTATGTCACTTTGATCGAACAGATTGTCCATCTCCGTTTAAAATCAACCACACTTTGGACACTTTTTTGTGCTCTTCAATTCTGTTTTAACAAGAGCCCAATATCTATCCACTGGACTCAGCTCCAGACAGTTTGGAGGAATTGTCTCTCTTGGTACAATTACCACATTATTGGTCTTGTACCACTCAAGACCTTTCTTACCATAGTGACAGATGCCAAATCAGGCCAAAAATACATCCTTTTTTGTAAACATTCCTTGATGTAAATTTCGGTATTTATAGAGCCCTTTGTAAAAAATGTTTGGCTTTTTTTGTCGCAACTGCATATTGTTTGCCATACCAAGAACTTTTTGGGAAATTTTGTCTGCTTTTGGGTCCTGAACGTTTCTTCAACATTTCCACGACCATCTGCAACATAAAAAAATTTACCCAGAAGCTGCGAAAAATTTTCCATTGGTACATTTCGTCTTCCATTATGCAGCAGGTATATTTTTTGTATACAATTTGACTTCAATTTCCGTGCTCTGTCTTTGGCCTCTAAATTTTTAGCAGAGTTCCTGTTAGGATCTTTTTGAGTCTTGTATGCTTTTAAACCTGCTTTGGCTTTAACTTTTCGTACCAAATAGTCCGAGTACTGAGCTAACTGGACTGCTTTCCTACCGGATGTGTTGGAAACTCTTTTGAAAATGCTTTCAATTTTTTTTGGATTTAGAAACAGTATGTGGACCATTACTTCTACCTTATATCAACGGACAAGTTCTCCCGATACTGTCTAATAACATTGGAAAAAGTTTGACGGCAGACCTTTGATTGTTTGGCCAACTTTTTGTAGGACCAAGATGGATTTTGTTGAAAATATTTAATAATTTTAGTACGCACTTTTTTCTGGTCACTCATTTTAATCAGATTAACAACAAATGAACATAATTGACATTAAACATAATAACTGATATGCTTTACAAAGGTAAATTGATCAAAAAAGAAAATGAAATTATACTTGGGTTTAAAGTTTTAATAAAAAACGTGTGTTAAAAATTTTACGATCTCAGTCCTTAAAATCGGAAATATTTCCATAAGAAAATAGGTTAATTTCGGAGGGTCCTAGACAAACCCTTATTAGTATATTTAAGTCATTTTCTATTTTAAAGCTAACCTTGTGTAGAACTTTAAAAAAAAAATATTATAAGTTCCTTAAGAAAGCAAATATCAGGAATGGTGAAATTTTAACTTGCTAAATATAAAAGATAAATAGCATTAAGAATACATTGAAATCTTTGAGTTTGGACGCACCTCAAAAAATTTGCAAACATTTTAAAATTTGGAATTCCATGACAGTCAGATCAGCCAGTTAGAACAGATGTGTTTTCAAATTATATAGATTCTGTCCCACTCAGTGTTGCAAATCTACTGGAACGAAGCTATTTATAAGTATTTCAATAGACATCTTGACAAGACATCAATTTCTTCACTCAGAGCAAATTTGTATGTGCGCACAGGAATTTGTCTTGTTTGGACACCTTTTGTCAATGTAAAGTCCCTGTGTGAACAATAAATTCTCTGCTAAGTAAACATATAGATGCCTTGTCAATACGTAGAGTAATCATGGAAATATGAATAGGTATAGCACTTCTTTTATACACTAAGAAAAATAACTTTATAAATTAAGGCTTTAAGAATCGTCAAAGAAAAATCTATTTAATAATTTAATAAAGAAATAAGATATAAAACAAAATAAACATTTTCAAAATATTTAATCAAAACATTAAATCTTTTGAATAATTAAACACAAAAATACAGATATCGAAAGCTTTTACTACTGTACGTTCGAGTACATTTCCTAAATAAAGATGAAGTAAAAAATGTACACATAGAAACGAGAAAAGAAAAATGTAAAATTTTGCACATGTCAACTTTTTGGTCATCAAAATGGCAGCAAAACCTAAAAGCAAGTGAAAAACGTTAATTTCATTTAGATGTATATTATTTATTTATATATTTTGTATATTCATTCGTTCCGAATGTCTGTCTGTCTGTCTGTCTGTCTGTCTGTCGGTCGGTCGGTCGGTCTATTTATTTGCCTTTTAATTGAAGACTATGCTACTGCACCTCTTTCATTTGCTAGTGTTTCTGCCTCAGTGGATTTTAATTAAATTAAAATGTTCACTTTTCTCTGCAATTGTAATAGATGAAAGAAAATGTGAACCTATAAATAAATATGGGCTGTCGTAGGTGCAGTAAAAATTGTATTTTAATTATAGTTGTTGTCTTCTTTATGTTCCCTAACAATTGCAATGGGAATGAAAATGAAAATGTATAAATCGCAGAAATAAAAAATGATTAAATTGGATTTTATTCTCGTCGGCGAATGCTGATATTAAGAGTTCTTAGGCAATTTTAAATGTAATCCCAAGTCTCGACAAGCCATCAAAATAACGGCTGAATAACGGATACAAATATGTCCATGTTCTTCGGTATGGGGAAAACGTGTCAATCGATGTTCATGTTCATAATTTTCTTGGTAATTTTTTAAAATGTCAGTAGTTTTGTGTGAAAATTACATTTGATGTCAGACATATTTGTGCGAACAATTGTTCTGACAATGTTGTTCAAATCTGTCAATACGAGAGAAATTCATGTGCGGACAAGAAATTGTTGGCTGCGTGTACAAATTGATGAACCTAAATCTTTCTACCAACTTTTGTGAGGATCGGTCCATAATTGACTCTACCCCCCATATAACCCATACATAAATTTCGTCATAAGTCATTTAAAGTTTTAAGAAATTAATCATTCTATCATATTCTGTACACTTCGGACCACAAATGATTCAAGTCCCCATAGAAGGCCTAAACTACCTATTGATGGTGGGTATACAAGATTCGGCACAGCCGAATATAACACTCTTATTAATAATGCAATGGCTCACCTTTAAGGATCGTTTTTGGAAAATGGAAAATATTTTGTTTAAGATATCATTTGTTCAAGGGCAATATTCTAGAAAAAAAACTACGATTTTACGATTCTTTAGCTTTAATACAAGATAAAAAATGACAAAATCTGACCAACAGTTCTAAAGTTATTAGCAGATTAACTTTAAGTATGAACTTTGAACCTATATATAAAAACCAAATTAAAGTGCTTTTCGAAATTCTGAAGAACAAAGGGAAAATGGCACTCATCTTAGCATTGTGGTAGATCTGCTCTACGGAGCCTTGATCGGGTTTGTCTCTGCACAAGTAGTCTCGCAAGCAGTTTGTGATGGTTTTGCAATATATTTTTCATGGACTTTCTTGAACTCTTCCTTTACCAATGGCACTTACAAGTCCCTGTAGATGTCATGGTCCTAAAAATCAATACTGGTGTTGCTAGCCAATCCCCATAATTGAATTCCATACGTCCAAATTGATTTTAAAATGGTCCTATACAGGTTGACTTTATATTCAAGGCTTAATTTTAATTGATCACTGATTAACCAATGAAAGCTAGAGGCTGGTTTCTATGTGATGGCGCCAAGTAATCCGTCTATCTAGATGAATACCAAGATATGTGACATAATCAGACTGCGGTATTTAACAATGTTGAGTGTGACAGGTGGGCAATTTCCTTCCTGGTACATGTATTCGATACATATGGAACTCCATGTTTATGTCAAAATTCACGTTATGCATACGATTCATCATTTCCATGTTCACACGTACATATGTAATTGCGTGTGCCATAACCTCTATTAGTTTATATTATTTTTGTTTTTTATACTATTTTAATTTAATACTATTTTAAATCACAATAAATAAATTTAATTTAATGTTCGTCTGTTTTTTCGAATTCCCTTTTGAGAATCTTCCAAAAAATCATGAACATTTACACGGTGATTTTTATATGAAATTATGTTTGTCTTGTTTTTGACATTTAATTGTTGATTCTCTTTAGTTGTTTATTCGTAATATTTAAAAAAAAAAAATTGGACAATTTTTTAAATTGTTTTTTAAAAGTAAATTCAAAAAATGTGATGAAATAATTGAAGAAATTGAAGAAAAAAAATTGCTCTTTTAATATAAATGATGTTTTCACTTCAACAAACGAATAATTATAAAACATAATAAGAAGAAAACGAATGAGTGTAAAGAGGAATGTCAAAAAGGAACATGAAAAACCGAAATCATGTTTGTTTTCTTACCCCCCATTCTTCTCTACCCCGCGCACCAACAATCATCGACAAACATGAAAACAAACGTCTGGGAAAACATGAAAAAAAAATCATCGTGTGAATTGCGTGTTATTTTGTTATGATTTTTCTCCACTCTTTTGTTGTTGTTTATTTTGCACTCTTACATATGTTGTACTTCAAAATACACATTGAAGAACACACAAAAATAGAACATGATCTAATTGCAAAAAATGTCACAAGACATACACATGTATTTTACATGGATCACATGGTATGTACATGTTTACATGTGGAAAAATGTCTCAATACAAGTCACAAAACACATCCAATACATGCCGTGTGACCCCAATATTAGAGCGAACATAACAAGCTTACTTTTTAACACATTCACCCGTATTCACAAGTTTTTTAATCATGTCCGCACAAATATGAGGTAATTTTCTAGTTGACTAGAAATCTACCAAATATTATTTAATTCAAAAGTGTAACGAGCGTATATTCAAAAATTTATTTGTTTTTATCGAAAATTTTCTTTTTCGAAAATTTTCTTTACTGAAATTGCTATTCAGTAACATTTTTAACGATATTCGCTGTCGGGTGAAGTAAACTTTTGTTGTTAAATAAACGATTATCGGTAAAACCAAACGACAACTATTTTTGTGTTGTTTACAAAATCGACAATTGTCAACTGTTCAACAGAGATGCGTCTTCTTTGGCAACAATATTATGTAACATTAATGAGCAGTATATGAAGGCATTTATGTATATATGCATTAATAATAATGTTTCAATCATTTACAAATTTTATTTCACTTTTATTATGTAAAATTAATAAAATTTATGAACTAAAGTTTTTGACTAGCATAAATTCGATACCTTTTTTTATTCCTCTTTGTTTTTCACTTTTTTGACAGAGATGCCACTTGATATCAATATGATATGAATTTGTCTACTATTATTTAAAATAATTTAGTGAATCACGTAATCTTTACTGCAAACAACAAAAATTTTCGACTAATATTGCGATTGTAGGATCGTTAAAAGTTAGTGAATCGCACTACTGTTGTCTAATTTCTTTATATTTTAGAAGAAACTTTGGTTTTGTAGTAACTAAGCATGCCACATGTAAATTTTTTCCTTTTATCCCCTTATTCATAATCAATTTTAAGTTTTATAAAAGGTTTATAAAACAGAATTTCCATATAAAATTTGTTTTATAAACCTGTAATAAATTTATTATTTAGTTTAACTTTATAAATTAGTTTTTACTTTTGATTTCACTTTCATTTTTAATTTATGTTTTATACATGTTTTTTTTCTATTTTAATTTTAACTGTAGAAAACGTTTTGGTTGGACATTCTTTGATATTTTTTATAAGACAAACAAGACTGATACCCTTGCATTAGATAACAAACCCGCTAATGTGGCCACACCCAAACCCGCTGAACCGGCTCAACCAAGTGTTTCGAAGCCAGCGCCTACAGTAACACCGAAAGTCAATCCTACACCGGCACCAGCACCAAAACCAGTTCCTGCGCCTGCCCCTGCACCCGCTCCAGTTTCTAAACCTGAAACCCCTCCAGTTGCTAAGCCAACACCTGTAGTTGAACCACCCAAACCTGTAGCTGCACCTGTTGTTGAACCACCCAAACCTGTTGCTGCTCCTGTTGTTCCAAAGCCTGCACCAGTTGAGATTAAACCAGTCTCACCTCCCAGCCCCCCAAAAACTGTTGAACAGAATGTAAACGATGCTATGGACAAAAAACTTATGGAAGTCTCTAAGGCCAAGGAAAATGGTGAAAACTTGAAAAATAATCTAAAAAATGCTACAATGGATTTCTTGAGTGGTGAAGCCAATGCCCAACAACCACATAAAAGGTAAGACAAATGGACATTTATTTTGCTTTTTTTTATTTTTATTTGAATTTTTTTTTTAAACGGGAACATTAAATTTCTTATTTTTTTTTTTTACTAATTTTAACGATAGATTTGTTTAAGTGTATGATATATGTTTTTATTAGTTACTATGGTACTCGTATATTGGAATTGTCATTATTAGTATAACAGTTTTCTGACTTATTAAATGCAACTCTAAAAACAAACCAACATTAGAAAAGAAAGAATATGTGTAAAGGGAAAACTAACTGTTCATTTGTATGGGATGGAAAAGTTGATACGATCGTACTTTTTGATACTATTTGATGTTTAAAAGTACCATATGTACATATTTGATACTTACAAAGAAACAAATTGTGTAAAAATAAAAATGTATATTCTTATAGTCTATGAATTAGTTCCTGACCGATAAAAGCCGGTCTGTATTATGTATGTTCAAGTCATTTTATGAGGGGGACTTTGTATGGTGACTAGGGACAAATGATGCCCGATTTTCGCCTTACTTTACAGTATAATTTCAGAGTACTTAGAACTGATTGCCGCATAATCAACATATTTATGGCTGCTTAAACAGTATTCCGAGTGGACATTTGTGTGGGGGCTAGGTGAAATCAATATTCAATACCAAACAATTCAATACCAAACAAATCATATCAACAGAGAGTATTTGTGGAAAATTTCAGTCAGCTAGCTCCTTACATTTGGTTCAACATACAGACAGACGGACGGACATAGTTATATCGTCTTAGAATCTTATAAGGACCCAGAATATACATACTAATATGGGTCAAATCGAAAATCTCTGCCTATTTACAATTTTATAGCCTATTTCACAAAATCGAATGAAAGATTTCGTTCACATTCTAACTGAAAGAAAACTGATTTTTGTTCCTCTAACTTCATATTTATGTGAACGAATCAGTGTTCTTTCGCTTAAAATGTGAACGAAATCGAATTTCATGCGATAATGCAAAACAGGCTATTATTCTCAGGTTTAGTTGATTTTAAGCTAGACTGAAACGTCTAGAAAACTGTTTAATTTGTTAATCACAAGAATTAATTGAAATGAAAGTAATTTGTTCCAAATTCTTGTTTTAGTACTGTGTTTTGGCAAAAGGTACTATTTGCATAATATTATGTTACTTAACAAATATATCGCTATCCAACTCTGTTACAAATTAATGCTTAATCATTTCAGTTAGAGCTGTGCTCCTTAAATAGTGTGATTTTTAAAAAAATCAAGGTAAATAAAAATTTAATTTAATAAAACTGAAATAAAGTTACAAAATAGGCAAAAATCCAAAAAAAAATTATTCAGTAGCACGAGTGGAAATTATATTTTTTTATAAATAAATAAATGAAAATTACTCAGTTTGAACTATTTTTTTAAAACAACATGTTTAAAATAACTTTCCGTACGTGTTTCTGAATAAGTAAATCTATAAATTATTTAAATAATTAAAATATACAATATTGATATCGGTGAATATATATTTAATTACGACTTATTCAGAAACATTGTTTGAGTTCAATAGTTATAGAATGTAATGTGGATTTTTCATAAATATGTTATGTTCTCGGAATTATGTATATTCATAGAGAAATATACATAGATCGGAAACTCTGCTATCAAAGACCTAACTCAGTTGTCAAAAACCTAAGTGTTGAGAATGTATTAGTTAAAAAATCTATGTGAAAATAAAAAAAACACTTTTACTCTAGTTTCCGCTCTATGTATATTTCTCTATGATTGTAACATTCAATATTATAATCTAGAAGTAATATCGTTAGGTTAGAATGAAAACATGCTAAGTGGCTTTCTGTTAATTCCTTATTTGTTAGGATTTCTAAAGGGAAAATATGAAATGTTTAAAACAATGGTGACGTCTGAGCAAAGATTCGCAAGAACTTATTCTTAATTCAATTTCTAAATCAAGTTAAATTTAATCTCTTAACCATTTCATTAAAGAATTCATTACGAATTAATTCAAAGGATTAATACTTCAAACGGTGAGAATAATGTGAGAATAAATGACAGATATGTACCCTTAAAAATTACATATAAGTTATTAAAAACCAATACCGCGTTCATATGGTACGCCATCTATTGTAAATCCAGCATTTTTAACTCATACACCCAATAAATGGAGTATAAATAATATTGTTCAAGCCATAGAGAAATATAAATAGAGACGAGTCTGAAACAACAACAAAATACATTGACTAACATGTATTTTTTTGTTGCAAGAATTAGGTTTTCGACAACAGTTTTCGACAATTACGTTTCGTATCTATGTTACCCTGTGGATCAAGCCATAGAGAAAATATACATAGCGTGGAAACTCTCCTGTCATTGACAGGCGCGAATCCAGCTCAACCATTTGGGGGTGGAAAAATCAAAATTGGTTCTAAATTTTGTTTCCTTCTTTTTTATATGAAAACTTTTCGGTTTTGGGGGAGGGGGAATTCCTATTTCACCCCCTCTGGATCCGCGCCTGCCTGTCAAAGACCTAACTCAGTTGTCAAAAACCTAAGTGGTGAAAATCTATTAACTAAAAAAACTATTAATTATAAATGTTATGAATTGAAATCAATGAAATCAAATCATACTATTTATGTTGAAACTTTTTTATGTGTACAAAATAGCTTAATGAAATTTATTGAATGATTTAAGTTTTCTTTAATTTAAATCCATTACAAATAGGCTTTAGATCAGCGAAAGGCATTGAGCTCTCAAATGAGCTCTCTTGTTTTTGTTTTCACATGTACGCAAGCACACACATTGTATAAAAACAATCAAAACCAGTCAGTCTCGCATGAGCATTGATGGAAGCAGGTTGTTTTACGCTTTTCGCTTTTATGCTTGTTTATTTCAGTTATTGTTTTTTTCTCAACTTTTTACTCAACTCATACAACTACAATATTTAAAATCTGTAGTGGTCTGAGTTTTCCTTTCGCTGCTTTAGATATTCATCCAAAGAGAGGGGTATATTGATTTTCTCATTCCGTTTGTTAGATATCGAAATATTGGTCGTAGAACCTCATAAAGTTCTAAGACGATGTAACTATGTCTATTCGTATTTGGTATTGAAATGGTCCATGATTTCACATAGGCACCATACAAATGTTTCCCCAGAATACTGTTTGAGCAGTTATAAATATTTTGATAATGCGACAATCCTCATATTATTTTGCATTAGTCCTAAGTACTCTGAAATTATTCTGTAGTCCCCATACAAGGACCCCCTCGGAAAATGAATAATTTGAATAATATTTTTTACTAGTTACTCGTTCTAGAAATTTTTAAAAATTAATCGATTAATCGAATAATGTACAAGTTTTTATTCGATTGAAATAAAACTCGAATACAAGACTAATTGTGTAGCTTTTTTTAAAACTCAAATTTAATTTATTTTTTTTTAATTTTAAATATTGTAGTTATGAATCTTATTAGGGATACAATAATAGCTAAAATATTATAGTCTGTACATCTCATAGTTTTGCTGTACCTGTTGGGGGTTTACTTCGATCCTAAGTACATTAAAGGGTTAAATTTCGACTAAATTTTAATAAGAGAAACATTATTCAGTAATTTTTTAGTACAAACAAGATGTTTTCATTTTCAAAATAAACTAAAGAGTTCACTTTCACAAACCGTCACCGCACATTTCAATTATAATGCATTAAGATTTATTAAATGCCTAAAAAACTATGGAATTAAATTTAGCACAAAAGTGAATAATGAGTTGCAGGAATATAAAAAGCAAGATATGCATTTTTCTGTTTAAATTTTGTCTTGGAGCCAGCCAGACAAGCATCCATAAATTTCAGGAAAAAAAATTTTAAATTAAATTTAGAATATGAGAGATTGCAGTGGATTTCTACATATAAAAACTTAAACGCACCAAACTGAACGCATAATACAAGTAGCATGAGTAAATAAATTGTGCCGGTTGCCGGTGGTGTAATATTTGCTGTCAAGCGACGGCAGGTTGATGCACTCAAAACTACAAAAAATATATTTAAATTTAGTTATAAGATTTTTGTATTCCGAAAGGTTATTGCACTTTAAGTGGTGGCCACGCATTTTACACACTCACTTAGATGCGACAATTTACGCCAGACACATGTGTTTGAATATTTTTAGTTTTACCCCAAAAAAAAAAAAAAAAAGAAAACGGAAAAAATGTCCGCTTACTGTGGGTTGTGTAGTGTATAGAGTACTCTGTAGTAGTATTACATACAACAAATTAAAAAGAATTTTAAATATTTACAAATTTAAGATACATTAAATTGAACAAAATAAAAGAAAAAAAAAACAATGTTAGAAATGTACGATTTTTTTCTTTCTTTTTTTTTTTTTTTTTGGTTTGTTTTTTGGACTTGGCATGATGCCTGAATTCGTTGATGTTTAGCCAAGGGGTTAAAGGTCTTATTCGAATCAACCTATGCTATCAAAATTTGTATTGAGTTAGGTCTACAAGATGTTCGTACAGTTGTAAACTGCAAATTAGAAAATTATTTTTTTCATTACAACTTTTAAATTTTCATAAACATTTAGTCAAAAGTCGCCACGACTACTAATCATTAGATTAAATATATTTATATTTTTCAATTGAAGGTTAGATGTAAATGGCAACAAACCGTTGCAAAATAACCGAGTTATTAAAAATTATATGTCTCAGACACATTTTTTTTTTGTTGGGAAATTTCTTGATCTCTTTTTAGATAGCGAGCATCCCTGAATAGTTTAACTTAATTCTAACAAGATAATAAAAATACAAACTTTGACGGATGATTTCACTTCAATAATTTAATTGACTCAAATCTCACTTGCCACATGATTTTAAATTCAACTACAGCTGTATCAATTGAAAAGATTTTCTTCGGAAAGAATAATTGACAACAGCAGACCTGATTTTTATCTAAATTTCAACTTTGCCAGCGCATCGTCTTGAAGATCTAAAATGTCTCACTTTGGTAATGCTTCTATTTAACGAGAATCTTTTTGAAGATCTGAATTGTCTTTGAGTTGTATTCCCGAATTCTTTAACTGGATTTATAGATGCTAGCTCCAGGAACGATACAATTTTAAATAGATGAGGAATTTTGAGTATAAACAAGTAAGAGAGCTATATTAATTTTTTTTTTAAATTAATTTTTAATTTAAAAATTAATTTTTTTTAATTTATTAGTGAAACAAATTTATGACAAAAAAATGTTTTTTGTGAAAAAAAAAATTCGAGTTAAAAAATATTTTTCCAGATTTTTGACCATTGTAGGTCCAACATACTATAGCCTTATATACATCGTTGCAATGGACTTTGAAATATCGATCATTAGATATTCATATCGAGATATAGATCAAAAATAGGCCAAAATAGAGGTTGTCTCGGATTTTTGCTCATATCTCCGTTATTTATGGACGGATTTTGCTGATTTTAAATAGGAAACTTCTCGAAACCATGTCTGACAGAATTATTGAAGATTTGGATTCCGAAGATGTCTGGGTCTTCAGAAAATTGATTTCAACAGACATACATACAGACAGACAGACAGACAGACATACATACAGACAGACAGACAGACAGACAGACAGACAGACAGACAGACAGACCGACAGACAGACAGACAGACAGACAGACAGACAGACAGACAGACAGACAGACAGACAGACAGACAGACAGACAGACAGACAGACAGACAGACAGACAGACAGACAGACAGACAGACAGACAGACAGACAGACAGACAGACAGACAGACAGACAGACAGACAGACAGACAGACAGACAGACCGACAGACAGACAGACATACATGGCTAAATCGACTACGCTATCTATAAGGATCCAGAATATATATACTTTATAGGGTCGGAAAATTATATTGTGGAAATTACAAACGGAATGACAAACTTACGCTTCTCAAGATGAAGGGTATTTATAGAGAAAATCGCAGAATTCAAATCTCAGTCACGGCTAACTTATTAAAGCTATTGATTTAATTCGTTATGACTATTATTCACTAAGAATTAAAACATTTTTACAAGAATTTTAATTATTACAAGACAATTATCAATGTTCTAGTCATTTTCTGAGGGGGTCTTTGTATGGGGACAAGGGAAAAATGTTGCCCGCTCCGACTTCAGAATACTTATTCCGGAGGCACATTTGTATGGGGGCTAGGTGAATTCACGGCCCTATGCTCCTCATAGGAACAACAGGAATTAATATATGTATATAGGTGAAATCATGGACCGTTATTGACCATTTTCAATACAAAACAAACATTATCTGGAAAATGTCAGCCAGCTAGCTCCTTTCGTTTGGGCATTAACGTGTTTTCAACAGACAAACAGACGGACGGACATTACTAGATCGTTTTAGAATCTTATGAGGACCCAGAATATACATACTATGATGTGTTACAAACGGAATAACAAAATCCATCTACACCCCCATCTTTTTGATCGTGGGTATAAAAAGGGGCAGAAAAAGAAACGACAAAAGTCTTTTCTTTTCGAAAAGAAAATCTTTCGAATTTGTAAACTTAATACATTGAATTTCCAAAGAGATTGCTGTCGAATCATATCTCCCAATAACCCCCTGTATATTTTATAATCCTAAAGAAGTGTAACGTCTAATGATTGCAACGAGTAGATTGCCACCCCCAAAAAAATTATTTAATAACTTATTTAATTAAAAAAGAAGACACAAAAGTTCTTACAAAGTTCCTAGATAAAATTCTGTATGTGTGTACAAGAAAAAGCTTTACAAAATTTCTAAATTAATTTTTATATAAGAAAATTTTCTTGAAGAAAAAAAAAACTTAAAAAATTTATGTTGCATTTAAATTCAAGTTATTTAAATAATTTTTTAAATATATTAGATTAGCAAACATTCTTGAATATGCAAAATTCATTTTATTGTTACTTTCAAAAATCTGTATCTGTATTCAAATTTGATGCCTGGCTATAATTGCAACAAAAAAAAAATAAATATATAGAAAACAAAATAGAATAGTTGACGTGTGGCCAAAAATTTGCCACTTGTTTGTCTAACAAACAATTTCATTCGTTTTGGCAAGCTTTCAAAATCTTTACAAAATCAAGAAAAAATATTAAGTTTTATTTGTTTAATATTCAAACACACATATAACACAAAGAAATTAAACAAACAAATAAAAGGCGACAGTGGAAACGAACTAAATTAACAAGAACATTTTCAAATACATACATACATATGTAGATAAAATAAATTCAAAATTATTTGAAAACATTTTCAAATAATTATTATACAATAAAATATGTATTGTAATTTCTAATTTCTATGTGCAAATATTAACATGACAGCAAACTAAAAATTTTTTAACAAAGTATGGACACAAAAAAAAACTAATTAAAAAAATATTAAAATTTTTTACAAACTTAACAATGTTTTTAAGAAATTATAAAAAAAAAAATTATAAAATTTTATTTTTGAATTCCTCTAAAAGTTTTATGCAACTTATCTTACTACTAGTAGCATACGACTAAATAAAAACTTATAATTTTGGCAAAATTTCAAAATATACAATTTTTGGAAACAACATTTTCTCTAGTAGCCATTCTCATTTTCATTTCGATTTAGTTAAATAATTTACGTAATTTTGTTTGTATGTTTTTGTTGTTGTTTCTTTTTTGATTATTGTTAATATTTAATATTTATACCTATAAAATATACAAAAGAGTTTTAAAAATACAACCATAAACTATTTCTATTAACAAAACATGTTGATTTTCCATTCCCAACCCAGGAAAACGTTTGTATGCATTGTTTTCTTTACGTACTTTTTTCAATTTAATATTAATGGAAAATCAATATTTTGTCCTATTTATTCATTGTTTTTAAATATTTTATTTATTGTCTATTTACAAACTTTTATTTCATTTTTATTTCCAACACATCAAGTTTTTTTTTTTTTTTTTTAAATGACGCAATTTGCCTACCTTTAGTAAGTTAGACTGCGTGGCATAAAAACACAGCTGTTTTTCATTGCTTGCGTCTTATGAATTAACCAATCGATATTTAGTTAAGAAGGACATTTGAAATTAAACTGAATATTAAAGTGTTATTTACATAATAGGGTTGTCATTCGATTACAAATTATTCGAATAAATAAAATTTTTCAATTTAGAATAAAAAAATTATTCGAAGAAATCTATATAAATATATAAATGCCTTTGTAAGTTTGTTTGTTTATTTGTTTGTTTGTTTGAGCATCACGCCTAAACGGCTAAATCGATTTTATTGAAATTTGGAACGTAGATAGATCCTTACTTGGAAGCGTCAATAGGCTATAACTTTTTTCTATACTTGGACCAGAAAGGGGTAAACAGGGGGAAAACCGATAAAATTGGTACCTTTAGTTCTTAAACAATAAATACTAAACGGCCGAAACGATTTTATTGAAATTTCCAACATAGACTACGACAGGGGTAGCGAAGCGCACCGGGTCAAGCTAGTTGTTTATATAAACTAAAACTTTAACAAAACTATCGCAATGAAACAAGTCCTAAAATTTATAAGGTTATGCAAGATGGTTACATTGGAGAGTTTATTAGAAACGACTTTCTAGAAAATTATCCCAACCGAATTTGGATTAACATACCAAGAACAGAAGATTTTGAAACTAAACTCAAAAACGGAAACATTGTAACAACTAAAGACATAAGGAGTGAGATCGAAAAATTCTTAACAAACATATATGTTAATAAAAACGAAACCACTAAACTCATTTGATCGAAATTATTATTACAATTTACAAAAAAATTATTTTTTTAGGTCAAATCACTACTGATGAAATTTTGAACCTTTTTCGAAAACCCTTCCATTATGGTTTTTATAGTGCTTTATGTCACTTTGTATGAACAGGTTGTCCATCTCCGTTTAAAATCCACCACACTTTTGGACACTTTTTTCGTGCTCCTCAATTCTCTTTTAACAAGAGCCCAATATCTCTCCAATGGACTTAGTTCCAGGCAGTTTGGAGGATTTGCCTCTCTTGGTAACACATTATTGTTCTTGTACCACTCAATACCTTGCTTACCATTGTGACAAGATGCCAAATCAGGCCAAAAATAAGTAAACACATTAAGAAGTCTTATGAATGGAAACATCCTTTTTTGTAAACATTCCTTGATGTAAATTTCGGTATTTATAGAGCCCTTTGTTTGGTTTTTTTGCAGCAACTGCATATTGCTTTCCATACCAAGAACTTTTTGGGAAATTTTGTCTGCTTTTGGGTCCTAAACTTTTCTTCGACATTCCCTCGAGCATCTGCAACATAAAAAATTGTCCCAGAAGCTGCGAAAAATTGTCCATACGTACATTTCGTCATCCATTATGCAGCAGGTATATTTTTTGTATAAAATTTTACTTCATTTTCCGTGCTCTGTCTTTGGCCTCTAAATTTTTAGCAGAGCACCTGTTAGGAACTTTTTGAGCCTTGTATGGTTTTAAACCTTCATTGGCTTTAACTTTTCGTTCCAAATAGTCCGAGTACTGAGCTAACTGGACTGCTTTCCTACCGGATCTGTTGGGAGCTCTTTTGAAAATGCTTTCTATTTATTGGCTTAAGAAACATCATGTGGATCACTCCTTCTACATGAAGCAGGTTTTCTATCAACGGACAAGTTCTACCGATACTGTTTAATACCATTGGAATCAGTTTGACTTCAGACCTCTGATTGTTTGGCCAACTTTTTGTAGGACCAAGTTGGGGTTTGTTGAAAATATTTAATAATTTTAGTAGGCACTTTTTTCTCGTTACACATTTTAATCAGATTAACAACAAATGAACATAATTGATATTAAACATAATCACTGGCATGCTTTACAAAAGTTAACTTGATCAAAATATACTTGGGTTAAAAGTTTTAATGAAAAACGTGTGTTAAGAATTTTTCGATCTCAGTCCTTATGTATGTATATCTATATTAAAGATTCCAAACAACCGAATAATTTTAAAACCGATCGGTTTCGGTTTTTGTTCGATTTTGTCGGTTATTATACTAAGTTCTTTTGATTATTCGCTTATACTAAATCTTTTTTCAAAAATTTTGAAGTATTTTTCTTCTAAAATGAAAAAAATAAACTGTCATGACTCAATTTGAAGTTTAATTGACAGGAGATATGATCAATATTAAGTATTAAATGAATTTGTATCATTCTTTATTGGAAGATTGCCAAAAATTGGATTAGAATTACCCTTGCCTAGTTTACGAATGACAGCATTTAAAAAAACGAATAAAAAGTTTGTTTTTAATTTTGAAAGAGGGCTATATTCTGCTGTACCAAAGTATACATTAAAATAATGATTGAACATATTGTTACGTTTACACCTTTTGAAAACGTGGGTTTATTTCCTTTAAATAAACCGGATACTTTTGATTGCAAATAAAAGCAGTATTGTAGTTAAAAATTTGTAACAACTCTTTATTTATTTAAAATGTACAACAACAACAATTCAAATAGTCACTCAGTGTATTTATACACGTTTTTCAACTCGCAGAAATGCACACACACTTTATAATGTACAAACTTAAATGTACACGACAGTTGATGTTAACTCTAACAGCGCCAATGATGAACTCACTCACGACTGCAACCTCTGCCACTATTTATAGACACGCCATCTTTCGTGAATCTTCTACAATGATCTTAACGGACAAACTATTACATTCGAATTCTAGAGCTTTCGCATGCTATCAACATTGTTGATAAGTAGAAGCTTCTATTGATGGACGTGATTATAAACATGATGAATGCTGCAGGCAGTCGTTACAGAGCGTTAAATTCAAATCGCCATTGCAAAATCGTAACAATATTTTTTGTTATATTTTTTTTTAAATTAAAAAAAAAATTGTTTTGAAAATAAATTTTGTTGCGGAAAAATTATATATGATATATTTGTGTATATAAGTTATTTATGACGGACATGGCAATATAGACTCCGCTATCTACAACGATCCATAAAGTACATATATTACTTTATGAGGTCACAATGAAAATTTTAGAAATTACAAATGGAAATGAAAGCTATAAAAACCTAAATCCAAAGAATAATTGTAAGTTTTCGATTTTAGGCCTTACAAAATCGCAGTTTCGGTTTAAATCGAGCATGAAACTCTAAAACCACTAAGCCACAGTTACACCTCATATATACTTTGACTGCCAACTAGGGATGACAATCCCGAAATCCCGTGATTTTTCGTAAAATCCCGCAAAATTTCGAGACATTTGACATTTTTGAAGATCCCAAAAAACATATAATAATACTTATAATAATAATCTCACTTCAAAAAATTAATTAACCCTTTTGCCCTTGGGACAAAAATGACTCAAAAACTAATTTTAATACATTTGGAGTTTAGCACTCTGAATTAATTGTTTATCCTAAACGGTGTCATAATATTCTGAAATTGTTTATAAAAATTTAGCCATATTTGGCTATTTATTATTATTTAGTGCAAATCTAAAAAAACTATAGCTGATAGTGAGTCATGGTCTTAAAAAAAATGAAGTGGTTCTGATAATAACTAGATGGATGATATTAGTTAGCTAAAGTATGGAATACTCTAGAACTGTATTATCCAATAATATTCATATTGAGAACTTAATTAAATCAACAAATAACACTTGTTTATTTTAATCATGCGTTGCAGATAAAGTGCATAACAACTGATTAGGTTGCAAAAGACTTAATGCCTTGCTATATTTGACAGACAACACGCGTATTAACTAGCTCACATACTAATTTCAAATAGATTAATGGTAGAAACATAGTTCCATGTTAACAAAATGGAAAATTTTCTAGAGCTTATCACAAAGTCCATATGTGAACGTGCCAAAAAGTATTAAATGCAATTGAGATAGTTTAACTTTTGATTTTGTTAATAAAACATTTACTCTCATATTCATAATCAATTTTTATACCCATCATCAAAATATTGATTTTGTCATTCCATTTGTAATACATCAAAATATTTGTCCCAGACCCACATATTCTGGGTCCTCATAAGACGATCTAGCTATGTCCGTCCGTCCGTCTGTCTGTCTGTCTGTTAAAACACGATATAATCTCTGTTGATAAAGTTTGTTTTGAATCGAAAATGGGCAATACCGGTCTATGATTTCACCTAGCCCCCATACAAATGTCCTTCCGGAATGCTGTTTAAGCAGTCATAAATATGTTGATTATGCGGCAATCCTGATAAAATGTTGCACAAATTTTTTCTAAGTACTCTGAAAGGCCCCCAGAAAAAATGGTTTGAACAGCCGAATCTTGTTAAATTTATAAAAGGTTTATTAAACAAAATGTCTATAAAAAAGTATGGTTGTTAATAAATAAATTTATGGCAAGGAATTGGTGTTGTCTTATTATTCTGAATGACAACTATATTTATATACATATGTACATATATTAGTTTTTATTGGGATTTACAATTATTTGAGTCATAAAAGAAAATTATATTTCATATCATTTTATAATGTTAACACATTGATAAAACCATTAAATTTAATTTCATTATAATTTTTCAATCACAAACGTAAATATTTAAAGCAATTATATTATAGAGATATAAAATGATGATTAAATGAAAGAAATTAAGAAAAATAAATTAATTTCAAACATTATCATTATTTTATTGTAATTATTATTCATTTTAGCAACACAAATATATCTAATCCAAAACAAATAAATATACGGGTACATATTTTGTACTTTTTAGAAATTCGGCAGTGAAAGTCTCTTAAAAAAAACTGCGGTTTACAATATTTTCAAATTAACATATTTATCTAACCATAGCCACCTGCACAGAAACATAAACGATGACTTCAAAAACTTCAAACTATGACTTCAAACCATGTTTTAAGGACTTTAGAAAAGGTGGTTAGTAAAGTGACCACCCATCCGCAAAGAGTTAATACTCCTACAATCTTGAAATCAAAGTAAGAATGACAAAAGGAAGGCCCATAGGTACTTTATTTAGTTCTTCTAAAGGTACTTTTAGATTATTCTTAATCAATAAGCCATGAGCTAACAAGCAAGATAAAAATTTGAATATAATTTCAACAAAACTCAACCAAATACAATTGCTGTTATACACAATACCTCTTTATATATATATATATGTACATATGAATACAAATATTTAAATAAAAATAAATAAAAAATTTCCTATGACTATGATGCAGAAAGTGATAAAATAAATAAAACAATTTAACGTTTTTCAAACATGTACAATACACTTAAAGAAACCCAAAAATGCCTTTTAATATCTTGACAAATGTTTGTTGTCAATATAAAAAACACAATTTTTAATGGATGCTGGTTTTTGTTGATGTATTTTCAAGGCTGATAATGTTTAAGCAACTAAATAGTCTAAATATACATTTCATATATGAATTTGCATACAACTATGAATACTAGTGCAAAATTTGAATTAGTACTAGTAAATAAATATATTATTGGCGACACATGAGAAACTAAATAAATAGGGAAAAAATTATTAAATATATAATACTATTTGTATACTTGTTCAAACATACATACATATTTACTAGACCATTCTATTAGAATCACAATTACGAAATAATTTAGTGCATATGTATGTACATACATAATTCGATTCAATTACTTAGAATGAAATCAAAAATTATCTTTTTGTATGTGCTGCATTTGGTACACGATTTTAAATGAGTCTATTTATTAGCAATATTAATATTCGTGCGAAATTTTATTCTTCAGAAATTGGAAATGTGTTTTCAAGGTTGTCTACCATTCGTTGCGGTTCCCAGCAAAAAAATATTGAAGTAATACTTAGAGAGTTATTACTAGAGGGCATTTATTATTGGAAAATATGCTTCAAAAATATCAAAATATGACCTAAATATTAAAAGAAATATGCTCATATGTTTTGGTGCAGAAACATAAAATAAACTACACACAACAGATTTAAATTATACCAACAATTAAATAGTAAAGTTTTAAAATTATAATTGTTCTTCTGGGTAAAATACGGATATATTAATTATAATAGCTTGGGATTATTAATCGTTTAAGGCCACAATCTTTAGGGTTTAAATTTTAAAATCATCCAAATATTAATCGTGCTGTAAAGTAGCATCCAATAATGATATTTTTTTTGTAATAAATAACTGCGAAGAGCAGTAACTGAGTATGTTAAGTTAGAAATTCTTTGGGTAATAAACTCTCTCATAGATCAAAATTTAAACAAAAAAAATATAAATGGCACAATATACCCAATAAGCACCAAAGCCCTCAAAAATTCAAGCACTTGAATATTCTGTTGGAATTTGACTTGAATGCAAATGTAGTAATGTTTTAAACTTGAAAAACTAAATATTTTTCAAACAAAAAACATATGGTTTCAATTTGAGTTTCCTTTTTACTGGAGAATGCTATTGAAATAAAGTAGAATACAACTGTAATTCAATTGCTTGACTATAATTTAAGGCTTGAATTACACTTGCTTTCAACTTGAAAACAATTTTGAAAAAAAATTATTTTTAAAATTTTGAAAAACAATTTAGAAAAAAATTAAATTTTGTTTACGTAAAAATATTAAAAATTTTTATTTTAAAGTATAATTTGGTAAAGGGTATATAATATTCCGCAAATCTCTTACTTGTTTTATTATTATTTCGATATTAGGTTAATATTCCTATAAATATGCAAAAATATGTTCTAATAAGGACTGAGATCGAAAAATTCTTAACACACGTTTATCATTAATTTAACCCAAGTATTATTTGATTTTTTTCCATCAAGTTACCTTTTTAAAGCATGTCAGTTATTATGTTTAATGTCAATTATGTTCATTTGTTGTTAATCTGATTAAAATGAGTGACCAGAAAAAAGTGCGTACTAAAATTATTAAATATTTTCAACAAAACCCAACTTGGTTCTACAAAAAGTTGGCAAAACAATCAAAGGTCTGCCGTCAAACTGATTCCAATGTTATTAAACAGTACCGGGAGAACTTGTTCGTTGATATAAGGTCCACATGATGTTTCTAAAGCCAAAAAAATATAAAGGATTTTCAAAAGAGCTCCCAACACATCCGGTAGGAAAGCAGACCGGTTAGCTCAGTACTCGGACTATTTGGTACGAAAAGTTAAAGCCAATGAAGGTTTTAAAACATACAAGGCTCAAAAAGTTCGTGACAGGAACTCTGCTAAAAATTTAGAGGCCAAAGACAGAGCACGGAAATTGAAGTCAAATTTTATACAAAAAATATTCCTGCTGCTTAATGGATGACGAAACGTATGTTCTGGCAGATTTTTCGCAGCTTCCGGGTCAAAATTTTGATGTTGCTGATGCTCGAGGGAATGTTGAAGAAAAGTTTAGGACCCAAAAGCAGACAAAATTTCCCAAAAAGTTTTTGGTATGGCAAGCAATATGCAGTTGCGGCAAAAAAGCCAAACATTTGTTACAAAGGGCTCTATAAATACCGATTGATAAGACTTCTTAGTGTGTCCACTTATTTTTGGCCTGATTTGGCATCCTGTCCTATGGTAAGAAAAGTCCTGAGTGGTAAAAGAACAATAATGTGGTATTTGTACCAAGAGAGGCAAATCCTCCAAACTGCCTGCAGCTAAGGCCAGTGGAGAGATATTGGGGTCTTGTTAAAAGAAAAAGTGTTAAGAATTTTTCGATCTCAGTCCTTAATAGGTTTATCTATATCAGCAATGACAAAATCCCATGGGAAATTCCACTTTAGTTCTATATCGATAGTAAGGATGAAACGTCAGCTACAGAATCGACTAAAAACCTG
The DNA here is from genome assembly GCA_942486065.2 of Calliphora vomitoria. Classification (NCBI taxonomy): domain Eukaryota; kingdom Metazoa; phylum Arthropoda; class Insecta; order Diptera; family Calliphoridae; genus Calliphora; species Calliphora vomitoria. The sequence continues at coordinate 52,884,305 of OW818031.2, read as the reverse complement.
GATTTAAATTTAATATCTCGACTACACACACGACATAGCTCTTGGCTGCTCCCAACCCTCATCGAAGATAGAGCGCCGATTAGTTATCCTGATTAGATTGGTTGAAATTGCAAGAGATAACACATTTAAAGTGATACCAACACACTGGTTTATCCTTACTTGAAACAGACCTGGAACGACTATGGTTACCGGTTGTCTTGTTCTTACTTCTCGATCTACCGAAAGATTCCATTTTGTTGGACAGACTCTCCAGCTTAAGTTCAATATTATCTATTGAGGAGGAAATCGTGTGGAGTTATGTACCCGAGCAATCGCAAGTTTTATCTGCGATGGTGGCCAGTTTTTCTAAATGGTCTTTACTGATGGATAAAATTACTTTAATTTGGGATGGCAGCCGCTGCATCCATTTTGTTATAGACCTCCTCATTTACCGACAGACAAAATTGATAAATAAAATTAAACCCTTGAATTGCAGTCAATGTACATGTTGAAATAATAATTCTAGAAATTTTGAAGTAGTAGTAAGTAGTAGTTTATTTTAACATTCATTGGGAATTGATTGATTAGTTTGATTTGATAGAAAATTATTGATACTAAAACATAATCAAAGATAAATGAAATCGTATCATAGTTTTTGCACGACAACAAGTGTCTTTAAATAAGTATATTCTATAAAATAATTCTGTCATACTTTCACAGTTTCTATACAAAAAGTTAAATAATTCATTTAATTTTTTTTTATATAAAATATACTGATAATATTGCCTGCATACGTGCTAAATGTCATCTGTATCAAACAACATACACTTATAGCTACAAATTGAATTCATGATAATAGAACATAAAGATACTCGCAGAACATATGTTTTCGAGCAATACGAATTGTATTTGCTTTCATCAACAATAACCGGGCCCAGTGCCACCCACTATAAACATTTTATTGGCAACAATTCACAAAACAATAACACAACATTGTTGTTATTTTATTAAACAATTCACCTCCACCCCCTGAAAAACAGCTGATGTACAATTTTAGAAACAGTGTTTTGCCCATTTTTTCTTACGTGAGGTATTAATGTTCATACATATGGGCGAAGATAGATAAAAGTTAAGATACAAATACAGTGAGGACTTGATGATGCGATTCGTTATTGTTTTAAGATCTTACGAAATTCTATCTATATATTTGAGAATAAGTAAACTTTTTTGAGAATTCCGAAGTACATACCAGGCACTTATAGACACCAGGGTCCAAACCTGACCGAAAATCAATAAAGTTCATAAAAATTATAAAATAAGAGATCAAAATTTCAATCAATAGCAGATTATTATAATGGGTATATGACTTAAAAATGCGGAATTATTTCAATATTTGTTATTAAATCTAATTTCCAATCCATATTCTACTGTAATACAAAAGAAAAACTAATATTTATAAACAATATATGAAATGAAAAGAACAGTGATTATTATGTAATCGAAATCTACTACTAGATTACGTTTCGATAATTTTTATTATGTATTTGTTGTTTTCTTTTTCATATACTGCAGATATACTGTGTAAAATCATATATTTCATACATATCTCATAACGAATGCGATTTTTATATACGAAGAGCCGAAAAAGAAAGTAGAAAACTAAATAACAAAATAATTTTTGGCAAAATTTCAATATTTTTTGTTGTTATTTCACACATGTTGTTTGTTGACTTCTTAAATAAATCAACGAACTTTTTCTACTGGCTGCTGCTGTTTTGACACAAACAAAAAAAAAATTAAGAGAAAAAAGGTACTAACGTCAAGTTCAAGTTTATTGAAAATTTCAAATATTTTTTTTTTTTTTTTTTAATTTCTTTATTTTCAAAAACACTAATGTTTATATACCGACTAATATATAGACAAACCTATATATATATTTCTTATGTTTATAGTATGTTCCAAGTGTTTACGTACTATTCTTCATCTTTATTTTATATCTAGTAATTTTCAATGAAAATTATTTGGCATAAACAATTCTAAAATAACACCTAACAATATTTAAATGAAATTTTTTTTATTTCAATATCTAATTTAAAAGTTTAATATTTAGTATGTGTACATAGTCTTAGTTTATAATCCCCACGATGTGTAGAGCTTAACGGAATTGATATGAAAAATGATTTTTTAAGTCCCTGTATTTTTGAATCAAAATGAATATTTAATTGTTTTAATATAACTGACAAGTTTAACAGCAATTCAAATCTAACAACAAATTTAATTTCAATTCTTTTACAGTATAAAGGATTTCAATCGTTAAATCGCTGAGTCGATAGCAAAACAAATAATAATAAATGTAAACACTCGATATACAAATCATTACTGTCAGACCGCTTCGGCAGATAATCTGTCAATCAAGCGTCAAATGAAAATAGGACATAAGTAGCTAGATCGTCTTAGAATCTCATGATATATTACTTTTTGGTTCTACAACCAATATTTCGATATAAAAACAAAAAAGAGTGATAGAAAATGAGATTTAAAACAAAATATTTGAAGCAAAAGTTTTTACAATGTTTTTTGTTTCTCCTGTCAAATTTGTGGAAATGAACTTAGCACGTTCGCACGCTAAACTAACGATATGTACTTTGGAATCTAATTTTCTAATAACATTTTTAAATTTTTTTTTTTTTTTTGAAAATTGCAATTCGTTTTACCAAATTATCAAACATTTTGAATTTTATTTTACAAATGGGAACTAATTTTTAACGAATAAATTTTGAACATAAAATACCAAAATTTAATGAAATTTTTTTATTTATAATTTGTGTTCAAAATTGTATTATTTAAAAAAAACGTTTACAATTTTTTTCGGAATTAAAATTTTCGAAACATTTTTTCAATAATTTTTGTTTGCAATTTGAAATCTAATTTTTGGAATTTGTTAAGACAATTGTGATTTGTTTTACAAAATTATCAAACGTTTTGAATTTTGTTTTACAAATGGGAACTACCCAGCAAAAACTTACATTACAAAGTAATGAGTTAAATAAATAAGTCATTACCACGTTCGCTTACAAATAGGGATATTTGTAATACATATTTGTAAATATTCTCAATTTAATTTCTAAAAGATTTAAAAAAAAAACAAATTCAATGTATATAAAATTAGTAATTAGTTTGAATAAGAGTTGTATTAACAAAAATGTAATCATTCAAAGCTTTAATGAATTTTATTATGAAATAATTCAGAATTTACTTTGTATGGGAGGGTCAACAATCCCTGTTCCGATCCGTCCCAGTTTTGGTTAAACTTTATGCACTGATAAGAAATTGATTCGTACAAAGTTTGAAGACTGTCACAATTATAGTTCTGCAGATATTAGAAAATAACTATTGACTTGGTATGGGTGGTGCCACGACCATTTCTCTAATTCCGCCCATTTTCAGCCAAGAATCTTAGAAACCGAAGTAAATTCCGCGAAGTTTTGCGACTTTCACAGTTATAGTTCACCAGATATTCAATAATAACTACATATTTACTTTTTATGGGAGTACAGTAAAAAATTCAAGAAGATCGGTCCAGTGGTTTAGGCTTCTATAAGCCACAGGCAAACAAATAAACATACATATATTTATATGTATATAGGGGATTTCATGTCAAGTGAACCAATTTTTGAAATCGATGTCTTCCGATCGGTATGAAATTTGCATATTTGCAATATTATAAAATTGTATATGACGGAAATTTTTACTTTTAATTACGTAAATTTGTTTGATATTTTATAATAAATTGCTTTACAATTGCTTTATCTAATGACTTAGTTAGAAAATTTTTGCTTAATATCATATAACGTATGCGGAATGAAATTACAACAAAAATTTTGACTTGGCCAAAGAAAAAGTAGATGAGCTATTAGTGTTTTAGGAATTATTTTGAATTACGTTATGTTAGTTATTTCAAAATGTTAAATATTTGCAATTTATATATAATTTGGTTTATCGTTGGAAACAAATACATATTACGTTTTCTGTTTTGTTACAATTTTATTCCAAATACGTTATTGGTCAATATTTTAAGAATCAACAAAATCTGAAACTTCAAAAATATACCTTCTTCAAAAACGCAGTCAATTTTGCGTACATTTTCTCTTTTTTTTATCTGCAAATCATTAACGAATAAAAATGTTCCAATGAAAATTTCAAACATTTTTCAACAACATAAAAATATAAGTCAAATTTTAAAAAGGTTTATTGGAAAACAAAAAATATTAAAATCATACATCATACTATTTATAAATACATATTATGAATTGAAATCAAAGAACTCAAATCATACTATTTATGATGAAACTTGTTGCTGTGTGTTTTTTAAATAATTCAATTTTAAACCAAAACTTTATAGCGAATTCAATTTTATTTCGTAAAACTATGAATATTAGGAAAAATATTATAATATTTATAAAAAAATAATACCTATTTAATTCAGAAAAAAATTATCAATGTTTTTTAATAATAAAATTTTGAACATAAATTTTAAATTGAAAAAAAAAAAAAGATGTTTAAAAAATTAAAATTTAATTTTGTAAAATTTTTCCATAAAGAATTTTTCTAACGTTAATGTTTCGATTTACAAAATGGTACCCACAAATTTAGAAATACATTTTCAGTTTATAGGTAAACAATTTATAATGACTTACTATTTACTGTAAATAATATTGTGTTAATTAATTTTGTATTTTTCCCACAAATTTCTAACGAAAGGAAAATAATGCATAAGTTTGCAAACAAATTCAGAAACATTGGAAAACAATAAACAATAAGAATTTAAAACAAAGTCTTTCATAATCTGTGTTTTAATAATTTGAAATAAATTTGTCTTGAAGAGTTTCAAAAATGATTTAAAAAATTTATCTGGTTTGGAATGGTTTAAATTTCGAAGTTTTTATTTCTATTTAATTTTGAGAATTTACAACGATTTAATAATTCTGTTTTTTTTCGGTTTTAAGTTGACAACGATTTGTACCTATATTATAACAAACAATTCAAATTTCTGAATGGGATTCTGTGACAGAGAGTATCAAAGGACTATTTTAAAATGCAAAAATACTTTAAAAAAATCCTCAGTTTTATTTAATGCAATTGTAGATTTTTAAATTAAAGACCTAGTGTACATTTAATAGACAATTTTTTTAATAGGTTGGTTCATAACAAACAATTTTTTGAAAATAGCTAACTATTTTCAGTTCTTTTTTAAAAAAATAATGTTTAAAATTCCCAAAATTGCTTTGTAGTTCAAATTTAAATACAAACACTATAATTACTATATTTTTAGCAAAGAAAATTCTCTATCATTTTATTTAAAAATTAAATTGATTTGTTTTATTTCTTTTCTTTTTTATTTGTTTAACAAATTTCTAATTTTCAATCGATTCATTTTGTTTACATTTGTGCCTTTAGTATAAATAAATCAATTAATTCTTCATTTTCATATTTTTTCACACTAAAAATTCACAGTTTGTCTGAAATCTCAGGATTTTGTTTTGCGAATGAAAGCGAAATACACAAACACACAGATTTCATAATAATTTGGCGGAATATGCCAGAAAATATTCATAATCTCGAGCAAAAACTTGTACATATGTATATATTGTGTGCTCGTAACTCGTACAACATGTTCATATAAATCTCAATTTAAAAATTATTTTGTCAAGTGGAAAATAAAAAATATAACAAATCAAGACAGACAGACAGAACAGCGACAATAGACGAAAAACCAACAGCAAAAAATCAGCAAACTAAATTCACACATACGATATGAGACAACAACAAAAAACTTAAAGGGAAAAAAACGAAACAATTGCTTTTAATGAATAGTAAAAACAACAACAGCAATGAATGCAACTAATTCAAGTAAAAAAAAAGAAATGAAAATGAGAAAAAAAAAAACAAACTGCTCTTCAGTCAAATGCTCCCACACACCCACTTTAATTACACACACATACTAAATACAGATGCACAGCCTTACACACACATTCTAACATAAATAAAATACGAACGTTATGGAACATTCAATTTGAAATGAAACTTCCGTTAATTTTTGATTTGTGTTCATTTTTCTTTTTCTATTATTGTTGTAGTAGTTGTAGTCGACAACTATTACTTTCCGTTTCAACAAATGTTTATGAACTTTAAATGTGTTGAAGGGGGTCGCAAATAAAAACAACAACAATAAAAAAAGGGTTAAATAAGAGAGAAATACAGGGTTTTCTTTTTTATTCGTATAGAGAGAACCTGTATTTTATAGCAACATAGAAAAGCTTTTTATAGATTTTATTTACGCAAATTGAACTGTTTGTTGGCAAGTGTTGCCAGTAGTGGAGAAAAAAAAAACAGGAAATGGGATTAAGTTCAAATGGTCAATGAAGAATGTTATGCAATTTTATATATGCGCTTATCATTTAGAATTTATATAAACAATTAATACATATAGAAAAAATAAATGATGGAGTGACTAACGTAGAGAAATGTATCACCTTTTCGATGATACAAATGTTGTTTCAAATATCATGATTTAAATTTTTCCCAACTTAAATCCATACAAATTCTGGAAAAATCTAAAAGGGGGGATGTAGGTTTGTGTTAAGTCCTTCACAAAATAAAGGCTTTAATTTCGATTTTGTTACTTCCTTAAATCTGAACCGATCTAGTTTAATATGTGCATTTGCTTTGCTTAATAATACGACAAAGAAAAAAAAGCTTACAATAAAATATACATTTTTCAAAATATCTCTTTTAGGGCCATTATTACAACTTGCCTTTATGGTTGAAATAGTAAAAGGTAACTTTAAGTAATAGAAAAAGGTAGCTTAAAAGTTAACTTTTACTATTGCGAACATAAAGGCAAGTTTTAATAATGTCCCTTAGATTTAATTCCGAGAATTCCTTGAAACTTTTCGAAATACTTAACTAATATATCAAAATCCAAGAAAATTCTTATGAAATTAGCATTTTTTTTAGTATTTCAATTATATATCTATACTTTAATTAAAAAAAACAATAAGAAAACAAGTAAGATTGCTATATTCGGCTATGCCGAATCTTATATACCCTTCACTTTTGTTGTGATGCATTAATTGCCCACTTTCAGCGTATAGCATCCTAAATATATCAAGAAATATTTTAAAAATTTTACATTTATATTGTAGAAGTTACAAACGAAATGACAATCTTACATATACCATTCTTCCGAAGGTGAAGGGTGCTCATATCTCCGTTATTTATGGACGGATTTTGCTGATTTTAAATAGGAAACTTCTCAAAAGCATGTCTGACAGAATTATTGAAGATTTGGATCCCGAATATATCTGGGGTCTTCAAAAAAGACAGACGGACATGGCTTAATCGACTCTGCTATCTATAAAGATCCAGAATATATATACTTTATAGAGTCGGAAAATTATATTGTGGAAATTACAAACGGAATGAAAAACTTATATATACCCTTCTCACGAAGGTGAAGGGTGTAATAATAAATTAATTAAATTCTGGAAATAGAAAATTTTAACAAAAATTTGCTGGTCTTTTTAGAGACTTGGTATTTTTCATTGAACCAATAAAATAATAAATAATCATCTTTTAAATGATGTTCACTTCCTTATGGTGTAGTTTCCTTCGTGGTATATAACTCGAATACAAATTATTCGAATAATCAAGGAATAACAAATTATTTTTATACAAATGAAAAAAATTTTTCAGTTTAGAATAAAAAATTATTCGATCAATAATTGTCGAATAATCGAATACTCGAATAAAGTTATTTTCAAGTAAAATTTTATATAAATAGAAATCAATACTTTTTTTATGTTAATCAAAAATGTTTATCATTGGAAACTTTATTAGAAACTAGTTTTTACATTTAGTTTTCAAAGAATTCGGATTAAAATCACAATATTGTCGCAATTTTAAGGATAACGTGATGATATCTGTTTTGGGAAAATTCATGATTTTACCTTGCTTTATATTAAAGTTATCTCTGAATTGAGCTATAAAGCTAATTAATACTTTAAATATACTAGAGTATAATAAAAATTGCACAAATTAATTTTCAGCACTTCATTATTATATTTTTAAATATGGTTAAAATTGCTGGATAATTTATTGTGGTGAAATGGGATTACCTAAGACAAATAGACTTAAAACCAAAATAAATAAATGTTGTTATTTTAGCTATAGCCTGTTGATCGTTAAATGTGTAAATACATTTCGGGACACTCAATAGAAATGTTTGCTACATTTGAAATTTTGTTTTCAAAATTTATACTTGCTTTAGGTTGTCAGCGGTTGCGATTATCTTGGCGAACATATGAATGAATATGCCCTTAAAATGCTGCTATTTTTATACCACATTGCATTAATTGTAAACTTTTTATACATAAAACGATCGTTCTGTTAACATAATAATTTCACATAAATTATTTCACATCTATATTCTATAAATATTTTGTTTAAAATATTATGTTAAATAACATAAAATTTTTCTGTTATTAATGAAATGAAGTGTCATTTTCAACGAGTGATAGAACAAAAATTATATGGGTAATTTTATAATTAAATTCATTAAATTAATAATAAAAAGCATTTTTGGTTATAATATACAATAGTAATGTTTCACGAGAACAAAATAGCATAATTTATGAGAATTTTTGTTGGCCATTTGGTAAAAATTCTTTGGTTTTTAAATTTTACTTTTCATACAAAACATTTTTAAATATGGTTATAGAAAGGCTCATACATACATATTTAGAGTTATCAAATATTCGACATCTACAAAAAGTCGGTTTTCTAAAAAGCGTAGTTTTTAAAAACCGGTTTTCGGTTTTTTCTTTCAAAACCCGGTTCGAATAACCGGTATTTAGCCTTTTTGTCAATTTAAGAATTAAGGTTTAAATTAAGTTTAAAATATTTTTTTTATTAAAACAAATAAAAGAATCTTTCAATCTTTTAAAAATTAATCTAATATGCATAACTTAAATTACCATATTCAAAATTTTTTACATAAAAATTACACATCGGTCCTTATGAAATTCTAAGACGATCTAGATATGTCTGTTAACAACACGATAAGGAGCTATCTGGCTGAAATTTTCCACAAATACTTTATAAGGTTTAATAGTTATTGGAAATGGGCAATATCAGTCCATAATTTCACCTAGCCCCCATACAAATGCCCCCCGGAATACTGTTTTTGCAGTCATAAATATTTTAATTATACGGCAATCCTACGTTCACTTATAGTTGAAGGTGATTAACTGTTAAAATTGCATTGTAGTTATTGCAAATAATCAAAATTTTGTTTTAAGTCGCTAGTTGTTACAATACTAGATCTTATGTGTGGATTTTGAACTTCTTTTAATGTTAAACAGAGCAGAGCAGTTTCGAAAATAGTCCTTTTGTAAAAACCGGTTTAAGAAACCCTGAACTTTGGGAAAAAACGAGTTTTCGAATACATAATTTGAAAATTGGTTTGACAACTCTACGCATATTATTATTTTTTTATGCGCAATTCGAGAAAATATACAATTGATTTTTGAAATGTAATAACTTTTCTTTGAAAATATATAATCACTAAATTTTTATGAATAGAGAAAATTTATGTATTTTTTCATTAAATTTATGCACCAAATTTTTTCTGTATAAATACTACTAATTATACTAAATTTAGACTGGTATAAAATTTCTCTAAAAACTTGAAATGTGTACTTTGTTTGTATAATTTTAAAAATATATGTATATTTAAATAAGAAATTTATTTTATCCAATACTGTATTGTAATAATTAAGTCATTAAGTACTTGTGCTTGACTTTAATTGCTGAATTATACAAATGAATCACCACCATCTTAGCTTTAAATGTAGATTTTACACAAATGACAAGTTTATAATAAAGAGAGATATAAGTAAAATGAGCAAGCTAAAAAAACAAACAAAAAGTAAAGAATCCAAATTTAATATTTGGACTCTAGATTACCAATAAAACATTTTTTTAGCTATTTTAAATTTCCCAAAATTATTAAAAAGGAATTTGAACTAATTTAAAGTCCTAAATCACGAGTAAATTTTATTGCAATATGGTAACCTTATTTTAGTCAAAGGGATATTTTTTTCAAAAGCACACCACGTACTTGCCTCGTCATACACACCAACAAAACTTAGCAGGAGGCTTTTTCTATATAAAATTCCTACTATAAATTTACTCATTGGGTTTTATAGCAACTACACACATTTTTAAACACAAACAACAATTTGTAGGAGAGTGTAGTATGTATATAATTTTGACTCTCTATGAGGCGCTTTTTTTTTTTGTTGTTGTATGTTTTCTAAAGTAATACACAAAAATCTATACATACATATTTAAAAATACATATTTACCCACAGTTTATAGAACTTTTTTTATGTTTAACAATAGGAATTGTTTTTGCTGCTGTTTTTTTGTTCTTCTTCTTTCAAACAAATAATAGTTTTTGTTTTTATTTTATTTTTTTGAATATGTGCTTAATACGTTGTATTAGTGTAGGTGAATAAAACGTATATTTTGCGAGAGTGTATGTGTGTTGGTGGGGCATTTTGAAAGTGAATTTTTGAAAAGCGAAGTGTTGCAGTAAAGTCAAGCAAACGTTAAGATCATTGTAACGTTGAACGTTGAATTCTGCGGTTGCAAAAGTTCTCTAAAGGTGAGCTAAATAAAACAACTTATAAATTATTTTTTTTTTTTTGTTAATTGAAAAAAAAAAATGTTAAGTCAAGAAACTTTACAAAAAATATTTCCAACTTGTGTTAACGACAAAATCTTATATTTAAAAAAAAGCTTGTATTAGCTTAAAGTTGTGTTAAAAAGAAAGTTGAAATTTTGAGGAACATTTGAAAAAAATAAAAAAAAATCAACGGTGAGATCAAATTTTTGTGTGTATATTTATTTCTAGTAACAAAAGACAGAAAAAAGTAACGAAAGAATTTTGTATGTGTACAGTGTTTTGGTTATTTAGCAAAAATCTGCAAAAATTGTTTTGGTTGGACAACAATAACCGGTTACCGGCTTGTGAAAACCGGTATACAAGTCAATTCGATATGATGATACTGTATGTATATAGTGAGAAGTGTTTGAAATCTTTTTATGGGTTGGCTTGGTGATTCATAAATTGCATTTTCTTTTACACCTATCTTGTTTTATTTTTTGCAAACCATAAAGCAAATTAAAAATGTTTATAAAGTAAATATTGTTACTGTACCGGCAGTTTAACCTTGGCAAGTGTCTTTACCATGGTTTTTTTTTTTTTTTTGTCTTAAATTACATTTTGGCTGGTCTGAGAAAAAAAAATCAACAAATTTTTATTAAACAGTTGGCAGTGTTGCATAATATGTACAATACATTCAAGTATTGTTTAAACAATTTCAAAATAAATTTGCAAATTATTGTTGTTGTTTTTTTTTTTATTGAATGACTATGTCAGCAGCCATATGTTGTTTTGGTAAATTTTTTTTTACACTGAGACAAATTTTTGAGGTAAAATTAAAGAAATTTTTAAAATTTTAGAAAAATTTATGAATAAAATTATTAGATTTTTTTAAGAAAATAAAGCAATATGAGTGAAATACAAATTAAAATTCTAAATTTTGTAAATAATTTTGAATGAATTTCAATTTCTTAAACAAGTTAAAATTTTTAAGATTTTTATTTAAATTTTGGAAACTTTTTTTACACTTAAAGTTGCAATACAAAGATAAATCAAATTAAAATTTCAAATAATTTAAACAATTTTGAATTTATTTCAAATTCTTAAAAATTTCCCAACAAAATATTTCAAGTGAAATTTGCAGTAAAATCAAATTTAAAATTGTATAAATAATTTTAAATCCATTGTTTAAAAAATAACAAAAACTTTTAAGAATATTTTTATTTCAATACCTATTATGATTTATAATAAAGATCAAATTAAATTCTCAAAGAAATTTAATAATTTTTAATGAATTTCTAATTTTGAAGCGAGTTTACAAAAGTTTTAAGATTTTTTTTTTCTCAATTTTGGAATATTTGAAATTGTATTTGATATATGTTCACATATTTTAAAGATTTATAATAAAAATTGAATTAATTTTTGATTGAATTTTAAATTTTTAATCAAATTTATCTAAAATGTTTAAGATTTTTGTTTCAATATTAAAATATTTGAAATTTTATTCGATATTTGTTTACATATTTCAAAAAATTTTGAACATATAAATCATTTATATTGTGAATAGTAGTATTTTATTGTGAATATTTTTATTTTATTGTGAATACTATTAATCTTTTTAAAGTGTATAAGAATTTACTTGAAACTTCAAAAATTATTAAAAACTATTGCCTTTCCCATATTGAAATAAATTAAAAATCTTCTTAAACGTTTTGAAATTACTTTTGATATTACTTTATATTAAATTTCTTTATACAAATTTTAAAATTGCATTCGAGTTGATAACTGATTATCACAAACTATACAGATATGAATCAGCTGGTTTCAATAGAAAAAAACCAAAAGAAAATGTCAAAACCGTTGTGGTTTGAAAAGAGGGTCAAATATATTTCACACTCATTTCATATTGAAAATTATATTTTTTTTCTCGCTCGGCAAATCACAAACATTTAACACTTTTTTGACATCTGTCTTTTGATGCATATCTGTAATAATCTGTGCTGATTATATTCGTCCTCTGATTGCTATGAGTGTCGATCATTATTGTAAATATAAAGAGAAATACATAGGTATTAAATGTATTTTTGCAATTAAAAAAACTATGTCAAAACTATCTGACAAGTTTCTCTATCTCTAAAGAAAATCTAAGAAATTCCAATCCTATGCAAAGATATTTGTATAGATATTCGACTTAATTTACTTTGGACATACATAATAGACAAACAGTTACATAATTTTTGTCAAAAACTTTTCCTCATAGTTATAATTTTTTCATACATATTTCATTAAAAAATCAAGTAAATTGTAAATTCTAACAAAACATATCAAATTTATTCCCTTGTTTATGTTTAAAATAAATCCACATAGCCAGAATGTCTATAAATAGTTCCACACACCGGCCGGTCTATAATGTTTAACAACCACAACAATTTTTTTTTATGGTTTTTGTTAAAAATATTAAACAACAATCTTCGCATACATATTCAAAAGAAATAAATATAAACACAAAAATTATTAAACTCAAGCGAGATAAGCTATTGAATTCATAGCCTACTTAGGAGGCGTGTTTTCTCTAAAGATAAAGTGTACCTATCACCACATATTTCTTTAAGTGCAGATTTTTTTTTTTCATATTTTTTAATAGTGATGATGATTATTATAGTTAATTATTCAATTGAATTTTATTAAAAAACGTCTCTATCTTAGTTCATAGTATGTCTCTCTCATGTACACATGTCTAGTGTTATTTATCTATTTAAATTAAGTGACTGAGTGAAATTTACAGGGTAAAAAAAAAAAAAAAAACATTTCCATTTGCTTGAAATCAAGTGGAACGAAAGTACATTCATATTTTGTGTTTTGATTTCATTTCATATTTTTTGCGGTTTTTAAATTGTGGCTCTTTTAAAGATGACTCTGTTGGGGGGCCTATTAAATGTGTCGTAGTTATAAAGCTAGACAGGCAATTGTGTTTTTTTGTTTTAATACTTTAAGTACTTTTATGTCGTGTAACTGTCATGTAAATGTTTGCGGAAATTAAAAATGTTTGTGTAAAGAGTTGTCATATACTTTTTTTAATAACTGACATAGGAAGCTACTATTTATGTCTAAAGAAATGTTTATAAAATTCAGATTTTGTTTGTCTTTAGACAATTTTTGTTACAAATTACCACAGTTCTACAGCCGTTTCCAGTTTATTTTTAAAAACGTTACGTTTATGTTTGATTTTTATATTTATTTATTTATATTTATTCAGGCAACTCAGTAACATTCTTCTTAACCCTTCTTTTGGAACCAATGCATGCCATTAAACTGCCAAAGTCGCCATTTTTTTTTTTTTTATTTTACAAACATGCCTTCCCTCTTTTGTTGACAAGTGCCTTTTCGGTGCATTGCGAAATTGCAACAACAAAACACACAACATTTAAACAAGTTACGCAATACCATATTAATTGAATTACAAAAGATACAGAAAAAATCTGAGCTAAAAAAACAAAATTACTCTGGGAACAAAATTTATGTTAAAAAAAAAAAAGGATGGGGTGGTAGCCTCAAGTTTGGCGCGCAAACCCATAAAAATGTAAACAAAATTTATAGTAGAGGGACATTATATTTGCAGACTTTGCAAATGAATTTATGAGAAAGCTTTTTTTAGTACAGCAAAACAGAAAGATATAACAAAAAGCGTAAACAGCAAGGTGGAAAACTTGGCTAAACTAAGTGTTTGCTTATTTTAAGTTTGCTTGAAATATAGGTGGCGCTTGAAAAAGCAAGCAAACTAAAAGTGTTGCATACTTTTAGGATGTAAAATGTCTCAACTAAGTGAGACAAATATTACATAACGGTATTTGTGGTGAATTTGTTTTAGTTCACCAAGATTTTATATATATTTACCACAATTTGGTTTTTCAACACACACGAAGCTAAAAGTAATGAAAATTTAATTAAGTTTAAAAAAAAAATAAATTCTTGATAAGATTAAAGTGCTAAAGTTTCCATAAATGTTTATGGATTTTTTTAAATCCTCACTGACTTCCGCCGCCTAAAATTAAATTTTTGCAAATTGTGTTTAATCTTTATTTTATAAAAAATAAAACTTTTGCATATGTATACCAACCATAATTATGGTTTGATTTAAAAATATACACAAAAACAAACGCCTGGTTTCGCATATTAAATATTTATAAATAAATAATAAACTTTTTGAAACGAACAAAAAAAAAAAAAAAAATACAAACATATAAAACAAATAATGACTACTACTCTAACTTTAGCCACTAGGCAATAATAATTATTATTACAATTATGAAGAAAAAAAAAACACATTTTTATTTATAAAACTGTTTTTCCACAAACAGCCAGTCAGTCCAATTAAAATTGTAAGTGTTTAAAAAAACCGCAGCCAAAAGAAATATGAAAAAAAATAACAGCTTTTTTCAGCTATATAGGGGGAGTTTCATATTAAAGATAAATAAACTATTCATAACAAAGAGTTAAACTATTTGAAAAATATACTAAAATATTAAGTTCTAATTTCTAGTAAATTATAAATAAAAATCTTTACAAAAATATTTCATTATAAGTTTTAACTTGCTATGAAATTACCTTTATAAAATGTCTGGTTATTGGCAATAAACTTTAGAGTAATGTATACAAAAATAAAACCAAATTGCTATTAAGCCATAAAAACAAATCTAACTAAACACTTGCCTTACATTTCTACAATATTGTTAGCCATTATAATACAATACTAATCAATGAATTAACTGTATGACATTTGTTGGCTGTATGTCTAAAATGTTGGAAGTAAATAACATAAATATGACTTTGTTAGTTTAAATAACTAATAAAAACTAAAACTAAGTTTTTTTTTTTTTTTTTCTTTACCAGTACAGTTTTTTGTATTAAAACAATTGTTAACCACTTTCGATTTTTATTTATAAACAATAGTGGCATCGCAACATTAACAAATTGCCAGCAAAACTGCAATTTTGTATGTCAGTTTTTGTTTTGAGTATTTCTTTTTTTTTATGGAATTGTGGTGATTCCATATATCTTACATAATAGTAATAATAATAAAAAAAAAAAAATACTAAAAAGTGTGTTTGTTTGCAAAATTATAATTGCATAAATTGTGGGTCATTGAATTGAAAATGTAACTGGAATTTTTAATTAACCAAGTAAAGTTTTTGGTTGTGGTAAATTTTCCATGTCATATAAATAAATTTGTATGAAAAGAACTACAATATATATATTTATATGTATTTGAATAAATATCATACAGTTTAAATAAGAACCAAAACAATTTGTAATGGAACCTACAAATTTTCAGAAAATTTTAAATTCTATCATTCTACTCTAATGTTTAAATTAAAGAAATTTGTTATTTTTAAATAAAAATACTACAATTTTTAATTCCTTAATTGTTTTAACACCTGATATACTCTTCATATAGACATTTTTAGAAAATTTAAATTTCGAATAGAATTTCTAATGTCTTTGGAAGATTTTTGTTACAAATTATGGTATTAAATTAAGGAAATGTTTTATTTTTAAATAAAAATACAATAATTGTCTATTTATTTTCATTTCTTTTTTAAAAACATTACGTTTAGAAACATAATTATCAAATTTTAAAATTGTTCTAATGCAATAACCTAAATTACGGCGAATAAAATGAATGTAAACAAAAAGCCTCCATTTTTTTTTAAAGAATATGGTTCTCTATTTCTTAACCTTTAACAAGGCGAATAAAAAGAATGTAAACAAAAAGCCGCCATGTTTTTTTTAAGAATATGGTAACTTTAAGCTGAATGCTAAAATCCTTATACACATTTCTTTACATTTTAGAGCATTTTTACAAATTGAAGAATTTGTTTAGAAACTGTTTAATAAAAACGGTTAATTTACTGAATTTAGCTTTATTAGACACTAGCTTTAGCCGGTGCGCTTCGCTACCCCTGTCGTAGTCTATGTTGGAAATTTCAATAAAATCGTTTCGGCCGTTTGGTATTTATTGTTTAAGAACTAAAGGTACCAATTTTACCGGTTTTCCACCTGTTTATCCCTTTCTGGTCCAAGTATTGAAAAAAGTTATAGCTTGATTGACGCTTCCAAGTAAGGATCTATCTACGTTCCAAATTTCAATAAAATCGATTCAGCCGTTTAGGCGTGATGCTCAAACAAACAAACAAACAAATAAACTTACAAAGACATTTATATATTTATATAGATTATTTGTAATTTAAATTCATTCAAATTTACTTTGTTAAATTTTCTATGGTCATAAAATTCTATTTCAATTATTTGTGTTACTAATTTTGCGGTTTTTCTTAAAATAATAAAAACTAATTTTTAAACCACCTCATTTACAATTACAAAGTAAAACCATGTTACCCAATCTAGATAAATATTTAAAGGAAACTAAATATGTATTGCTAAAACTAAAGCAATAACAGAACCATGACTTATTTCACAGCAGCTGATTCAGATATTTATTCCAAATTTATTTCAAAACTAAGGAATTTTCCTACAAATTTTCAAAAACTAAATCATGACTTAGTTCCAGCTAAGTCTGGAATTGAAATTTATTTCAAAACAGAGGCTTCCCATACAAATTTTCTTAATAAAATATTGATATTCATCAAGGGAATCTGATAAGTCCTACTAAGTATATTGAAATTTAATCCCTAAACAAGACCGATATTTAGCTTGCTTAGAATTCTAATATGTACCCCTAACTATTTGTCAAGTGGAAATTTTGCGGTTTTTTTTTTTATTTTTATCAAGAAGGGTATTTCAACTACATAGTACGTCTCTCATACGATTTTTCTCGCACTTTGTTTTAAGTAAACATTTGGCCATAAACTTAAGAACAAACAGCATTATAATTTTATCAAACATGCAAAAAAAAAAAAACGAACGATTGCAGTTTTTTGTATAAAATTTAATGACTTTAATTTCACTTTATTTAGAGAGTTAAATATTTGAAGAAAACGGAAAAAAAAACTGTTTTAGAAGAGAGTCGTCGTTTAGTGTTATCTATAATATGTCTAATCTAAATATTTAATGGGTAACAACTCTGTTGAAAACTTTTGAGGTTTTCATTAAATAAAATACAGTTTTTGTTGTTATACTTTGATTTGTTGTAATTGTTGGTGTTTTTTTTTAAAGCTAGTGAGAGTGAGAGAGTAATAAAAATAACCGATGGCTGGCTGGTTGACTGGTGTTTAGACTTCAGTTAACGTGTGTTTAATTGTTAATCGAATATCATAAGTTGGCATTAACGGTTCGCGTGTTGCAATTTTGTTTATTTCTTAAACAAAAAAAAAAAAAAATAAATAAAACAAAAATTTAAAAAAAAAGAAATGTTAAAAGTTTAAACATTTAGCACGCAGAGTTTTGATTTTGAATATTGAAAAGCAAAATTATTCAAGTTTGAATGAAAATAACAGTAAATAAACAAAATATAGCATTTAAATTAAAAAAAAATTTAAACAATAAAACAAATAATATATAAAAAAAATTTTAAATAATAAAATTTCATACAAAATTTAAGAATAAAAAGTGAAAGTTTTTTTAAACAATATAACAAAATAAAACAACTTAAAACGGAAAATTTTAAATATTACTTAAAAAATGTGTGGTATTTTTTTTTAAATAAACTTTAAATAAGGGTTTTGATTAAAAAAACAATTAAATAACTAACAGACCTATACACTGCCCTTAAATGTTATATTTTATTAATATTTGCCAGGTGGCGCCTTTAAGTTGTTTAATTTATTAGTTTTTTTTTTACACTGGCAACTCCATGCTAAATAACCGTTAATATAAAGCAAATATTTGTCAAATGTCATGTCACTTATTTAATTACTATCCTCACTCTTTGTTTTCTTCCTTTTGGTCGCCATTTTTCTTTGTTTCTATATAAACAACTGCACGTGAAGTTTACCATGCCAACAGAAATTAGGATTTTTTTTTGTCAATTGTGTGTGCAACACGTTTGTCATTAATTTACGAATTAACATCGGTCACCCCTTTTTCTTTGTTGTTGTTTGTGAGGATTAATTTTTTTTTTTTTTGATTTGTGCTTTTTGTTAACATTTGAATCCTTCTTAGTTTCTCATGAAAAGTTGTTCTTTTATGGGTTATTCCTATGAAACAACTGCAACTAAGTACAAAAAGTATTAAAAACAACTGAGGGGTTTAAAATTGCTATTTTTACGGTATTATTTAAATGAGTATAAAATCGATTTTACAATTAAGTGCATTTTGTTGTAAATATTTAATAACATGTTATAAATGATGACTAAACTTCACGCAATGAACTGGATTGCAAAGTTAAAGAGTTGCCATTTTAGGAGTGGAAAAGGAAAAAAGAATTTTAACCTTTTATTTGTTATCTTAACTATGTGGCCTGATTAATTTTCTTTCTCAAATCTATTAAAAAAAAAAAACTAGTCACAAGTGTGATAATTTCTCGACATAATGTCATTAGTTGTCAAACTATTGATAAAAGCACTTAAAACTGTAAATCAATTTTTGCGATAATCTTAATTGAATAACTAAGTTCTAATATTATATATAGCAGGGTATTTTTCCTAGATTATTTGTCGGGCAATAATACACAAGCAACCTTTTTTTAAATTTTTGGTAAGATGATAAGATTTTCTTTCAAACCCCTTTAAAAACATGAATATGAAACTAAAACATTTCAAGAAATCACTCAATCATTTAGAAAAGAAAAAAGATTAAACAATTTTTGCACATGCATGCAATAAACAAAAAGATAACATTTACTAAATTAATAAATATTTGTAGAAATAATAAGGGATATTTGAGAATTGCAAAGATAAATAAATAAAACTGAAATGTAATATAAATAAACTGAAAGAGAGACCATTTGATATTAATAAATGTGATAATTTAGATAAACTAAGCAAAAATTCTAATAAACAATAGTGATTTTATAAGGGTATTTTGGATATTATTAGCTAAACACAGTGTTACTGAGCACAAAAGAAATACTGTCACAGAACATTCATTATCTTTAATACTATGCCAGGCAATATAAATAAAATTTATATTTTCTTAAGTGTTTAGAAAATAGTTTTTGTAAATTAAATTTTTACACCAAGTGTTTTTGTAAACATTTTTATTTTTTTTTTTTTTAATACTAAAGTTTAATTTTTCTATTTTTTTTATAGTTTATAAAATTTTCTAACAAATTTGTTATTTATTTCATTTAACAATGAAAAGCAAAAAAAAAAAATCCAAAAACTTCACTTGTACTCTATGCGTTTTTGTCTTTAAAATTTTCTTTACGCTCTAGTTTTTATGAAAAACTATTGTGTATTTTTTTGTTGTTTTGTTTTGTATGATTTGCTAACATGCTTTAAATTAATTATTAGTTTAAAAATAATAAAACAACTATAAGTCTGTGATTAATTAATATTGAAACAAAGTATACATATATTTTGTCTAAGTGTACTTTAAAGTTTGACAGTTGTTTTCTATTCTCTGATGTGCTGGCAGTTAGTTGTTTTTATTATTTACTCAATTTGTTTGAATTGACTTTAGAGTTTATATGTGTGGCTCTTTTCTTTTTAAATTGTTTAATTGCATTACAATTGTCTATTTTTTTTTTTTTTTTTGTTTTTATTTTGTTATTTTACTACCACCATATTTATGCACACATTTGTGTTCATATGTTGGTTGTCCATTAAAATCTTTCTCACCCTGTTATGTTGGAGTTTTGACAGCTCTCACAACATAAATTATATGGGGGATGTTATATTGTGTTTACTTTGCCTGATGACGCATCATACACAGAAAATTTAAAGAGTGTTTTAGTTAAAATATTAGAATAATTTCAAAAATTTATTGAAATTTGAAAATTAATGCAATAAAACAAAAACGTACTTGGTAACACTGCTATATGTCAAGGAAAATGATTGACAGTGATGCCATCATTTTATTTTACGATGCAAAAAGTTGCCGGTTACTGATTCAGTAATTTAGAAATTTACTGCATTTAGGAATGTTCGATTACTGATGTTGTGTTCCTAAGAACAATTTTTGATAATGTTAATATGTTTTAACAAATTTCTGTTAGCAAAAATTAAAATTTTTTTAAGAATTTACTTCAAATTAGTTTCTAATTTGTAAAGTTGGCTTTTTTTAAGGCAAATGAATATTAGAATTTAGAAAAACGCCTAATAGAAACTTCCTAAAACAGCTGCATTTGTCAACTTCAATTGATGGCCACTTGAAAAATGTGCGTTTCAAGTGAATATAGAACATTTCCTAACATTTCTCCCACAATACTTGAGTCAACAAGGAATATATATGTATATGTCTGACATACAATTAATGATTTCAACATACATACATATATCCAAACATATTTCCTAACAGCTTGAAAAGAAATTTGTAGGAAAATTTGTAGGAAAAACAAACTCACGCACCAAAAAAAAAAAAAAAAAAAAGGAAGCTGTTGAATAAACAGTCATTCAAAACAAAAATTATGATGTGTTTGTGGTTTTCCAATGAGCGGGCACACCACACATTAGTGTAAATCACACAACAAAGATTCTACAAGGAAAAAAAGTAAGCATACAAAAGGAACATAAGAAAGCAGGCAGGCATTTAGGTGTTGAACAATCTATATCCTGTGTAAAATACAAACAAATAAAGAAAGCAACAAGAAAAAAAAAAAAAGAAACACTTGACTTATATATAAAAATCATACAAACAAATAAATGCTGTTGTTGTATTGATGTGCTAAACGTCTCGCTGGCAAAGGCAAAAGATAGGCAACAAGCAACAGCAGGAGCCGTAGGAATGGGTAGTTCAAAGTACTGAAGAGGTTATGCCTTTATAAATAATTTGTTTGGTGTCAAGGAGCGAGCAAGCGAGCTACTTGTGCTGTGCCATAGTGTGTTAGTTATAACTCAATAATAAATACAGGCACCTGGGCAATGGTTAGAGAAAAGGAAATAAGCAAATATTTATATAGATACTAAACGAAAGGGGGAAAGCATACAAATCTGCAGAGACTGGGAGTTGTTTCGATTTAATATACTATCAACAGTATCTGCTTAGAGGCACACGTGCGTATAGAGAGTATATTTTACTCAATATTGTTGTGGCCATCAACCAAACAAAAAGAGCGTATTATAGACAATTTCTAACACCCAATGTTTTAGTAAAACTATTTGAGGTTTTGATTTTGTATTGAGTAGAATATTTTGTGGGTAAAACCTCAGGGTTTATAACACCTACTGGTAATAATACATAACTTAGGTCAGATTAAGAAATAAGCAGGATTTGTTTAAAGGAATTAATAAATTACATACAAATGATTAAAAACAATATGAATTGAAGAACTAAGAGCCTTGTTTAAGGCTTCTGAATTCCTAGAACTTTTTAATATTACTGGACACAATTAAAATTAGCAACTGCTACCTTTTTACAAACTTTAGAAAGATCTATACAAGCTATGCTATACTGAATAAAAAAATAAATACTGCCAGTAAATACCTGATGCTATTAGCTTCTTTAACTGCAGGATACTTAAAATAATTGGCATCTACTTAAGAACAAACCCAGCTCCTGCTTACAACTATAAAATTAAAAGGATTTAACAAATGTGGCCTACTTTTGGGATGTAAAAACTAAACTTAAATATAAATACAAACATAAGATAAAAAAAATACTGAAAAAACCTAAATAAAGGCTAATTTTAATAAAACAAACTTGTTATTTAATATAAACAATACAAATTAGTTCCTTTAACTTAAATGATTTGTCTTTTACATAACAACAAACCCAGCTCCAGCTTTTGAGTGAACAAATTACCGATATTTAAAAACTGTGGCCTACTTTTTAGGATCCATAAAATTAAATATAATTTAAAACAAATTAAGTATCAAATCAAAGTAAAAAAAAAATACTAAAATAAACCAATACAGCCTGATTTTAAAAGAACAAACCTTTAAATTAATACATATAAAGAACAAAAATAAAAAAATATAAAACTAATTTTTAAAGAAATTACACAAACAATTTTCTATTTCTAACATTCATAAGCAATTTGTTTAAAATAGTACAGTTTTTCCTTAAATACCAAACAACCACCCCCACCAAAACAAAAAAACCATCCACACCTCTATTTTACCACCCTGTTACTCTAGCCTTCTTAACAGAATGCATGAATCATAGACATCCCCCTTTTTCTTTTAAAAATAATCTAACAACAAATTCTTTGTTAATTGTGGTGTACAAGTCTTGTATAACTTTAACATATAAATTCCATAATTTATTGTGTGAAAACTAAAGCTTGTTGCCCTTAAGGAATCAACACACATGGCCTGATACACACTCCTCAAAAAAAAAATCCTTTATCCGGTTTCCGTTTCTGTGTCATCACTGTATAACGATAATCCGGCTTAAGTTGTCCGTTTTATTTTCTTTCAGTTTTCTTTTTGGCCTTTTTTTTGAGTTCTGTTTAGTTTTGTTGCTTGCCGCACTATAAAATATTGTCAAGATTTATTGAAGTGTGTATGTATGCTGATACGTTTGTGCTCAGTTTGCCAATAAATCAAGTATTGTATGACTTTTCTTGTGCAGTTTCTTCACGGTCTGCGCTAGTTATGATGAAATTAAATCTAACAATCGTTTGGGGATTTTAATCAGTGCAATCAAAAGCAGTTCGTTTTCCTTTTTCTGTGTGTGCGGCAAAGTAGCGGAAAAAATTAAGAAGATTGGCTGGAATACAATTCAGCAATAGCAGCAGCAGGAAGAGGAAGGAAATGTTTGTAGTTTTCCAATAATATGTCTATGGGGTGTAATTAAAGATTTATGGATTTTGAACATGTTTTATGTGGAAGACAAGAAATTAATTTTTATTGCTTATATACATTAATAAAATGGTTTTTCGTTATCTACTACATATGTACATATATTTTAGGGAGGTATTTTTGGCAAACAATTATGTTAAACAATTGAATAAAAACTATTTTTATGGCCAGGCAATTTGATTTCCTTTCATTAAAGGATAAGATTTGTTTAAGAAAAATATGATGTATACTTTTAGGCTGATATATTAAGCTAAAAGGAAACTATTCTAAATGAAAAGAAAATATTGAAATTATTAAGAAAATTTCATGGTTTTCAATAAACTTCTTCTATATTTTAATATATTAATACTGAATAATAAAAATTAAAATAAAAAGATCGTTTAATTTGAGGATCATAAGGTTTTCGAACACATTTTCATTAAATTGCAATAGTTCAATACATTGATCAATCTATATTGTATAAAACAAGAGCCTACATTGAGAGTTAAAAAAAATATGACAAACGTAGAAAAAAAAAATAGCCAGATATCAACAAATATTTGAGAATCATTCAATTTTTTTATACTTTTCAAAAGATTTTCTAACAAACCTTAACCTTATGCTGCCGGTTGAAGCCATATGTTATTTATAAAGTAAAACTTTTGTAAAATAACCACAAGAGCATAGAAATTTTTCCCTGAAAAAATAATTTAATGAATTACTACAAAATCTCTGTATTTTTGTCCAGAAAATCTGTTAATTTTTTTTGGTAAATATACTGGTAGTTGCCAATAGCAACAATTAACCAGCAGTTTGGTTAAAAAACATAAATTTTCAATGAAAATGTATACAATTAATCTTATGATGATAACATTAAACATATTTAATTGTATATTGTTTTAAAAAAAAATTTAATAAAAAACCAAATTTTCTTGCCACCCTCTAAGAAAATAAAACTGCTTGCTCTGCTCTCTTCTCTTTTATAAACAAAAGCAACCCTGTTCAATGTTTACTCAGGTTCTCAAATTTTTCAAATAGGAATTTTAAAGCCGAGCATCATTCTCATGTCAAAAACACATGGACACACACACCCAAAACATGACAACAACAAAAATTGAGCGCAATTTAAGTGTTGAGGATGGTAAACCAAGATTTGGAAATGGTACTAACAAAAAGTACTTTTATTAGCAGGAAACTAAAATAAAAGTACCAAGTTTCAAATTCAAAACTGGCTTGAAAGAATGTAGTTAGTATTCATAAACTATTTACATTACTGATTTAATTCATTAAAGTGGTACCATTTGGTACAAAACCTAAGAGATATTAAAAAAGTACTATGTATTTAGTTAAAAAGTACTAACATTCGTAACGAGCCTGAATGTATTGTTTCTAAATTCATTAAGGGGATTTTTTTTTATTTGGTACAAAAACCAAGAGAAAATCAAAAAGGTACCAACATTCGTATCTAGCTTGAAGAAACTCATTGAAATAGCAAACTATTTCTGGTTAAACCGCAGAAAAAAAAATTAAAAAGTACCCCATGATTAAAAAGTGGTTTTATAAAAAAGTACAACAAAATAAAAAGTTCTAACTATATAAATATTTCGTACGATTTTGAAATTTTTTGGAAACGGGAAAAACTTCACCATTCCTGCTAAGTGCTGAGTGTATCATCATCATGTACACACGAGTTGGACATGCTGTACATGTGTGTAATGCATGTATTTTGAGCATTTAATAGAATACACTTGCGCCAAATGTGTGCCGGCTGCTAAAAACCCAAACACACACATACAATCCCATTTTGTTTATGTATGTATTTATAACTGTGTATATGCCACCACCATTTGAGATACTTTTATACACCGAGTTATACGTTGTTGTACATTCAATATAAATTTTAATTTCCAACCAGACTTTAACAGCTTAACACTAGTATCGACAGGATTTGGAAGTTTAGTTCCTTATAAATTTCCGAGTGTGTTCGTTTGTTGTCGGTAAAGCGCGCGCTTGCTAAATTAAAAACAAAAAAAAAAAGAAGAAAAAGAATTGAAACAAATTCTAACTGAAACACAACAAGCAGCAGCAGCAATATAATAGCAGCAGCAAAAAATTCTATTAAAACAACCAATTTTTTTGTATAGTATATAGTATACTTTTGGGCGCGGCAAAGCAAGCAAATGAAGAGTTTTTTTTGAAAATTTCTTAGCAAAAAACGGCATATAAAAAGAATTACTTTAATTTTTTCTATAAAAAAAAAATTAATAAAATATTAAATTAATATAATTAAATGAAAACCCAACGCACAAATTTAAAAATAATAAATAGTAATTTACATTAAATCAAAACAGTTGCACAAATCAAACCAACCAAATATATTTAAAAAAAAAAGAATCACAAATCTAAACTAAGAAATATATTAAAAAAAAGTTGTGAATTTTTTTTGCAAAATAATATAAACGAAAATCATAAATTATAACGTCCTTATAAAGAAAACCAACGAATCATCAAATTGAAAAACCAAAAAAATAATAAACAAAAATATTGTGAAATTTTATTATAAACAAACTAGATTTTTGCATAAAAAAAACTTTTTTACATATTCTAGCATAGATAAAAAACAATTTCATACAACCCACCACTTTCTTTCAAAAGTCCCCTTTAAAAAAGTTTAATAAAAAAAATAACACACATTTTTCAAGACAGCGCCCTTTGAAAATTAATCTCTTCTAAACTCAAGCAATCCAACTGAAAACCAAAAAAAGATAAAATCAAACATTCCGCTAATTTACCATATATACATTTATATATAAAAAGAAAGGAAACAAAAAAAGTGTGATTTAATTTTTTTACCTGCTAATTAATTTAAGCTTAAAGTAGTAGACACAAACTAAACAACAAACGAAAACAAAAACTTTTTTAGAAAACTACATATATTTTTTATCATAGAACATAAACATACTGCAACTTTTGTGACCAAAATCGCCAAATTTTTATAAAAAATTTAACAAACGAAAATCGTATAACAAAAAAAAAATCTTTAAACTTTTACCTCTATACACACTCTCATACATTTAAAACAAAAAAAAAAAACTCATTCAAAATGGGCGGTTGCGCATCCAAGGATAAAAAGGACAAAGTGGTTGATGGTGAGGCTAACGCCGCTAATGCTACCGAAAACACCGCTGATGGTGACAAAGCATCAGCCGCCACTACAACTGAGGCAAACGGTGATGCTACCACTAATGCAGAAGGGTGTGTATTTTCGCAAACAATCACTATATATTCTCTTTAAACAAATTACAATTCATTATTATAACGGTTATTTGAAATATTTTAGAAATTTTGCAAAAAAAAAAAATAAATAAAGAAAATTAAGCCAGATTTATTTATTAAAGGAAATTTGTAAGAGAATCCCTCTAATAATCTTCCCAAATAAAGCAGATTTCTAAAACTTATTTCTGTTTCAGAATTATGATTTCAAAGATTTCTTATTTTGAATACGAAAAAAATTAGGGAGGGGTCTTTAACATATGTTGCTATATAATTGGTTGTATGCTATAAACAAAAATTGTTCAGTTTCAAACTCCATATGGTTTAAGTTTGATTTAATACCTATATTATATACACAAAATAAATTATATCTTTTTTAAAACTTGCCAAAAAATATAGTATAAATTCTAAGGAATGTAATTTTATAGATCGTTAACCATTTTATTTTGAATTTTGGAAAATTGTTTACAAATCATTAAAAAAATGACAACTAGACAGATTTAAAGGTTTGAATTAGAAAATTAAATGTCAATTGCTACATACAGCTGAATCAAAACATGGCTCATGATAAAAAACTGTTTACAAAATCTGTCTATTAATGGAAACTATAAAGTTCCACTATAATTTTTCTCAGAATTTCCGAAAAAATACATGATTTGTTTTGATAAAGAGCAATGTTGGTTGACATGTCAATCTTTCTATTTTAGAAACTACAAAATTCCACTAATATTGTTCCAGAATTTCTTAAAAATATAAAATTTCCTTAAGAAAACAGTATTATCAGCCATTTATTTTGATAAAGAGCAAAGTTTGAGACAAAAATGTTGACATGTCAACTGTCTCCAAAAACTGTCAGTCATTTGTTCTGAAAAAGCGCAACCTTTTCACATAGATATTAATACGTGATATAATAAACAACAGGTTTTTCCATGATTCAAATATACAAGGTTGCTCCACTTCTCTCTCACAAAAATATTTTTGAAGTTTATTGGAATTATTTGAAATTAGTTTTTTGTAAACAGTAAAAAAGTCTTTGCCACATATGAAAAAAGGGAAATAACGTTTAAGAAATATTTAATTTTAATGTGTAATTTATATGAAAAATTTGTTTCGGCTTCTAGCTTTTTGTGTTTTTTCTTTCTTGGAGTCTGTATAAGAGATAGTTTATAATTATTTCAAAAACGAATTTCTTTAGTTAACATTTTTTTATTGAATTTTTTGTTTGCTGTTTTATTTTTTTTTTTTACTTTTAAATAAACATAAAATGGGATTTTAAGAATGAATATGGTAGCACGATTTTTCATAATTCCAATAAAAGTCAGAACGTTAATATGGCGACAAAAAGAGAAAGTGAGACTACCTTCTATTTTTGTATCATGGGTTTTTCTACTAAAACGGTCTCGTGAGTTTGAATTTTGACAATCGAGTTTCGTTTTTATGTAATCTTTTGAAATATTATTTTCTTTTATGATGTAATTTCAAAATTTTCTTAAAAAAAATCCAAAATCTTTGAAAATGCTCGAATCTAAAATAAAAAAATTATAATTGACGTCTGAATTTCTGAATTATGAAAATCCTTATAATTAAAACCAAATAAAACCCTTAAAATCAAACATATTTGAAACGATTTAAAAAAATTGCTCGAAACTCATTTTAAGGTTGCAAAATGTCAAAATTTAATAAAATTGTTTAAAAAACAAATATAATTTAAAACACTTTTTTTAAAATCTACAAAGAAAACTATTTAATTAAACAAAATATACATCTTGCCAAATTTGAAAAATTTTAAAATAAATGCTCATTTAATTGAACATTTAAAAAAATAGTTCAAAATTATCAAACTCATTTGACAATCTTAAATTATCTTGAGGGAAAAACTTGAAATATTTAAATTTAATAACTTTTAATCAAATTAATTTACTTATAAGAGAGCATATGATCTTAAATATTAAACAATTTTCAAAAACTTTTAAACAAATTTATCTTCTTATAAAAAAAAACCCAATTGAGTCCCCATTTGAATTAAAATTTCGCATAATTTATTAAAAAGAAAACTACTACTAGTTCCTTGTAGAGAAGATAATAATGTCTTGCTACATTACTTGACAACGGAAATGAGCCAAATGAATATAAGTATCACAACTTGAGAATTAACTATAAGTACGAAAAATCTGCTAGACCTTAATTTTAAATAAATTTTATTGACATTTTTTAAACATGCCGTTTAGTTTACTTATTTTTTCATATCATTAACAAGACCACTTAATTTGTTTAAGTACTTTGCAGTTTTATATATATATATATATGTACGTGTTTTTTTTACAAGGAGCATGTCATACAGTCATAATAAGTACTCGTAATCTTGTTTAACTATCATCATCATTGTCATAATCAACATTTTTTATGATGGTGCTGATGCCTGGCAAACAAATACAAAGAAAGAATGAAAGAAAGAAAATAAAATGACAGACGGACGGACAGGCAGGCAGGCAGTCAGACCTCATTTTGATATGCATGATTATAACTTCCAATTAAACTTTATTTTATGACTGGCAATTACCTAGTACTTGTAATATTATATATGCATATATATTAACTTAGTGACTCAAACTAGGTTTTCTTTTCTTTATTGGTAACCATATACTACTTATCTTAATTGTCGTCTAGTCTTATCTTATTGCCAAGTAAAAGTATACACCCTAAAATGACAAACTCCCTCCTCACCACAACATTTAAAACACCCTGCAAATATTTTATAGTCCTGTAATGTTTAAAGTTTTGCTCCTTTTAATTTAAAGTAAAGAAGAGACTCCTTTTTTGTACTTAATACAAAAAAAATTGACGTCATATATAATAAACAACAGCAGGAAGAGTATAGACTCTGGACAAACACACTAAAAAAAAAAGCAAGGCAGGAAAATTAACAAATAGAAAAAATAGAATCATACAGTATGCATGCATGATTTGTCATACATACAAGCCAGCAGCAACCACCAGCATTACAGAAGATCGCGTGCTAAAAATGCATAAAAAGTCATTCCACACAGACCTCTATGCTTTGTTAAAAGCAACAGTCGCCGTTGATGAGGAAAAATCTCCACCCCTGTCAAAATGAAAATTACAAAAACCAACACACAAAGTGGACTCAACTTTTACCCATGCCGGCATTTGCTTGTTTTATATACAAGTTATACATAATTTTGTACTATATACTATTTAATATCTACATGTTTGACTACATACACACTTTCCATAAAAAAAAAGTATACGTTACAAAATACAATGACAGCGGCACTCCTTTAAAAAGCGCATGTCACGTGTCCTGCTCTTCTTTCTTTTTTTTTTTTTGCTGGCTTAAGGGAGAGTTTTTCCCTTACAATCTCTAAAAAACACCCTTTTTCGAAATACATCTAGGAAAATATTTAATTTGTTAAAAAAAAAAAACATGCAAAGTAAACGATGACGAAGTTTTCAGCGCTGAATAAATAACGCAGAGTCTTGTGAAAAAAGAATAAATTTAAAGATTTTTATCGTCCAAAAAAAAGGAAAACAACCCTGAACTTGCATTACAGCAAATAATCATGACAATAAAATCTTGTTTTTATTACATATTAAACATTATTATGCAAAATTTGCAACATTATTTATGAAGGAGGCAAAACACCACAAACGATCCAGCAATTTCACAAATTAAGCGGGAAAAACTTTGATTGGCAACGCCTAAACATTTTGAAATGCATTTTAACTAAAATTGTTTGAAATACAACTTTGAAATCCCCACATATAATTTCATTTGATATTTAAATTTACCTTATTTTACAAATTTTTTAGGCTGTCATTTTGAAATTTCATAACAAAAAAATGCGTTTAGTATTAAGATTCTGTCGTTTAACACAAGTCAATGTAAAACAAATTAAACAAAATCAAACATTTAAAAGATTTTGTACAAAATGGTGTGAGACCACAACATTGTAAGCTTCTCAACTATTATTATAATTAAAACCCACTTTTTTATAACTTAACTAATTTCCCATTTTCAATTGTTCTTCTCATTTTAGTAAACAAGACAACACCATGGTTGACGCCGCTGTTCTCGCTAAATTGGAAGAAGGTTTCGCCAAGTTGGCTGCCTCCGACTCAAAGTCCTTGTTGAAGAAGTACTTGACCAAGGAAGTCTTCGATAACCTAAAGAACAAGAAGACCCCAACTTTCGGCTCCACTTTGTTGGATTGCATCCAATCCGGTTTGGAGAACCACGATTCCGGTGTCGGTATCTATGCTCCCGATGCTGAAGCCTACACAGTATTCTCTGAACTCTTCGACCCCATCATTGAAGATTACCATGGTGGTTTCAAGAAGACCGACAAGCACCCCGCCAGAGATTTCGGTGATGTCTCCGTCTTCTCCAACTTGGACCCCAACAATGAATTCGTCATCTCCACCCGTGTCCGTTGCGGTCGCTCCATGCATGGCTACCCCTTCAACCCCTGTTTAACCGAGGCCCAATACAAGGAAATGGAACAGAAGGTATCCACCACCTTGTCCGGTTTGGAAGGTGAATTGAAGGGTAAATTCTACCCCTTGACTGGCATGGAAAAGGCCGTTCAACAACAATTGATCGATGATCACTTCTTGTTCAAGGAAGGTGATCGTTTCTTGCAAGCCGCCAACGCCTGCCGTTACTGGCCATCTGGTCGTGGTATCTACCACAACGACAAGAAGACCTTCTTGGTTTGGTGCAATGAGGAAGATCATTTGCGTATCATCTCTATGCAAATGGGTGGTGATTTGGGTGAAGTATACCGTCGTTTGGTAACCGCCGTCAATGATATTGAAAAGCGCATTCCCTTCAGCCACGATGATCGTTTGGGCTTCTTGACCTTCTGCCCCACCAACTTGGGTACCACCATCCGTGCTTCCGTGCACATCAAGGTCCCCAAATTGGCCGCCAACTTGGCTAAATTGGAAGAAATTGCTGGCAAATACAACTTGCAAGTCCGCGGTACCCGTGGTGAACACACCGAAGCCGAAGGTGGTATCTACGATATCTCCAACAAGCGCCGCATGGGTCTCACCGAATTCCAAGCCGTCAAGGAAATGTACGATGGTATTGCTGAACTCATCAAGATCGAAAAGAGCATGTAAGGTGTTACAACTCTGCAACCCCTCAAACCCCAAAATCATTAGAGCTTACGGCTAGGCCAAACATCTATGTAGCCGCTAGATAACCAACGTTCGGTGGAAATCATTACACACATAATAATGTTCTCCCAGTTTTCTCTGATTTCATCTATCTGTAATCGTTTTTGAATTAAAGAGTGTGCGTTTCTTGGCATTTTTTCTTTTGAATTTCACGTTCTTTAAGTTTTTTTCCTAATTTAAATATTTTGTGTTTCATTTTGTATCCATCTCTATGTAACTCTCTTTTTGGGAAAGCACATCACAAGCGATATCTGTGTATAAGGCGGAGAACATTATTAACCACCACATTTTTTTTAAGTTACAAACACTTTTTATTTTATTTATTGAGAACAATCTAATATATAAAAATCTCGTGTCACAATGTTTGTGTTTGAACTCCTCCGAAACGACTAACCCTATTTTTATGAAATTTTGTATGTATATTTGGGAGCTATGAGAATAGGTCGTAAAGTATATTTCATACCGCTAGGTCATGAGGGTGTCCCTATCCAGAATTTGTATTTAACATTTTTTTGCCAAAAACTTTTTATTCGTATTTTTTTTATTTGGTATTCAAAAATACCTATAATCCCAAATTTTCATCAACCGACCCTCACCCACCCATTTTTTAGCCGAGATTTTAGTATTTTGTATGAGCAATATCCAAATATCAATACATATTTACCATTTTTAATGAATTTTTTTATATATTTTTGGTATGTACGAGAATAGGTCGTAAAGTACATTTGATACCGCTAGGTCATTAGGATGACCCTATCCACCCATTTTTTTTTTTTTAATATTTTTCGCCAAAACAATTTGTTTGTTTTTCTCTTCATTTGGCATCAAAAATACCTAAAATGCCAAATTCACTTCGTTATTTTTTTTTATTTAAGAACCAAAATATTCACTAGAAATAATTTGTATGGCAGGACAACGTTTGCCGGTTCAGCTAGTATATTAATAAAATTTAAAACCAAAAATTAAAAAAAAATAAAAAAAATCACAAAAACAACTTTGAGTTATAAACAAAGAATGAAAAGAGATTTGTATTTGTATTAACAGCAACAACCACATAGAACTACAACAACAACTTTAAGTGAAATCCTAAACAAACATTGATAAACAACAACAAAAAAACAAATTAATGAACACAAAATATTTTTAATTTTAAGTCTTAAGTTTATAAAAAGAATTAATTATTAAAAATAATAAAAAATTAAAAAAAAAAATAAATCTGTTTTATTTCTTCTTGGATTTCCGTTTCCCTTTAAATGTACAGAATTTTAATCTGGCAATACCATGTTAATGTAGTAATGCTGCCACTGGTTTAATGATCTGTCTATCACATTTTATACGTGTGGCATCTTTGGTATTTTGATGGTTGAACGAGGTTATCGCAGTGAACGAACGGACGTCCGATTAAACTAGTCTTTTTTGTGTGTAAATTAGACGCGTATTTTTTTGCCGTAAAAATGGTTAAAGCTTGGCTAATGGACAATGAAACCACCGACCAACGTCTGGAGCACCATCGCAATCCACCGGCATTTATTACTTTAGAGGAATTATTCACAAAAACTGGTGTGGAACATTTTCTGGTATGTTCGTTTGTCCAATAAATGCACTTGTTTTTGTATTTTGTGGGTGAAGTGTGGTGAGGGGGATTCTCTCCTATCTCTTGATTAGTTTTTGTTATTATTAGTGTATCATAGAATAGGGTTTGCCATAGTTTTTTTTAATTTCCCATTTGAAGTTAAATTTATAAATTCACAAATTTGATCATAAATGTAATGATATTTAGGATTGTTTTAGTAAAGGTAATTTCGGTGAGTAAGTTCTAAATTATTATTCGATTCGAATAAATTATTATTCGATTCGAATAAATTAATATTCGATTCGAATAAATTATTACTCAATTCGAATAAATTTTTATTCGACTCGAATAAATTATTATTCGATACGAATAAATTATTATTCAATTCGAATAAATATAATTCAATTCGAATAAATTATTATTCGATTCAAATAAATTAATTTTCAATTCGAATAAATTATAATTCAATTCGAAAAAAATATTATTCGATTCGAATAAATTAAAATTCAATTCGAAAAATATATTATTCGATTCGAATAAATTATTATTCGATGCAAATAAATTATTATTCGATTCGAATAAATTATTATTCGATTCGAATAAATTATTATTCGATTAGAATAAATTATTATTCTATTTGAATAAATTACTATTCCATTCAAATTCGATTAAATAAATAAAATCCGGGTGAGTATAAGTTCTTCTACCTTTTTAATTATTTTTTTATTTTGAAATTTGAAAGAAAATAATATCGCTCATTTGCTGCAACAACGTCATTATTCAAAAATCCCAAATTTCGAGTTAATAGCACCTTTATATAGTAAATAAATCATGATATATTTTATGTGCTTGTTATTTTATATATTAAAACTAAAAATGCGTATCCTGTAAAATTAAATTTTTTGAGTTATGACGATGTTGCAGCAAATGAGCAATATGAAAAATCTCGATTCTGTTTAATGTATAGCATATTTTATACAATGGGAAATTTCAAATTTCCTCAAGACTAAAGCAATCTTTTGCATTATTAAATTTTATAAATTTCAATTGATAAATTTACATTTTTAAATACACTACAGATTAATGCGGATAATTATCAAAACGATAAGGTGTTACAAGACTTGCGAAAAGAGCGAAACTATAGCTATGAAGATGAAATAACTTGCTCGGAGAAATGTTTGGCTGATTATGCCAATAAATTGAAATCATTCTTTACCGAACACTTGCATACGGATGAAGAAATACGTATGGTTTTAGATGGTTCCGGCTATTTCGATGTAAGAGAGTAAGTATTTCTTTTATTAGCTATTAAAAAGATGTAATAAATATATAATAATTGAACTATATAAATATAGTAATGAGGAAAATTGGATACGTATTGCTGTGAGCAAAGGAGACTTGATTATCATACCAGCTGGTATTTATCATCGTTTTACTTTGGACTCTAATGTTAGTATGAATTATATTGTTATAAGTTGGTGTAAATAATTAAAACTTATTTTACTTTTTTAATTTTGTAGAATTATATTAAAGCCAAACGTTACTTTGTGGGTGAACCTGTTTGGCTGCCTTACAATCGTCCTGCTGATGATCTTGACTGTCGCAAGGAATATTTGAAACTTCAAGAAAACGATTTTAAACAATTAAATAAAGTTTAAAATAAAAAGAGACGTTAATATGCAATTGTTAAGAACGAGCAGCTTTTGTTAATAAAAAAAAATAACAATTTAATACATCATGAATAAACTTTTAGACACATGTATTGAGAATCTGGACCATAAGCCTAGATTACAGCAAAACTATGTGGATGATTTATTTTGTATAATAAGGGAAAGATCAAAGGGACAATACTGACGAAGCTGAATAGTTTGCACTACCGTAACTATTTACGATGATAATGAGTAAATATGGACAAATTAGAATTGATTGTTATAAGAAACCAACCAGACACTGGAATAATCATTAATTTTGTATTCTAAACACCCATTTAAAATAAAATATTGAAGTTCACCTTTCAGATCAAAGAACACAGGCAACCATTTTTTATTCAGACACTGCACCAAAAATAACATCCATTAACTGTTTTCCATAAAATGGATAAATAAATAAACTTCATAATATAACACTTCATTGCTTGCTTAATTGCACGTAATATATAGACCGGCTAGAAGAATGGTGACAAATACTAAACATCATAACATAGATATTAGTTTCAATTTAAACATTATTTTATTTTTCCTTTAAACAAGTTGTATATCTTTGGCATTCTATGGGTAAGGGTTGCACAATATATATCAAATGACAGCCTAATATGCATTCTATTAAATGCTATATATAAAAAGGCATCTTAATATCGGCATATTTTTGAGAAAAATCAATTTTGTAAAAAAATATGTATTTGAATTCACATTTTTTCAATGTTGGTGCCCAATTGGAAATGAAATAAATAAATATATTATTTGAAAGATGGCAGATGAGACACTTTAAATTTTAAATGTATATAACTCCTAAACTAAATGAAAGTAGAAAAAAAATTGGATATAACACTAAGCTCTTTCAAATGATCGGATATATGACAGATGAGATATTTAAGATTACATTTTAAATCTTTATATGCATATAACTCCTAAACTAAATGAAATAAGAACAAAATATCTACAACAAAAGTATTTGAATTAAGTAAAATATACGTGGTTAAGAAATTATTAAAATCTGAGCCATTCAGAGACATATATTTAAGCGCGTCAAATATACATATAATTGCACCAAAACATGGGAAGTTTATTTTGTGAATCGAAAGACTATTAGGAAAACTTAAAAAATCGAATTAATTTATAGAATAGCACATTGCCAGAATAGCGGCACATAGGCAAGTATTGCGAGTTTTTACTCGAATGCTAAAAATTCGAAATTATGTATGCAATAATTTATTATAAATCGATGTTTGACTGAACTAAGTGCTTCAACGCTTTATCTGCGAATGTTTTTGCAGACAGAGAACAAAATTAACAGGTGACTTATGCTTTTTAAACTAATTTTGGCTATTATTTGCATGACTTTTAATAATGATGAAAAGAAAAAGGTAATTTAATAAATTTCAAACAACTAAATGCTATTTAGAAGCATTTTCACACTGTTCATTTGACTAAATTTTTACACAGATATGTACTTGTTCGTTCATCAAAAATTACAATGGCTTTTGCAGCATTCACCAAGATTTTAATAGAATTATCAAAAAGTCTTGTAATTGTTGAATGATTTCTATTTTTGACTGTTTTAGAAAACCTTTTTATTGAAGTTTTTCATTGGGACTGAAAATACCATGACTTTTCTTATGTTTCTTCTTTACTCATAGATTGTTTGTTTGGAACAATTTGTGTAAATCTATTTACGTGCTTTAAACTAAGCTAGTATTTCGATGGATCTTTATATTTATATTCTGAATATTTTATAATAATTGTACGAAAATCTTAAAAATCAATAGAAAACATTTATATGCAAGTGGAAAAAATATATGAAAAATAAGAAAATATGCAACTTTAAGTAAAATATGCAAAAATAATAAATTTGCATATTTTCGGTTGCCCTGATAATGAGAAATAAAAAATAAACGAAAACTTTGAGTTCAATACAACTCTGTGTTACAAAATGGAAACAATAATCTGGCGACACCTTCATTTTACAACAGCTGACTGTCTGATTTTTGTTTGTTTACATTTTTGCATTCGTTAAAAAAATGTTAATTATTGTTGTTTTTAATAAACAACTAACCCGGCATATAATAAAGATAACTAATAAATATGCAAAGATACAATGAAAACAGAAAAAGCATATTGATAAACAATCATCATGTTTACTAATGTAACCACCCGTCTAAATTTATTCCAGAATAATAATGCCGGTATTGAGAAGAATAGATAAAGTGTATCTAGTATATACATATAGAATGCATGACCTTTAAGCGACATTGAAGATGACAATAAACAGCTGGGTACGGGATGGAATGGGGTAGAATAACTGAAAACAATTTATATTATCAGAAGCAGCAGCTCGTTGACGGTCGCAACGATACAACTCTTAGAGTGAACGGTTAATAAGAGCAGAAAGCAAAACTAATTTTATAGAATTTTTTCTTTGGTATGTATGGATTTTAACTAAATTTATATTTTAACTCTGTGATTAAAGTCGTTCCTTATAAATACAGAAAATAATTAATTTTTTAAGAAATCTACGGAGAATGTCATTAACCGGTGAAAGTGTAGCTACCACTGTGTACGAGGGTCAAAAACCAGGTACCAGTGGATTACGCAAAAAGGTTTGTAATTTCGAAAAAAAAAAAAGATATTCAAAATAAAACATGTATTTAATTGTATTACTAAATAAATTTAACAACAGGTCAAAGTATTCACGCAACCCAATTATACCGAAAATTTTGTGCAATGTATTTTGGACGCCAATGGTGAAGCCCTTAAAGGCTCCACCCTGGTTGTAGGTGGTGATGGTCGTTTCTATTGCAAAGAAGCTGCTGAATTAATAATACGCATGTGTGCTGCCAATGGGGTAAGGAGTTTTTCTGGAAACTTTTTTTTTAAAATTAATTATTTTTTTGTTTACTTTCAATTTAAGGTTTCCAAACTTTTGGTAGGCCAAAATGGTATCCTCTCCACCCCAGCCGTTTCCAGTTTGATACGTATTAACAAGGCTTTAGGTAAGTGTATTCTCATATGCCATTTAAAATGTGTTGTATAGAATTTGTAATAAGCTTAAGTATGATTTTCTAGTAAACCGTTTTAATCTTATCAGTTTTAAACATGCAATAAATAAATGCCGTTTGTTTATATTTCTATCAGGTTGCAATTACATGTTATTTACATGCATTTGGTGTTTTTTAAATCTTTATCAAAGTTAAGATTTATTATTATTATTATTATATATGTATTATTTATTACCTACTTAATTTTCAAGTGAACAATTTTGTTTATTATAAACATTCATACAAATAAATTTGCAATATACAAATGAAGGTCAATGCCAGTGACATTGTCCGAGGTTCGCAAAAACTCAGTTCAACTATAGCAAAACTTTTAAATTTTTAACTTTTTACGCAGTCAATATGAATATAGGGGCATTAAATAAATATATTCAAGATATTTAAATATTGTTTACATAGAAGGGAAATTGAATTTTTATTTTTTCCTTTAGGTGGCATTGTTTTAACCGCTTCCCACAATCCCGGCGGCCCCGAAAATGATTTTGGCATTAAATTCAATTGTGAAAACGGCGGCCCAGCTCCTGATGCTTTCACCAATAAAATCTATGAACTCTCAACTGGTATTAAAGCCTACAAAATTGTCAAGGCTCTACAGGTTGACATTAGTAAAGTGGGTTCGAACAGTTTTACTGTCAACGGCCAACCATTTGTGGTAGAAGTTATTGATTCAGTGGCCAATTATGTGCGTCACATGAAGGAAATATTTGATTTTGCCAAATTGCGTGATTATGTGAGTGGCAAGGCAACTGGTAAACCCTTGAAAATGCGTATTGATGCGTTGAATGGCGTAACTGGTCCCTATGTACGTGAAATCTTTCTCAATTGTTTGGGTGCTTCAGAGAATTGTGTGGTTCATACAACACCTTTGCCAGATTTTGGTGGTCTACATCCTGATCCTAATTTGACTTATGCCAAGGATTTGGTGGATGCTGTGGCTAATGGAGATTATGATATTGGTGCTGCTTTTGATGGCGATGGTGTAAGTTTTCATTTGAATAAATTTGAATTTAACAACATTTTATTGTTTTCTCTTTTCTCTATATCTGCAGGATCGTAACATGATTATTGGCCACAAGGCCTTCTTTGTAACACCCAGTGATTCATTGGCCGTGATTGCCCATTATTTGGAGTGCATACCCTATTTCCAAAAGAATGGCATACAAGGTTTCGCCAGGAGTATGCCCACCGCTTCGACTGTTGATTTGGTAGCCAAGAAATTGGGCAAAGAAATATTTGAGGTGCCTACAGGCTGGAAATATTTTGGCAACTTAATGGATGCTGGCCGTTTGTGCTTGTGTGGTGAAGAGAGCTTTGGCACTGGCTCCAATCACATACGTGAAAAGGATGGTATTTGGGCCGTTTTGGCTTGGCTCTCAATTATGCAACACACCGGCAAGGGTATTGAGGATATTTTAAAAAATCATTGGTCCATTTATGGCCGCAACTACTTTACACGTTATGATTATGAAGAATGTGATTTGGAACCCTGCAATCAAATGATGGCCACCATGGAGAAAACCATTACCGATGCCTCATTTGCTGGCAAAGAATTTTCAAGCGGTGGCAAAAGCTACAAGGTGAAAGTGGCAGATAATTTTGCCTACACTGATCCCGTGGACAAGTCTGTGGCTACTAAACAAGGTTTGCGTATAGTATTTGAAGATGGCAGTCGTATTGTCATGCGTCTTAGTGGTACTGGCAGTTCCGGCGCCACCGTTCGGTAGGTTTAATTTAAATATTTCCATATACTTGTTTTAATTAATCAAGTTTATTTTAATTTATTATAGTCTTTACATTGATTCTTATGAAAAAGACAATGTCTTGGGCCAAGCTAGTGTCATGTTGAAGCCCTTGATTGACATTGCCTTGGAAATTTCACAACTGCCTAAATTCACCGGCCGTAATGCTCCCACCGTTATTACATAAATCTATAATTAAGCACAAATACTACCTCGTTGTTAAATCAGAGCAGCACAAACTACCAAAAAATTCTACCTCATTTTTTGTAAGAGGTAAAGGTAAAATTTATATAGAGTTTTTTCCTTTTGTTTCTTTGTTACCCAAAAAAAAATATTATTTCATTTTTAATGTAATGCATTTGTTGGTAAAATTATCGAATATATTTAATAAATATATTATTTAAAATAAAAAAAAACAAAAACAAAAAAAAATAATTTAACTTTTTAAACTTAAACCTAAATATTCATATTGATTTAAAATTATAAGCGGCAAACGTTCGCTTAATACGTTACGTGGTAGTTTGGTTTTACGCACAAATATATCCAAGAAATGTAGAGTGGTTATGGCTTCTGCACACAATTCATGTTTAGCACTAAATTTTATGTTATATTGTGGTATTTTATATCCGTAATATGTATATCAAAAATGTTTTCTCACTTACCTTAAATTGGACTCCACCATTATTTTTACATATTGGCATAGATATGTTATAAACATTATTTTAACATCCTTGTGGTATTGCTGTAATATAGTGATGATTCCCACTAATAGAGGAGTTCCGTCGATTTGATCTTTATTAGTTTTGGCTATAAGACTTTGAGTTTGTAGGGAAAATTGCAGTCTTGTTATGTGAGCAATGATTAGGAGAAAAAAGAATAGCGCCACATTGTGAGAGTTTTTGCATAAAATAAATATTTGTTCCAGCGGCTCATAGGAGCCAGTGTACATTAGGTAGTCTTTAA
Organism: Calliphora vomitoria; assembly: GCA_942486065.2. NCBI lineage: Eukaryota > Metazoa > Arthropoda > Insecta > Diptera > Calliphoridae > Calliphora > Calliphora vomitoria. The sequence goes on along the minus strand of OW818031.2, from coordinate 52,843,237 downwards.
GGTCGACTAAAAGATTATTGTCTTTGAATTTTTGTTGGGTTTCTTGATTTTCCAATTCGTTTAATAGAGATCTGTAAATAGATAAGAATATAAATTTTTTTGCTTTTTTTCACGCTTTAATCACTGAGGGAAAATGTAGTTTTAGAACAGTACTTATGAAGAGGTATTTGTTACTTTATGTAGAACTACACCATTTTAAACAGTAATTCGGAAAAAACTATTGAAAATTTGAATTTTCATTTAAAATTCGGAAAAGAACAATTGATAATGAGAATTTTCATTTGTAATTCGGAAAAGAACAATTGAAATTGAGAGTTTTAACTTTAAATTCAGAGAAGCTTTAATAAAATAAGAGGTTCTTTTAACGCGACTGTTGCAAATGAATATGTAAATTATGTTTTTCAAAAATGAGAGGATTTGGGAAACAACGTTTTAGTAGTAGTTTGTGACAATGCTCCATGTCACAGCAAACTTGAGATTATTCAAAAAGTGAAAAGCTACTTTTGCTAAGGTTGAGCCCATATTCCCCAGTACTCAACCCCATTAAAACAATATGGTCAAAAATAAAAGCGCATGTGAAATAAAAAAATTAATGTACGTGTAACACTTTCCCACCCAACGTGGGAGAACGCGACTATGTAATTTACCTAGAAAGTTTGATAGATGAAGCCATTGCTCAAATAACAGTTGAAGACTGCAGCAGAGCTATTCAGCATTCGACAACATTTCATGCAGCAGCAATAGAAATGCAAAATATGCCCGTTGGTCATGAATTTTTTATTGTTTAAATGTTTTATTATTATTAATTTTAAAAAAATGTTTGTGTTCTTTTCATTTTCTCATTTTCAATTGCTAATTTCCTAATATCAAATAAAAAATTCTAATTTTCAACTGAGCTTTTCCGAATTTTAAATGAAAATTCTCATTTTCAATAGCGATTTTCTGAATATCAAATGAAGCATCTCAATTCCATTTTCAATTTTTCTTTTCTGAATTGAATTGAAAAGTTCTCATTTTTCAATTGAAAAAGGTGTAGTTCCGAGAGCTATTTGTAGAACAATTTCAAGGAGGGGCAAAGTATAATTTAAGAAAAATATTGAAAACAGTTTGGGTGATAAAATTGAAGCGGAATATCTCAGCAACTTGTGTGTCGATTTTTGGTGAAAAAATAATAATTTGAAAAATATGTAGTTGCGGTATATTCTCGATTTTAAATAGCAGCCGAAGAACCAGGACTATACCCGATATATTGATGTATCAAGTTATTTGGGGAAATTTAATGTCAACAGTCGGGTGGATATAATAGCCCAGGCGCGGATCCAGGTCTACCATTTGGGGAGAAAAAATTGAAATTTCTTCTACATTTTTCTTTTTTTATATGAAAACTTTTCGGTTTTTGGGGGGGGAATTCCTATTTCACCCCCTCTGGATCCGCGCCTGTAATAGCTAGTATATCGAATCCGCTATCTACAATGATACATAATATATCCCGAATATATATTTTATAGGGACACAAATCAATATTGTGGAAATTTCATAAACCAAACAGTTTTCCAAATTACTGGTGAAAAACTTTTTTTGCTACTGTAAAAAATATTCACCTATTAAATGTCTCCAATGCAGATTCCAAATTTTTCGCATTCACTTTACTGCTACGATTTAGTTCAAAAGCCAACTGTTGTCTTAAAATCTGTTTATGACCCAACTCCAAAATCCATTCCAGCATTGTGGGCCACACCTTAAGCCAACGTTGATGATAGGCGGCGTAAAATTTCAAGGGATTTGCCGCATTCAAAGCTACAAATTGTTTTGATTCTAGATCTGTTGTAAGATTGGCCAAAGCTGACGACCACATTTTGTCATTGTCTATATTGCGTTGTAATTTGTCTAAATTCTTTTTTAAATCGGCAGCAAACATATAGGTGTATAGACGATCTAAGCCTACAAGACCCGCGGGACCTATGGCTTCACGTACTTTATAGAAAAAGCGTGAATCTAAAACTTCCTTATGAGGAGATTTTTTGTCATACCAGGCAGCTTTTAGGTCCAGGTATATAGTATTTTGGGGATCGGTACATTGGAGTATTTCGTAGGCTAAGCGACCTATGAAATTATTTGATTTCGAGCAATCACCTTGTAATGGTGGGAATGTTGGTATGGGTATAGTGGTTGATTGGTATTGTGATTGCCAATCCTGTACTTTATTGCGCAAAAATGCATTGCACTCTTTTTCAACATTATAGTTAATGACGCGTGTCAATTCTTGTTGCAATATCTTCAAACCGTGCACATTGATGTAGTCTTGTATGTATTCAAAGGATCTACGATAGCCATCCATTGTTTTAGCTAATTGTGCCAATTTGGTTTCCAATTCCACCGTGGCATTCTTCTGTTTAACATTGGGTGTGAATATTAGGCCAACATTAAGAGCATTGGCTAAATGTTTAACCAATTCCTTGCGTATGCCATCTTCTAGCAATTGTTTGGGATCTAGTTCTATAACACCCACCAACGTCTTCTCCATCATTAGAATGCCCTCGGTAAATACTGATATAGAGTGGGTTAGTTTAGCCACTGTATAGCGATCTTCAAATTGGGCATATTCTTTAAGTTTATCCTTTTCCAAACGTGTTGGTATCTCCTTTAGAACATCAGTTTGTAATTGTATAATTCTGGCCATAAGATTAAACATGGTTTCGGGTATTATTTGCAATACCTTGCGCATATAGTTGGCCAGTTCGGAACTGTAGTAGTTGGAAACAGAGATAAGATCTTCTGATTTTGCTAGATTTATGCGCATTAAGGGAATTTCCAAGGCACTGGCCAGTTTTAGGAATGCTGCTCTTAAACGAATTACGGATTTTGGTTGTTTTTTAATGGAATCCTGCATTATAGAGGTAAAATCGCGATCTATTAAATGCCAGGCATAACTGAGATCACTTATTAATTGTATATTTATGAGAATATTTTCTTTAACATTGATTATCTGAAAAAATTTGAAAAAGTCAGATAAATTGGGAATAACCAAGAACGTTTTTAATGTTGTGTGAGTTTATTTTACTTACCTGTATCATTCTCGTTAAATATTCTCTTGTCTCCATTAAATACTGTTTAACTTGCATATTTGATTGTAGATTATGAAACTCTTGCACCTCCTCCAAAGCCTGTATGAGCTGTATTAAAGTACGTCCCGATAAATTAACATTTTCACAATTCAACTTGGTTATTTCTTGGGAAATTTCCGCAAACCACAACTTCAATTGGGGATTACTTTCGATTTTCGATAGTGGTCGTGAACCGGAAAATGCTTCACTCAATTCATTAACACGATCTAAAGCTTCTTTTTTAAAATCGCTCCATCTTTGAGGCTTCTCCTGCATTAGAGTACGTAAAATTTCCTTGACAACCAGCTCCAGTTGCGAACAATTCAACAGCAATTCAAATAAATCACTCTCTCTATAGTGTAATTCGGAGCGCACCAATTTCACTATTTGCTCAACTTTTTGTGAAGCAGCGCCTCTGCAAATCTCATAAATTATTGGTGAAGCATGAGTAAAATACCAACGTAGCGACACATTGCACTGCCGTATAAGATTTATAATCTTGGTAATATTTTGTAAAACAAAATAGTCTGTTAGTACGCCATCTCTTAAGATCTCCTGGGAATGCTTCAAGATCTTTTCCATTTTCTCTTTGTGCAACAAACAAAATCCTTTTATGGCTTCCGTTTCTACCACGGGCAACAAGGCAGCCTTAGCGGCCTTAAACTGATCCCAGGCATCAACCAAATTTACCGTTATACCCATATAAATAGATATAATCCAGTTGTCGGAGAAAAATTTATCAACAATTTCACGCATTTGTGCTATCTGGGAGTGCAGAATTTTCGGCGAAAAATACAGACAAACATACAGCATGGCAGCCTGTGTGGACAAGGCAGTAGAACGATGATCTGGATGTGGATAAATACTTAATTGATTGTAAATATCATCACATCTTAGCCGTCCAATAACCATGTCTATGAAATTCTGCTCAAATTTGAAACGTGAGAAATACGATTCTGGATAATTTGTTACGGCATCTTTTGAGGATTTTATTGAGTGCAGGCCTGTGGCTTTATGGGCTGTAAAGCCTGTAGAGCGTAAGAGCATGCACACATCATCTATATTACTATCGCTATGAGATTTAGAGCCACTGTAACGATAGTAAGACATTAAAAGACGTTCTCGAATAATGCCTGGTATGTGAAAATCCACAATGAGCAATATTACACCGAATATGTATAAAGATTCACACTAAAAAATAGGAAAATATATATGTAAGTATGTAAATTAAAGTACAATTTTGTGTTTTTAGTGGTACCTCAGAAAGTTACTGCAAAACTATGGGCAAATAATTGAACATTCTTCAAGTGTTCATTCATAATTTAAAGAAATTTCCAATCAAATTGTCTTTACATCTACATTTTTTTTATATTGATCTATGTATAAATGAAATTGACTACAATTTGTTCAATGTTAACCTATTTTTCGGTATTTTTTGAAATCGTCTCTATTAAAAGTAAATTATCTATAATTTTTTAAGTTTCTCTATAAGTTAAAGAAAATTTACGATAATTTGTGTGTTGTTTTCTATAACCTATAGGTTATAAAGTGTATATTTTTCTTTTATTAAAAAAAAAATTATCAATAATTTTTAAAATTTCCTTTATATAGAGGAAAACTACTATATATACACATCTGCTCAAAAAAGTGATTTTAACATTGAAGATTCCTTTACAAATGTGGCCAGTTTTTGTTTCATTAAAAGTACAATCCGAAAACGTTACTTTAACGAAAAATCTGGGTGGTATGTGCATTCAAACGGTATTAAATAACTGAAATTATTTAAAACACAAACAACTATTGATCATAATAATAGATACCAAAGTATATTTATAAATATACTTTGATAGATACAATTATTGACTTGTTTGTCGTCTTTTTTTAAATAAATTGAATTCTGGTTTCGTTTTATGTTTGTTTTCACGTGTAACAGGAAGAATAATTTTATTTGTATATGAATTTGAATACACAATTTGAGCTCTTTAGAAGAAAATGGGACGAGAAAATCATTGTACCGTAGAGGAGAGAAAAATTGTCGAAAACATGAAAAGTCATTGCGTGAAATAGCGAAAAACTTGGAAAGATCTTTACACTTTGTCCAAAATGCTTTGTGTAAAAAACAAACCAAAGGAACTCGTGGTATACCAAAAAAAAAAAAAAAAAAAAAAAACAGCCTGAAAACAGATAGATGGATCATAGTATTTGCAAAAAAGACCATTTTAAATCTTCAAAAGCTATTTCTGCTGAGATTGATAATGACGTTCACAAACAGTTCGCCATCGTCTTGTGCAAGCCAAACTGCACGGTAGAATTTCCAGAAAAGTTCCACTAATGCGCAAACAAAATATAAAGATGAGATTGGAATTTGCTAAAGAACACTTACTTTGGTCCGGATTTAAAAAATGGCGAAATATATCATGGAGCGATGATGATACATAAATAAATATGTTTGGAAACAACTGCCAAAGAAATGTCCGCCGCCTTCTTTGTAAAGTTTACAAAGAAGACGGTTAGGCATGGTAGAGAAAACATAATGGTTTGGGGGTGCTTTCCATGCGATGGTATTGGTCCGATATATAAAATTGAAAATGCAATGAACGCAGATGTGAACAGAGACATATTGGAAAATGTTTTGCTTCCATATACTATGGGGAATATGCCATTATTGTGGACATTCCAGTAAGATAATGAACCCAAACTCAGTTCGAGATTAGTAAAAAACTGGTTCTCGGAGAATAATGTTCGTGTTTTAAGCTGGCCAAGCCAGTCTCCTGACTTAAACCTCACAGAGAACTTATGGAGTGAATGCAAACTTGTGGAAAAGTGGATATCTAGTGGAGAAAGTTGTGCAAAACAAAAGTGGATGTACTGGATATTAGTCTCAGTTTAATGTTTTCATATTCTTAAAGAAAAAAATAATTACTTTTTGATTAATTTGTTAATGTTAATTTCTTATTTACTTCTAATAAAAATAGATTGATTTTTTATTGTTTTATTTAACAAAAAGTCCAAAATTTTCTTGTTTAATAAAACAAACTTAAGTGTATCTATTATTTTGAGCTGATGTGTATGTAGGTATATAAAAATGAAATGGTCCATATATGTAATCGTATCACGTGGGAACGGCTGGAGCGATTTGGCTGATTTTTTTTATTCGATTCGAAGTTTTCAGGAGATGGTTTGTAAAGAAACAGATTTAAGTTTTTAATATAGGTATTGCCTCCTTTGCACTTCTCATTTTTCTTAATAAAATACATTTTTGGAGAAATTTGAAGAACTAACAACACTGCCACCTTTTCACTACTCATTTTTTTACTTAACCTATGCGTAAAATTAAAAAAGTTCCTAGTTAGTGGTAGGGTAAGTGCTCCTATAGTCGGCATGACCCAGTAGTCGGCATTTTTGAGTAAAAAGCTTAATAAATAGGAATAACGATAATTTTATACAAAAGTAATATTTAACTTTAATTTAACATACACTCATTTCTCTTTATGTAATGTTAAAATTTGGGTGAGATGAGTATTTTGATCTATTTTTGACCTATAAGGTGACCATCTTGCAACAGTTGCGGTAGTGCCTGTTTTTTAAGAACTTTTTTAGTTTCAGAGCCAACTAAAACAAGTAAGTAACCCTATTAATTTAAGTGTTATTGTTATTAAAGCGGTTTTAACAGATTAAAGTTTGTTTAAATATTACCTCCAATGTAAAAGATTTTACAAAAAATAATTTGTTTCGTTATTTTAATCAATGCCGACATTAGGAGCAAAAATTTCAATGATTTTCAATAGTCGGCATAGTGATGCCGACTTCAGGCAAATGGGTATTTTTAAAGAATCCTGAAGTCGGCAGCAGCTTTTATTTGTCTGGAGATCGCAAAACGGAGTAATATTTTGAGATTTAGAAGGGATTATTTTCCTAACATTTTAGAATTACAAATATGGACACACCAGGAAAAAGACCCATGCACCAATATCCTGAAGAAGCCTTAAAAAATGCTCTTTGTGAAATAAGAGAAAGGAAGATTTCGGTATAAGGTGCCAGTAAAAAATATGGACAGATTATACGGACGTGTTTCTGAAGGTGCTAGGAAAATGGGGCCACAAATCGTGTTGTCTGATTCTGAAGAAAAGCGTTTAGTAAAATGGTGCCAAGATCTAGCAAAATGTGGATTTCCATTAAAAAGTGAGGATTTGTTAAACACGGTTCAAACAATCGTGAAGAATGAACAGCGAACCGCACCGTTTTTAAACGGCCGACCAGGAAGGAAATGGTATCAAGGGTTTTTGATACGTCATCCCTGTCTATCAATTAGAGAAGCAGAAGGAATTAGTTAGGGTCGAGCGGTAGTAACAGAGGAAGCCATAAGAAAATGGTTTGATGGATTAAAGAAATGTCTCAATGATCAGAACGCTTTGGATATTTTAGCTCATCCATCCCGAATATTTAAAGGTGATGAAACAAGTCTTAGTATGTGCCCTAAAACTGGCTAAGTTTTGGCTCCAAAAGGATATCGGAATGTATATTTCATACAAAAGGAGAATGAAAAAGAAACAATTACAGTACTATTGGTATTTTCAGCAAATGGCAAGACCGTGGTACCAATGGTTGTCTTTCCATATATACGACCGCTTGAATTCTTTTAAGATTTTATTCTTTTCTTAATAAAAAATGCAATGCCGACAATTGGGTCACAAATTGCCGACATTAGGAATAAGGGTGCCAACTTCGGGCACAAATCGTGTTTTTTCAAGAAGACGTAAATTGCTCAAATTTAATAAAAACTGCTTGAAAAGTGTTAATTGAGTCTAAAACTATACAAAATACTAAACAATAATAACCCATTAACATCCCAATACCATGTTCGCACTCATAATGGTACCACCTTAAAAACTGAAAAAAATTAAACTGCCGACTACTGGTACATTCACCCTATAACAAGTTTGGCTACCGATTCGAAACGTATAAAAGGTAGTGTTAATTTGGATTATTTCGGTAACCGTGTTTAATGATAACGGTATTTTACATTATTTCGGTATTTTGTGTAAAGAAATTAACTATTTTATGATAATTTTATATAATATCTTCCAAAATCTATAGATGTGTAGGCAGAGTACTTACCATCAACTGCTTGCCCTCCTCATCCTGCAATACCGTTTCCAATGTTTGCTGTATATAATACCCGCGATTTAGTTCATCGATAAACTGTTGCAAATCCGAAGCATATTGATGTGTACTCTCAAAGGCTAAATAGAAACGAGTCAATAAATCCAAGTAATTTTCACGCAATTCATCGTCTAAATCTTGCAACTCGGGATTTTGTTCAATTTTCAAATCTTGAGCTTCGGCAATTTTAAGATAACTAAAGTCCATTACAACTTCACCAAATTTTTGCTGATCGACTTTAGTTTCCAATCTTTATGAAAAAATCTATAAAAATTATCTAAAAAGAGCAATAAATTGATAAAAACTTACCGAAAAATATCTGGTATATAATCCTTTAAACGTAAAATTTCCGCTATTATGGAATTTCCCATAGAAACAATGCGCAAGAGGTTTTGACCACAGGCATTATTTTCTGCTAAAAATTCGTTCATTCTAAGGAACAAATATTAATACTTATATGCATTAATAACAACAAAAACTGTTTAAATTTTTGGTAAACAAATTGAAATGCACCAGAATAAACTTTCTTTTGTTTAACAACAGCACATATTCCTAATACCAACGTAGTCTATAATTTTATAAAAGGAATAAAATGAGCTATTAACAATTTATATACTTAATAATTGGTTAACATTACCGATTGGCTCAACAAGTGAAGAAAAAGAGTATATAAAAGGGTAAACAAATAGGTATATTTAGTTAAACTTCAAAAGTATGTTTTTGTTCTGAATCAATTTTGCATATAAAAATGAGCACTATATTTATATACCATAGCACCTTATTTAGGGAAGAAATTTGTATTGGGGCTACGAGAAATTATGGAGCGATTCTTTCCATTTTTAACAGAATTTTTCCTTTTATAATATAAATAATGGGTGCAAAATTTCATGGTATTCTCTGCAATGAATTTACCCAGTCACAAAAAATTATCAAAATTTTTGGAGGTTGTCTTAGATTTTAATACATTAACCCTGGTTCTACCAATTCGATTTTTCTGATTTTCAATACCAAACTGCTTAGAAAGATATGTATTTTGGACGTGAGAGTGTTTTACACAGACAGACGGACATGGCTCAATCGACTTAGAATTTCAATAAGGATAAATAATATATATACTTTGTTGGGTCTCAGATGAATATTTCTCGATGTTACACACGGAACGACAAACTTATATATACTCTCTTTCACTACTTGTGGTAGTGGAGGGTAGTAGTATAATACCCTCCAAACTACATATTTTCATGTAGTGCCAAAATCACTAAAATCGAAACAATTACCTCATATTTTATGCCTGAGGAATCAACAGCAACAATTGGGATTACTCCTGGGCAAATGATGATGATTCCAAAAATCTTTTATCCTAAAATATAACGATGATGAGGACACCTCTCACTTACAAACTCTCCTAGAGATATGATGTAGTAGAGCCGCTGTAAATCTGAAAAAAAGTGTAAAATATTTAAATAAAAACTTATGGAAATAATAATACATAATAATAATTATAAACAAGTTACGTACTTTTTTTATTTTAATTTAGTTTTAAATAACTTTTAATATATATTATCCCCCAATATGCATAAACAGTTTATAAATTTATCAAAGTTTTATCAAACAAAATTTCCATACAAAATTTGTTTTTTATAAACCTTTAATAAATTTATTATAAATTGTTTATGCATATGGGGGTAATATATATAAATTTAAAATATTGGTACTTTTGAGGTACATTCTTAATGTAATTAAAATTTAATATAAAAAATAGTGAATGTTTCACATCTGTAAAATATTTTTACCGACACAACATAAAATTAACACACAACTAAATTCTTCAACGCACCTGTAACAACTGATTTGTTTCTCAAAACATTCCAAAAAACATTCGTCATGTTGTTTTTGATTTCCATTGAAAAAACAAATTCTGCGACAGAAAACCCTTTCAATCTGTCACCCCACACGAACACCATGTAATCCTTACCTGCATGACAGTTTGTCTTTACATTGCATATCATAGACTGTCAATCATCCCATGTAAATTAGATGGGGTGATTGATGGAACGATTGACAATCAGGATTTTCTTGCGCTGCCATTCCAATTGTTTCCAGTCGTGGAAAGTTTGTAAAAAACAAATACAAAATACGACTCTGTGTTTTTAGACACAGTGTTGCCACCTTATAATTTATCGTACTATAATGATGTAGGGTTCTATAAGTCGATTGTTCGAATAATCGACTTTTTGCTGAAAAAGTCGAAAAGTCTAAGTCGACTTTTTGGTCACAAAAAAGTCGAACATTCGATTAGTTATCACAAAAGTCGATAAAAGTCGAATAGTCGATAAAAGTCGAAAAAAGTCGACTTTTAAGATTGTTAAAAAAATTTTTAATTGCAACATTATACTAAAACAAAATATGCACAGAATAACATAATAATTTTATGTTATTGCAATTTGGTACACTTACATTTTTTCTAGTGTATGCAAAAATTAATTAAAATATGTAAATGTTCATAAAAAAATGCTCTTTCTACATATTATATATTATCGCCTTAATACAATTAATTTTTATTGCTAAAATTAACACAAGGCGCATCAATAAATGCAGAAACCATGTATTTTTTACAAAAAATGGTAAAAAGTGGAAAAAAGTCGAAAAAATTATGTATGTTTGTTGTTATTGTAAAGTTTGATGGTTTGAAATTTTTAACAAACCGCAACATAACCTTAAAGTGAACAAAAAAATTAACAGACAATGAAAAATAATAATTTTTAGAAAAAAAATTGGCACAATTTTATAAGGCGTTGGGCATCATATTTGGGAACGGGCACGATAAGTGGACAGTCATAGGAATCGAATGGCATATAAAGAATTTTTGGAAAAACTTGAACTTGGGGGGTAGGCCCATTCAAACTTTGATGTCAATAGCATTTTTCATTAAAAATTTTAAATTAAAAAATAAATAGCCAAAATTTTTTAAGACGTTGGGCATCACATTTGGGAACGGGCACGATAAGTGGACAGTCATAGGAATCGAATGGCATATAAAGAATTTTTGGAAAAACTTGAACTTGGGGGGTAGGCCCATTCAAACTTTGATGTCAATAGCATTTTTCATTAAAAATTTTAAATTAGAAAATAAATAGCCAAAATTTTATAAGACGTTGGGCATCACATTTGGGAACGGGCACGATAAGTGGACAGTCATAGGAATCGAATGGCATATAAAGAGTTTTTGGAAAAACTTGAACTTGGGGGGTAGGCCCATTCAAACTTTGATGTCAAATGCATTTTTCATTAAATATTTTAAATTAGAAAAAATAGAGATGGAAGTATACTATGTATACAATCATCTCTAATATAGGTTACCTCGTGGCACTGTCCACGTTCCATGGAATATTTAATTCAATTTTTTTCTGACTATTTTGGAAGAACTCAATTTTCTCTGAAATGGGCCAGTAGATTTTTTGCACGGAAAGCGTTTCTTAATCTATACCATGTATACTTCCATCTCTAATATAGGTTACCCCGTGGCACTGGCCACGTTCCATGGAATATTAAATTTAATTTTTTTCTGACTATTTTGGAGGAACTCAATTATCTTTGAAATGGGTCAGCAGATTTTTTGCACGGAAAGCTTTTTTTAATCTATACCATGTATACATTCATCTATAATATAGGTAACTTCGAGGCACTGACCACGTTCCATGGAATATTAAATTCCATTTTTTTCTGACCAATTTTTAGGAACTCAATTATTTCTGAAATGGGCCAGCAGATTTGTTGCACGGAACACTTTTTTTAATCTATACCATGTATACTACCATCTCCCATATAGCTGTTCCCGTGGCACTGTCCACATTCCATGGAATTTTAATTTTCGTTTTTGTAAATTCCCATAAAATTTTTCATTTTCATTTCCGGCGTTGCTAAATATCGTTGCTATCTTGACACACTTATTAAAATCTTATTGTTTATAATAAACTTTCCAAGAAATTACAAGCGATATTTTATCAACAGCCGGTTAATAATTAAGATTAAACTTTTGGACTTTGTTAAACAGGCCTACAAATACACTTTAGTATTATAATTTCAATAAATAATAATTTCTTAAAGAAACCAGACAATAACGAAAAATGTATCAAGACTACAAGCAACTTCTTGTTGAAAAGCTGGGCAAAATAGTGGTGGTTAAATTTAATAATCCAAAAAAGAAGAATTGTGTCAATCGAATAGCCTATGGAGAAATTGCCAAAGTATTACAAGAAGCTGGCAATGACGATACTACGACAATAGTGGTATTTACCGGGGTGGGGGATTTCTATACGGCCGGTAATGATTTGTCTCAAGCTGGTGATATGGACGATATGGATGCTTACGTACGCGAGTCTAATGCAATTTTCAAAACTATGGTACATTCCTTTATTGATTGTCCCAAGATAATAGTGTCCTTGGTTAATGGTCCCTGCATAGGTATCGGTACTACTTTAGCGGGCATTTCGGATTTAGTATGGTGCTGTGAGACTGTAAGTTTAAATTTATATTGTTTTATTTTATTCGTTTTATTTTTTAATTTTCATTTCATTAAAGGCCTACTTTTCCACACCATTCGTTAATTTGGGTATAGTACCTGAAGCTGGCTCCTCCTATTTATTCCCTCATCTGATGGGCCGTTCTAAGGCCACTGAAGTTTTATTATTTGGCGAAAAGCTTTCGGCTCAAGATGCCTATAATTTTAATTTTGTTTCACGTATTTATAAACGCTCCGAGGTAGATACAGTGATATGGCCAAAATTACGGGAATTTGCTGAGTTGCCGCCACAGTCACTGCAAATCTCTAAAAGATTAGTGCGCAGCGAAGAGAAGAAAGCTTTGTTGCATGCTATTGATGTGGAATGTGAAGAATTGGTGAAACGTTTTGGTAGTGAAGAGTTTATGAACGCTTTAATAAAATTCACAATGAGAAAGTCTAAATTGTAAATTTAATACTAGTTTAATACTATTTACTGTAAGGTTTTGATCACAAGTAGAAAAAATACTTGTGTTATTATGTATATGAATGAATAAAAATAGATTCCAAAAAAGTATAAAGTAACTGGTTCTACAAAAAGAAACAGGTTACATTTTATCTTTAATCTTGTACGAAACTGTCGTAGGCGTAAAACACATATGCCAATCCCTATAAGGGTGAATAAGTCTGTCTGATAGTTTTAATATATATATTTTTTTAACGGCTAACGCTTTATTTTGGACAATATTGGACTAAACTTGAATAAATAATTCGAATACTAATTGTATTTATGTAATTAAACTTAATTTACTTTATTGCTGTTTGAAATAAATATAATAAAACCTTAATTCGGAATTAAAAAACTCTTTAGTTTCATTCAGTTTTGTAATGCTTTAATCATTTATAAAATGAATTGAAAAAATTGCCTTAAGCCTTTTTTCATTCTAAAGCAATTAATTTTCAAAGCAAATCTGTAATCGATTTGAATTCAAGGAAATTTTAATTATTAATTCTATATATAATGAATTCTCAAAGGAATGAATAAAATACATTTAAAGTTATAAGGAATTAGGCCTATGAATTAATCAAAGAATAAAAATTTTTATTTCATTTTTCAATTTAAATTGACAAATAAAGTTTAATTTTTTTCCAAACAAAATTAAATGTTTTTTTTTTTTTATTGGTTCAACAAAGTTCTTTAGGAACTTGTTTGTGTTCTATAGTATTAATATAGAACCAATGTGTAACCTGTGCCTATAAAACTCTATATAATTACTTAAGAATAACAGTAATGTTCCACAGAATGGGTTCCAGAAGTGGATGTTCTAAGCAAGTTATATGGTTATAGTTAGTTGTTCTATAACTAGTCATTTTAACAAGTTCTAAACATTTTCTTTGGATGTTTATTTTATCTATGGATATGGATATAATTGATTTTAAATCAGAAAAACTGAACTCATGCACCTGTAAAGTCCTTTAAAATGCAATACAAAACAATTACTTATATAAAATATTATGTAATAGTAAAAATTAAAATATAAGCTTGTTTTTTAATTTATGTTTTCTATTTATTTACTCATTAAAATGGGATTCAATCCCTGAGCCATATAAATTAAAAATGTATTCAAATCTTCATCAATTTATAACAACTAGTGTTTTATAGTGCTTTGATAGTGCCATCTAGTTGTTAAATTATTAATATGTCAACATTTCTTTAATCCTCCTTTATTAATGTCATTCCATTTACTCTTATCACATGCCGACACATAGTTACACTTGCCGTCTCAGTCACTCTTGCACAATACCAATTGAGATTTGTCAATTTTAATTTATTTCGCCGCACTTATAATTAAATGTCGGTCGCAACGTGAAATTTCCGCAGAATTTTTAAGAAAAATTAACAAAAATACCGTGAAAAACCCTGAAAACTTGATTAACAAAAACTCTAAAACAACACATTTTGTTAAATTGTTGTTAAACATAAACAATTTTATGAAAAAAACTTAATTTGACAATTATAAACGAAGAAAAAAGACATATTTGAGGTAAAGTTTTTTCCAAAGAAAAGCAGTTGAACAACGTAGTCGAAAATTAGTAGATAAAGCATAAAGAAACAATTCAATATATATTTTTTAGTGTTAAAATTACAAAAATTTTCCTGAATAATGTTGATTAATTAAAAAAAAGCAAAGTGTGTTAAAATATCTAATATTGTGTTTAGTTATGTTTAATTTGATTTGGTGAATAATTATTTTTATTAAAAAGTGTTTGCGTAGCGGAGTGTGTGTGCGTCTGAATTTAGATTTTTTAGCGGTGGAGTAAAACAAGAAGATTGGACATTTTTTTGCTGATATCACAATTGAAAGAAAGAACAAATAATTTTATTTAAAAATTCCTTTACGGATTCTTTATTTGTGGTTTCATTAGTCAAACTTCAAAGTTTATTGTGCAAAGTATAACTTGAACTAATTATTTTATTTGGAAAAATTAGTTTATAGTTTATTAACAAATTACATACATGTTTGCAACTCATTTCAGACACAAACAGATTATTTAAGTGAATTATACAAAATCTGTTTCTGCTTTTACAAAAGTTGAGGTAAGTCTATAAAATTAAATTCAATTTTGACTGTAAAAAAACCACTGTCCGCAAGTTTTTGTTACTTTTAATAAATCATGTTTCAATGTTTTCCGGGACATTCTACTAGTTGCTGTTGATTTATATTACCCTTGATCCTCTTACAGTCAACCCGTATGGTATGAGCTAATTCCTATAAAAGAAAAAGAATGAGGTTATGAAAGTTGAACCGGCCGGTTGTAACGAAGTTCTTTATATTTATTTTTCTGAAAAGTATCCCAAATTATTCTCATTAATTTGCATACGCATGCAAATAGTATTTAATGTAATGTATTGCTGCCTGGTGATATTTATATTCAAGGCATACAAAATAAATAAATAAATACCTATAGAAAATATTCTAGTATTTGATGTCATTCTGAACAAAACTTTTTTTTTTTTTCAATTTACCATTCTTTGTTAATAAGTTTTTCATTAAAATCCTCCCTCCCTCCAGTTACTTTTCCTTAGTTCTTTGTTATAAAATTCTTTCTAATATATGTAATAGGAAATAATTTATTTGGTTTTAGTTATTTAGTTGTTTATTTGCATTTTCATTTGTTTTTTTCGTGTTTATTTTGTTCGTATTTTGTATTTGTTCATTATGAGGCGAATTAATAATTTTCCGGCGAATTGTTAGCTACCGGCAAATATTTTTTTTGTTTTTATTTTATACAGGGTTGCTAATAAAGGTAGTCATTTAAAGAACAGAGTTGTTACAAAAGCAGTTACATATTTATAACAACAATTGATAAATATGTAAGTGAAATTTTTGTAACTAATTCCTTTAAAACATATATGAAAATAGATTTAGAAATCAATTAAAATAAATTTTTCCAAGCCACATCTTTGCTTCATATCCAAAATTTCAAAGTTTACGTTCACTAAAATCTTATTTCAATGTTAAGAAAAACCGCATTTCATTCCAAAGGAACTAATTCTATTGTTGTTGTAACATCAGTTGTTGTTGGCTTAACAGCATGCTCTAGGATCATCCCTCTGCGTGGAACCGGCTGTAGAGGGATGAAACTAATTCTGTAGCTTTATTTGGAACAAATCAAGATCCCTCTAACGCTTTATATTTTGTTTTCATTCTTAACAACTCTATCAATAATAGGAATAAATTTTCTGTAAGTATCTTAATGTATCTTAAAAAGTTTTAATGTATTATATAATTTAAACATAACTTCACAAAATTTTAATTCATTCAAAATATTGACCAATCACTACTCACATCGAATAAATATCAACACTAATATTAACAAATATTTGTACAACTTTGACCGTCGTGGCATGGTTAATGTCGAAATTGGGATAATTTAAATAAAAATTATGTAAACTTGTTGTTTCTCCTGAAATAGTGTTTTTGTTCCGTGATGCAAACCATTATAATGATGAAATTAAAAACAAATGTATGAAATGTTTATATAATTTATAATAATATTCTTTCCCACCTTAATAGAATTTAAATTTGCCAAGAAAACCAAAAAAGAAAACGTACAAGAATAAATAAAAGTTTAGCAAACATAAGCTGCGTGTGCTCTATTCAATTATGACGCAGCATACGCAACCAGTTGGTGCTGCTCAACATCAACACCAACAACATCAGCAGCAGCAGCAACATCAACAACAGACTTCTACACCACAGCAACAACAAACTACAACGACACTAAACACTAACAACAATAACAATACAAGCAATAATAACAATTCTACTTCGACGCCTACAACTTCAAATATCTCAGCTGCTAATAACAATCAAACTCAAACTGTAGCTGTACAACAACAACAACATCCAAACAACAATAATAATAGCTATCAATCGCCACAACAACAACAACAACCGAATGCCGCTGGTGGTCAAATGTTTAATCCACAATTACAATCTGGAAATGTATACGTACCAACACATGGTATGCAAGCCGCCCATCATCATCCCCAACATCATCACCACCAGCCGGGTGCCATGTATCAGACAATGATACCAGCAGCCATACCAAGTAATGTTTATGTCAACAATGTCACCGCCAATGTTAATCTACATGGTTGGCCCCATACTCTACCGCATGGCTCTTGGGTACATCCCGGTGGTGGCCCACATTATATACATGGAGATCTGCCACCTGATCAGGTAAGTCATCGATGGTGTTGTAATGTAATGGTTGATGAAATTATGAAATTGGCAAAATTTAAAACTAAACAAATACTTTGTATTATATATATATATTTTAACACTTTTCCGGAGAAACTAAAAATAGTTTATTTTTATACCCTTCAGCATGTGTGGTAGGGTTCTATAGTTAAAACAAAAAGTCCACTTGTTTAAATTTTTAAAAAGGTGACGACTTTTTGTCTTTTTAGGCCTAAGCTAATTATGAAAAGTCTTTTTATCATATTTTAATTTACAAAATTTATTGTTGTAAGAATTATTGAAGAGAAAAACGAGTTTTAAAAAATTTGTACAAAAAAAAATTAAAAATAATCGACTCGATCGACTTATTTAGTATTATACCCACTATAGTTATAGCCATGTCCGTCTGTCCATCTTTATGTTGAAATCAACTTTACAAAGCCACCTGAAAAACCTACATACATGATTGCTACATCAGTATATCTGGTATAGGCCAACTTATATTGTTGTTTAAAATCGAGAAAATCGGCCTGATATAAGCAAAACACCAACACTACCTCTGTATTACTAAGTCATTATCATAGGTAATATGGATATCTAGAGATAGAATCGAAAACAAATATTTTGTTCAATCCTTATCTTAAAGTATACTTTGGTGAAGGGTATAATTCGGCACAGTCGAATAAAGCTCTCTTACATGTTTATATGAAGCTACAGGATCATGTTAAAAAGTACATATAAGATGAAAAATATTTTTTTTGTTTTAAATTACATCTAGGCCTTTAGCCAAACTAAAGGACGTGAGTAGTGCTTTTATACGAGAGATGACATCATATAAGATTTTAATACATTACAGAAAAAAAATATAAACCTACGTGGAAAGTATAATAGGAAATGTTTTTCTTAAAAATTTGGTAAAAGAAACGAAAAAGGTTCAATTAGACGTGCCTTAACCGTAACCATAAAAAAACAGCTGCTCGAACCAAGCTTATGGGCAACAATGAATTTGATTATTGGTGACATGCCATTACGCCATAGCCATAACAGTAAAATGCTTGTGATATGGCTATGGTTACGGCTATGGCGATATGGTAAGTCACGACTAATTGAACCTTAAAGGGGAAGAAATAATGCAAAACATTTTCTGAAAATATAAAATATACAACTATGAATATTATTTGTGAAATTCAAACTGAAAGAAGTAAAATAAATAAAAGTTCGCGCGGCTGAATCGTATATCAGCAGGTTGGTAAATGAGGATAAGTGGAAACATGGTTAAGTTTAACAAGGTGTTCCTCAGGGCGGGGTCCTATAGCCACTTCTATTTAACAACTACATCTCTAAACTCCCCGCACCTCCACAAAGTGCAACGCCCCATAACATTGATGAGCTATACGATCGTGTGAATGGATAACTCGGAGAAATACACAATTTCTGCAGTTATCATCATCGAAGTCTTCAGCAACACTCATCACCACCTGGATGAAGGAGATAAATCTTAACATTGACGTCATAGTCGATGGAGTTCAAATTACGACTGTTAACCACACAAAAAAATTTGATGCCTCAGCTTTGGCAGCCTTATTTACCTACTCAGCTCATGCCACTGCAATCACGCAAAAATTACAAAGTAGAATCAAAGTTATCTAAGCGCTAGCCGGCCGCACTGGAACTGGCTGTTTTCAAATAACCTCCGAACATAATTTTCAAGAGGAGACTAAGGTTGTAAGGGACTAGGAACACAACGTCATGTTGATGCAGCAGTTCCTTCTGTTATGTCATCATAGGAGTCATCCCAACTTCCATAACACATAGTTGGATTCCCCCATAGGGCAATAATAAAAAAAAATTATGTTTTTTTTTCTAAGCTTTATTGCACTAAATTTATATGAATTTAAAAAATTTTGTTGTTTTTTTTTGCGAGATTTAAAATTTGTGTCCGTTGAAAGTGGAGGTATGTTTATATTGCATATATTGTGGTTGCAAAGGCATAAAAGAAAACTTAAGTTTATCTAAAAAGTTATTCGCGATATTGTGGCAGAAGTTTTTTTGCATATTTTCGCATATGGATGGGTCTTACATAGTCATCCGACGAAAAATCGGATTTTGTTTTGTACTATTTTTTTTTAAGAATATGAGTAAAGAGAACTAAGAGCGGTGTTGAATAAATTAAATACATAACAACAATGAGGAACATCCAATAGCTTTTTATTATCAAAAGTTGAATCCTTGCCAGAAAAATTATACTGTCACAGAGAAAGAATGTTTTGGGGCAGTAATGGCTGTGAAAAAGTTCAGGCCCTTTGTCAAAATGATGCCATTTTAGATCATAACTGATTTGAATATTACCCAACATATAAAATCCACGAATAGCTTAATATTTCAGACAATCGTAATTAACGCAAACGAAGATCTTTATATCACAAATGTATACAAGGAAGGTCATATTAATGTATCAAACTTATTGCTGAATGATATACCAATCGATGGAAATTCTCATCATATACTGCTGGGAGACCTAAACTCCCAGAATATTTTATGGGGTTCTTCCTTTAACTCACCAAATGGCAGAATTTGTGAAGACTTTGCCAATGACAACAACCTGGTAATTTTAAACGATGGTTACCCTACTCTACTAAACACCAGGAATACATTAACTGCAGTAGATGTCAAAATGTCTTCCATAAATATTGCTCCGTATCTAAAATGGAGCTGTTTACTAATGCCGGATGTCGTCGATCACTTCCCCATTAAAATTACGAATGCTGTTGATGTTATTACAAGAAAATTTTCGCCACGTTTTATGGAAAGAAACCCTGACTGGTCTCTTTTTCGTAAGAAGGCAGATCTAGCGTTTGAGCAATTTAAAAAATCATCAAACATAAACAAGGAAGCAGCCCAATTAAAACGTATTTTTAGAAAAGCAGCAAACGAATCCATCCCCATCAGCCATAAGCCCACAATAAAGAATAGTCCAGTTTGGTTTAATTCTGATATATCAAAACTGATAAGTCAAAAACATGAAGCATGGAAAATTTTTAAAAGAACTCGAAACTGTCCAAATATAATTAAGTATAAAAACCTTTGTGCGAAAATAAAGAGGGAATGTAGGACTGCAAAGCGAAACACATGGGAGAATTTCCTAAACTCCCTGAATCCCTCAATGGATGTTCGTGTACTTTGGGGTAAAGTAAATAACTTAAGATCTAATCGCATCACAAATTTTCCGACAATTTATGTCAACCAAGACGGCATAAGTCATCCCTCTGAAATCGCTAATTGTTTTGATTCTTTTTGGTCTTCGCTTAGTGCTGATGAAGCTTTCAACTCTGATATCATAAGAACTAAGAAAAATCTGGATATTAATAGTATTCAACAAACTGATGAGTCATGAAATCTTCGTTTCGGAACTGGATGAAACATGATGAAGTCACTAAAAGGATCCACACCATCACGCGATAAAATCAAGTATACCATGGTGAAAAATGCTCCAGGAAATATTAAGATTCGCCTCTGTGAACTTTATAATAATATTTTAGCCTCCGGTGTCTAACCACACGATTGGAAAAACGCAGTTTTAATACCTATACCAAAACCGGGGAAAAGTTCAAATAGTTTGGATGGTTACCGTCCTATATCGCTGTTGCCAGCTTTATCTAAGATCCTGGAAAAAATTTTGGCAAGACGCTTTTGGAGATATACCAGATCCAACTTGTCCAAATTGCAACACGCTTTTTTACCTAGGCATGGAGTTCACACTTTTTGCCACCAACTTGAGGAACATTTGCGTCAAAATCTTAAAAATGGTAAACACAGCTTAGTGCTATCAGAAGACATTGAAAAGGCTTTCGACCGAGTAATATCAACATATATAATAACTGAACTTATTGAATGGGGCATCCCGGGCCAAATTTTAAAACTTTTAAAATCCTTCCTCCTCGACCGCAGAATAGCTGTAAAAGTTGATGGCCATTTTTCTACATCTTACGCTCTGGATAATGGAATTCCACAAGGTTCCCCCCTCTCTGTAGTTCTATATACAGTATATGCCAACTCTATGGCAAAGGCTCTCGAAAATTTACCTGGAATCGATTATGTTGGGATCTACGCGGACAATTTATTCGCCGTGTCTTCCGGAAATCCTGAAACAGTCATTTCGAATTTGAACTATTTGAACTATAGTAATTGTCGCATTGGAGACGTGGATCTTGTAATTTCTGACCGGATGAGAATTTTGGGTTTGTTTTTTACCAAAAATCTTTTATGGAACTACCATGTGAAACAGTTGACGAATGGACTAAGTAAGGTCAATAACCAAGGGGCCCCACATGGAAACGGCAATTAATATCTGTCGCTCCTTAACAATAGGAACACTTTTACATGGTATCACCATCTACGGTTGGACTTCTAAGAAAAACCATAACAAAATCAACACCTCTATGAACATATGTTTCAGAACTGCATCTGGTCTGCTTCGCACAACTCCACTGAACAAATTAAGAAGTGAGGCTAAATTTGTAGAATTTGAAGAACTATTGGAGAACACGGCACGAGATAGTAATAGGCTTCCAGATCTATTACTATCTCGTCTGATGGTCTACATGAATCATTTTGGAGAAACATCAGCTCTACATCTAGCTGCCAGTCATCAGCAACAAACAATATAATCTCAGTTCTGAAAAAAATGGAAATCTCCATACCTCAGAGACCAACCACATCTATAGAGTGTAATACATTTGAGTTATTTTGCAAAGAATAGCACGGATCCTACTTGTTTTAAAAATTTCCACATTTTCCCAAATGAGATTTATTACACCGATGGATCATATCGAAACGGGTTAACGTCTTACACCATAACCAAACAATCTTCAGTTACACGGTTTGAAACCATAAAAGAAGCTAGACTTTCCGATCACTCAGGCATTTTTACAGCAGAAATTGCTGCTATAAAAACAGCGATTACAGTGGCCGTCAAACGAGGTGGAAAAACGTTAATCTGCTCTGATAGCATAAGTGCGATAAGAGCTCTAATGAAAAATCACCATGGTATCTATGATAACATGTTATGGCTGCAGGACAGGCAGATTTTGTTATTATGGATCCCCTCTCACATTGGAATTCAGGGAAACGAAAGTGCAGACCGCGGAGCAAAAAGGGCCTTGGAATTACGTCATGTAACGGAAGTCCCATGCTTCCCTAAGGCCATAAGCAACGCCTTTAAAATAATTCGGGACCAACAAAATCCAACTACTATTAGCAGACCGAAATATAATAAGAATTTAACAAGATCACACTGGAGGAAATACTCGACTCGACTGTAGTAAATCTAACAACATATGCAGTATAATGAGATGTCTACAGCAGCACAATATTACGGATATTTAGGTTTTATTTTATAAGTTTCTTTCTTCAAAATTCACTATTTACGAAATTATGCTTTTTATTTTAATTATTTTTTTATTTCCTGAAATCATTTATTTTATTCTTTATTTTTGTCACAATGTATATGTACTCTATCTTTATCTTATTTTGTAGTTAATCATAATACGAGCGCTTATGGTCTGGTTACCGGCGCCTTTTTCTATATATTTTATAAATTCATTTGTAAAGTATATTATGGATAAATAAATAAATAAACTTAATGCCAGAGAAAGGTAAAGAAGTAGTTACCGAAAGGCCCTTTCAGAAACTGTATATTGATTTCTTAGGAAAGTATCGGAGATCCAAAAGTGGCAATAGTTGCATATTTATAGTCATGGATCAGTCATTCTCAAAATTCATATTCTTGTTTAAAACAAACGAATTTTCATATTGAAATACTTTATTTGAAGATTAAATGGCTACTGTGGCTACAGTTGTTAATATTTTTTCCTTTTGTAGATATTGATTTTTTACCGCTTCTTCATATAAAGGAAACCACTGTGGAGCGCTTCTTCACTACGTCCAAAGGATATATGCACTCATTCTGTCGAAGTAGCAGAATTCCTTGCACTTGATAAACATGCAGAGCCTCCAAATTAAATATTAAAAAGTTGTTTATACTGCTACAAGAACAGCAACTAGTATATAACATACAAAATAGGTTAAATTTTACTTTAAATGTCCCACCAAGCTGTTGGATTTTTTTTAGCATTTCTTCAATAATTACTTGCTGCTATTATTCGACTATAACTTTGTTAGCTTATGTAAAATTTTGTCTCTATAAAAGTTTGCTGAATATTATTAAACAACACCATTCATCAGCATTGTTTTATCTAATTGCTGTCACTATTTATAAGCTACAATGTGTTGAGGTTGATGAAATACAAAATAAAAAAAAAAAAAAACATTCGAATCCACCTAATTAAACCCAGTTTTGGCAATTGAAAAGGATTATGCTATTGTCAAAGACAAATTAAAGACGAACGCCATAATTATTATAAAAAAAAAAACTCAATATGCAGAAAGGTTGTGAACGTGATTATTTGTAATGGATTTAATGGATAAACATTGTGGGACCTAATTTAATTTTGCTAAAAAATATACAAAAAAGTAAAAACTCAATTTTTAAATTGAAAAAAGCAGTTGAAACCATGTTTTGGATACAGTCGGAATATAAACAATTTTCTTGTTGTTTCGATTTTCATTAGCATTCATCGGCATGTTTGGAGACAGTTGTTGTATGCAATAACCTTTAACTTACAATATAGGGAAATAAAATTTGAGTATTGTTTATCAGCATTCAATCATATTTCTTACATGCAAAGTTAGATTGAAGTTTTTTTTTTATTTGACAAACCATAAATCCTGTAAATTCTGACTAAATTAAAAAAAAAAAATCCTGTAAATTCTGACTAAATCATTAATTAAGAAATTGATGCCAAATCTAAAAAATATGTACATATATTAACAAATCATCAATAATTTTATTTTTAGGGTGCTCCAGTCCTTCAACCAATGGGTGCTATGCCCGTTACTTTGCAAACACCAAATGCTTTAGGTGGCGGCCAACTAATGAATCCTAATACCATAAGTTGCGGTAACCGAGGATCTCGCCGTGCTCGGGGACGTAGTGTCGTTAATGGTTCAAGACGTGGTGATTATAATATGCAACGACAACACCCCCAACCAGAGGGCAGTCCAGCTCCACAACAATCCTTGCAAAACAATCAGCAAGACATGCAACAGCAGCAACAAGCACAACAGCCATCGGATGGACAACAAATGATGACAAGCTTACCGCCATCATATGTGCCACATCCTCAATATGCTGCTCATGCATCACAATATCCGTACGGCTATCCAACCTACTTTACACCGCAACAACACATGATACATCCTGGCCAAAGTGCTGCAGCTCAACAGGCTACCGGTACACCACTTTACTTTTCTGCAATGCCAGTCTATAATGGAGCACATATGTACAACTATGGATACTATCTGCCGACCGTTATGAATCAATCGGAGTATCAGTATGCAGATGAAGTTGGCGTTGGTGGTCCACTGGGCGATGAACGTCAGTCGGGTGTGGAAGGCGGTGCCATGATGTGGCATCAACAGGCCATGTATCCCGATGAATATGGCATGAGTCCAGCTGATATGCATGCCGTCTCCTCAGATGATATGAATCACAGTGCCTCCGCGATGGGTTCGGCCAATGAAACTCCCAATCTTTTGAGTCCCAACTATCCCCCCATGTATGAACAAATGACACAACAAATGGGAGTTATGCACATTTATGATGATCCTCAAATGGGTCAAATGCAAGTAATGCATCCTCAAACGGGTGTGCCACAGGTTAGTAAAAAAATATTATATTTCTATATATGTTTTCTCATTTTAAACAATTGTTTTCCCAAAATCTAGATGGAAGAAGAATTATCTGAATGTGGTTCACAACCATCGGCACCCATACAGATGGTGCCACCCATACAAGTGGTACCAGCTGCAGCAGCAGCAGCACCTCCTATGGCTCTGCCAGCAGCAACTAACGAACAAATTATACATCAGCAAACACCACATCTTATACCAGTTGCAGGTGGTGCTATAATGCCAATTGATGAGCCACTTACACCCAATGCAACACCTCAGCATCAGATTCAGCAACAACCACATCAACAACAATCACTTACTGGGGGTAAGTTTATGTTTATTTCATCTAAAATTCAATTATTAACTTGGCAACATATTGCAGCTAGTTTCAGTCTAAATTACTCGACAAATATTTTAGTTTAAATACTTACATAATTGATGCTTGTATATAGTATTGTTGTCAAGTTTTGTATTTTTTCTATTGTTTCTTTGAGAACCATAGTACTTGTATTATGTTTTTATTTTTGTTTATGGAAAAAAGGTTTATTTTAAAGAATAATGGGATTACGATAAGAACTTTGTTTTAACCAAAACTAATTCACTCTTTGTAAACGTAGTAAGTCTTACAAAATGCTACATCTTGTCAGATTTCAAAAACAAAATATATGGAACTGTAATCTCTTGCGAATATTTACAAAATAAAAACAAAGTCAAACAGTTCTTATAAATATGCAAGAGCTAACTACATGATGAGTTTAGAATATTTGCTACTCTTGCAAACAAAAAAAGCCAATGGACATATGTTTAGATAAGCGCGTAATGTAGTAACTACCATTTTAAGCATTCATGCGATGGAGAACCATTTAAAATTAATCAAAGTTCTTCTTCAACACCCATCTGAAGAATGTTTATTACCTTTGATAATTGTTCAATACATATTACTCTGTTGATATTAACTCATAACAATTAGCTGCATTGTATTTTTTTAAGAGAAACTCGATTGGCTGCATTCAATTGATCCCTTTGTGTTGCCTGAAAAGGGAATAAAAGGGAGAGAAGTAAAGATGAAAAGAGAATTTAAATGTTAGTAAATAGCACAAGTGATTTAGTTGAAATATTAGAGGAGGAGAAAATTAGTAAGTTCCAAATCATTTGAAGGATCTTAGGTGACCGCGAGATACCCATGTTCGCATTAGGTAACCAATTACTATTCCAACTTCATGTCCTATAGTTCAGAAAGAATGTCAAAGGAAGGATGACCTAGAAACTTAATGCGTACATCTTCTAATGCTGGACAATGACAAAGAAGTGAAAAATAATCTCATCCGTCTCTTCTAAAGAAGTCATTGTAGGGCAATCAAAGTCTCCTCGCATGATTGCATAATAGTCCCTGGTTCAACCTACGCCATACCATTCTTGTATTCATACAGGTGGGTTCACTGCACTGCTTACATGTGCATAACGGAATGCCGCATTGTATCGAATATGTATCCGTCAGGCATCATGGCACCTTTTATCGCCAGGTCCTCAGCAACACAGTTTTCTATTATATCTCTGTGTTCACGCACCCATATGAGTACGACTGTTAATAGTCTAGCCATTCCATTCAGGTCTAGATTCGATGTCGTGTAAACACCTAACAAAAACTTTATTGCATCTTGACCCCAGTATACAAATTTCTATTACAGAAATATATTACTTATTGGCAGTCATATGAATGTTTTGGAAATAGTTTAATTTAAGTTTTTTCTTGTAATGATTTGAAACATCTTCCCGACTGTATAAAAATCCTGCCCTACTATGTATCATCATTAGAGAAGATAAAAAAATACACACAAATCGGTGTTTATAGCAAGAAAATAAAATGTTATGAAAAAAGCGACAAAATAAAGAAAAAGCTGTTTGTCTTGTCTGTTCATCATCATACATGCTATGACGACTGTGAGTTTTGCTAACAAATAGTGTTACAGTCAGGACTCAGGAATAGGGCTCTAAAACAATGGTCGGCACACGTAGTTGTTTATCTGTAAACAACAGAAATGTCAACGAAGTTCATAAAAATGTTCAAATAAACAAAAATCACAATTAATAGCTGATCAGATAACAACAAATAGAGAAACAATTTATTATTTATCAGAGATCAGAAATTAAGAACCGAAAACATAAAATTTTAAGTTTTCTTCGAAAAAAAATAAAAATACATTTGCGTTTAAAATAAAATCCTTTTTTTCAGTTCAAAAACAAACAAAAAAAAAAAAAAACTGAAAAGATACAAAATAATTTTGTACTAGAAAATTTTGTAAAAAAAACCTTTTTTTTGTGTACGAAACCCCTTTTTCTTTTAAGCTGCCCAAACACGATTGATTTGTGCGTGTGATTGAAAATTTTCAATTACTTGTGATTTGGTGCGCGCATAGCCACATTAACAAGTAACAAGACGTCGAGCACGAACAACTTTAGAAACAATAAATAGGAATAAATTTGAATTTTTCATTTATATATTGGGTGTATGACTTAAAAATGTGGGATTTTTTTTATAAATTTATTCAAATTTTTGGGAAATCTTAAGTATGACCTTTTGTCATCTTTCTGGCAACATATGGATTCCGAGCCAGAAGAATTACTCATCTTTTGAAGCCAAAAAGGAATCAATCCAATTTCGGATACTCTGTTCTGAAGCGTATCCCGGAGAGACCGTTCTGCATCGATCGAAACAAACAGTAGTCGGACAGCAGGTCTGGACTATAAGGCGGGTGAAGAAAAACTTTTTAACAACTTCTTTCTAAATACTTTTTAACAGGTATCGCAACATGTGGCTGAGCGTTGTCATGATTGAATATTGCGGTTTCATGTCTGAACGAATATTCTGGGAGTTATTCGACCAATGATCGCTTTAAAAGAATCAGTTGCGTTCGGTACAGGTTCCCTGTGATGGTCGGGACAAATTTCAGGAGCTCATAGTTTGCTCCCACCAAATACCGAGAATTACCTTAGCGCCATGGATATTTGGCTTTGGTGTCGATTCGGCTGGTTGGTCGGTCCTCACATATGATCTCTTACGCTTCGTTTTATCGTAATGATTCGTTGCAAAATGATTTTCTCGGACATGCAAAATCGCCTTTCAAAGTATCTCGCATGATGTAATAAGTACAATATTTGTTGCTGACAAGTGCATAGGTTTTGTAAATAGTCTTTG
This sequence comes from Calliphora vomitoria, assembly GCA_942486065.2. NCBI lineage: Eukaryota > Metazoa > Arthropoda > Insecta > Diptera > Calliphoridae > Calliphora > Calliphora vomitoria. Next base: position 52,814,734 of record OW818031.2, on the reverse strand, counting down.
ACAAAAACTTTATCAACTTAAACACAAAGCTTTTGTTATTTTAGCATATTAACTAAAAAACGGCCGTTAAATTTTAATTATATTTGAAAAAGAACAACCGTTTAATAGTGCTTTATCCAAATTTCATTATATGAAATCTTTTTATTCACATTTTCATTCATATTTTTTTGATTTAAAAATGTTTTTCTATGAAAATAAAATTTATTATTTTTTCAAAATAATTTCACTTTGACAAAAACCAAGCACTTTCAAAGACAGATAAATAAAAATCAGCTGTGTTGTTGATTTCACCTTACTTGGTGCATCCTGGTATCTCGGCTTCAATTCGTATGGTACCGAATATTCTGCTTTTGGATGAATCTTGAGTTTAACAACATTCATTGATCATTGCCTTCAATTCGTGGTTTTCAAACTTTTTTGCCTGGCCTGAGCAATCTTTGTGTTCGTGTCAAAATCAACACTTCTGATAAGCGCAAACTATCTCTCGCACGTTGAAACCGATGGAACACTTTCCCTATAAGCTTTGGTGAGCAATCGTTGTGCTTCAGCGGATTTTTTTTTTTAATTAAATAAGAAAAGCAAAACTTCCCGCATACGACGCTTTGTTAGTACAAAATTCGATATTTTCGAAGGAAACAAAACTTTGTTGTTTACACTATAATGTTCAATAACTAAGTGAGAATAAGTGACAGATAATCAAAAACTGCGTTAAAAAGATACGCCATTAAATCCAGCATTATTATTAATAATTTATAGCACAAAAAAATAAAAATTTAAGTCCGAAAAACGTTTGGAAAACGTTTCTTGATCAAATATTTTTTCACCAACCATTTCAATCTTTATCTTAAGGTATGCTTTGTGGAAGGGTATATAAGAACCGGCATAGCCGATTATAGCTCGCTAATATATTTCTAAAACAAATTTAGTGAAAAATCTTGCAATTATACAAGTCATGAAACAAATGTCCCTCCAAGGCATGAATTCAATATTGCTTTTTTCCCTTTTTTAAAATAACTACAATTTTATAAAATTGAATATTTATTACTTTTCATAAAAAAGAAATGCTTCTGAGGTCAATTATTTTGTAATCTTAATCTAAAGTGTTTTCTCTAAATGAAGAAAACTATAAAAAAATCTAAATGTAATATATAAAGCCAATACTATAACACATAGACTTTGAGTAGCTTGGAAATATGTCCCTATATGTAGAAAAATTCCAACTCAACAACAACATCAATCATTTCTAGTATGTACTTGTTGTATTAGACTTGTGTGACGTTTTCTTTTGTTTTTTTATTTTTTTTGGTGAGCTGCCACTAGAGCATACTTGATTATTATTGTTTCTACAATAGAAAATATTGAATTTTGTTGCTGCTAGCTAGCTATTACTATTGCTTAGGTTCTTAGCAATATCCATCACATGTTGTTTATAGTAACCCATATACACTACAGCTAGTGTACATCTACAATATCTATATTATATTATTTTGTCCATTGTTATCAGTAGGGGGCGGATTTTCATGCATTTATTATTGGAAAATATGCGCCTAAAATATGCTTCAAAAAAATCAAAATATGACCTAAAAGTTTAAAAATATGCACTTATATTTTTGTGCAGAAACATATAATAATAAACAATGGATCGTGCAATTTCCAAAAAATACACAACAGTGTTTCAAGAAGTTAGGATTCTTTAAATTATACCAGGAAAAAATATATAATTTTTCTTCTGAGATTTGTAACGCAGATAGAAATCAATTGGTTACTTTATACATTTCATGTAATCTAGTGTAAAAACAATTGTCACTTAAGTGCCTCAAATTATTCTATAGTGTAGTCACTTTAAGCATTAACTGTGTAGTGCTTTGTCTCTAAGTTATCTAAAAGGGTCAATTGACCCTATGCTTAGGACATGCACGTGTTAAAATAACTAGTAAAATCAGTAGTTCAGGACAGTCTCCTAACTCTGCTATGAAATGGCTGCCCAGGACCTGTAATTGTGGATGTGAAGTTACAAAATCTTATAAATCGAATCGATGAAAACAAATATGAATGTTTTTGATACATTGAATGAATTTTTGATACATACATAAAAAACTCTAGACTTTTTTGAATCAAAATGATTTGAAATGATAATTTTCAATTGCTGATATAGAAATTAAGAACTTAATGCCAGTTTCTCGATGTCGGAAGAAGTTAGTCGATATCATTTGATAATATTTCTACAACAAATTCTACAAAAAAACTTTTTGTCCAGACAATATGTTGCCCATTGACGACAAAAAATTTAATTTTTATTAAAAACTTGGATAATATGCATATAAATATGCATTTTGAAGTAAAATATAACAAAATATGCATTATCAATAAAATATGCAAAAATATGCACTAACAAATCGACGCCATTTTACAGCAAAATGTGCGATTCGGATAGATAATAAGTCTACATTGTATTTGGGGGTTCGAGAAAAAACATGCATTTGCATATAAATCCGCCCCCTAGTTATCAGTTTCTTTTTATTATTATATACATACATACATACATACATATATACTTTTTGCATTTTCATTGGAAACTACCATGAAGTTTGTATAAATTTTAATCGCAAAACAAATTAACTATGTACAATTTTCAAAAACTATGTATTTATTTGAAATACAACGATTTTTATTAATTTAATGTTTTGTAGAGGAAAACAACAAAACAAGATCAGTAAACTTAATGACATAATTTGATAAATTGCAGCAGTAGCAGTATGTAAAACACATTTTTATTTGTTCAGAAGGTAGAGTAGTAAAGGATTTTTACCAAAATTATAGATAGAAGCCAGTGGAAAATATAAAGTACTTTCTGGTCAGCTATGACACTTTGGTTTCATTATGCCATATCTGTATTGAATTTTTTGTAGATTTCGTATCGTTCTTATTAAATTTTCTAGCAAAGCAAAATTTCATTTCCACTTCGAATGGAACTCGCTAAGCAGTTTGAAAAGTGCTAATTGGAAACCATACACTAGCTATATTACTATTTGTACAACAAACTAGTTCTCTGTGGCTGCTAGAATATTCAGTAATAAACAATAATCAGATATTTGTCTTAAGTTTTTGAAAATTAAATCCTGTGAAATATACAAATTCGATGACCACATGGCCGTTCGTGTTATCGTTCACACTGATGATGCAGAAAATCCAATAATAGAGAGTAGATTCACATGCTATTTTTAATAACAAATAGAGAGCAGTACAAATAAGTGCTATGAGGCTTAGTGGTTAGTACATTTGACTAGAAATCGAAAGTTTGTGAGTTCAACACCGCTCTCTAATAAATGTATTGTTTTCTTTTTTTTTTCTAAAATCTGAAGTGTTATGCAGAGTGTGCCAGTCGGCCACCTGCAATGACATCTCCATCAGAGATCAGGAATGAATAACTTTTTTGCTACTCATACGCACATATGATATTATATGTATGATTGAGTAGCCATCATTGAAATTAAAATACTCTGACGTACTCATACTCACAATAACATTGATTTATAAGTATGCGTAGCATTAAATACGCAGCAGTTCTAGGAGACTGTCCCGAACTAGTGATTTTACCCATCATTTTGGGTGGGAACTAGTTACTTCAATAGCTATGTGACTAGTTATTTTAACACGTGCATGTCCTATTAGAGAATGTATAATAGCTGCTGGTCCAAAGTAGTCAACGCATTGGATTCACATATTGGTTAAATAGCGTCAGTTATCTTACTAGCTACCTAACTGGTAACTTGTTATGAAACGATTGCTTGTAAACAAACCTTTCTTCGACAACTCTCCAATGGATTGCTTCTGGTGTGTTGAGTAACTACTTTCTACAGTGCAGTACAAAATAAACGTTTAAAGTGACTTCACTATAGGTTACTAAGAGACACTTAAGTGACTATTGACTTCATGCTATGTTACATGGGATATCAGTATACTTAATTAAAAATAAAAATTAACTGTATGAGAATTATATCAACACAATTTGCATAAAACCAGTTTCAACGAATTACACACAAAACGTTTAAAGTGACTACACTCCAGATTACTTAAAGGTATTTAAGTGTCAATTGTCTTCATGCTAGATTACCTGGGATGTATAAAGTAACCAATTGGTTTCACTCTGCACTACAAAGAGCACATACGTGTCAAATGATCAAAATATATAAATTGACGATTACTGTCTATAAGGGATACATTGACTACTTGCTTAACTGCTGGGTATGAATCCGACTTCGACATCATACTCATAAGAACACAAATCTGTTTGATTCATAAATAACCTCAGCCTGACGTGATAATTTTAGGAAAATACTCATGATACTCACTATTGATTGAACTCATTCGAGTCATGAATGTTTTTTTTTTGTGTAATTATACAGAATTCGGCAACACACAACCACCTCATAATGAGTATTTTAATGTTCGTATTCGAATCATACTTATTTTGCATCGTCTATACAAATTGAGTATGGTAGAGTCGAAATCAACAACGTCATAAACGTTGTTAACCCATTTCGCTCCGCTGTTCGATTTTTCGAACAGTAAAAATCATCTTTTTTCAAAAAAATGTTTATGTATGAAAAAGTTGGAATTTCAGTAAAATTTTGGTATCAATGTTAAGTCTTATCTATCAGCTAATAAAAAAAAATTAACCCCCGTGACCATCCCCCTCCCCCTCGATGCTAGGGGTAAATTTCTACAACCAATATTTTTAGACACTTTTTAAATTAATTTTTAAAAATAATTAAAAAAATAAAATTAAAAAAATAAAATTAAAAAAATAATCATGAGGAATTATTGCCAATATTGCCAACTGTTTCATAAAATATAAAAAAAATTATTTACATGCACATGCGTAACTTCACATATGTGTAAACTTGACTGTTCGAAATTTCGAACGCTGGCGCTTATCCTATAGTTACTGACTGACGATGACATTTTTCATTCTTTGTGTTATATTTGACTCTCATTAGTGTGTAAAAGCTGTTCTTTATTATATTTTTCTTTTATCGAGTGGTATTTGAATTTTATAACCAAATTTTGTGAAGAAAAGGTGAATATTTTGTATATAATGTACATCTGAATAGTGAATTTCAAGTTTTTTGTGGGTTTTATATTGTGTTTTCCATAAATAAGTATGAGTACACGAAAAAAAGTTTTGTCTATGAAGGAGTTGGATGAAATAATAGCCAATTGGAGTGATGATGACGGCGATATTAATTGCGTTAATATTCTTCCACCTGATCGTGTCGATGAATTAACGGATGAAGAGACACTGAATGATGATGAAATAGCCTTAAACTTATATCCAAACCTAATAAAGGGTTTTGCGCTTCGGGAACCGTTCGTTCCAATCGACTGGCTGGTGGATCTGATCTATTAAAAACCGGTAAAGAATTACCAAGGGGTGATTATGATTATACATTTGATGTCACACAAAAAATATTGCTATGTAGATGGCAGGACAACAAAGAGGTCACCATGGCAACAAATTTCGACGTTGGAAACAACATTGGAAAAAAGCATCGACATCCAAAAACAACCTGGAAGCTGGTCAGCCAACCATGTTACACAATTATAACAAGGGCGATTTGTACGACAATGCAATCCAGAACTACCGAATCAATATACGTGCAAAGAAATGTTATTGGCCTTTGTGGTGCACTACTTTGAATTCGGCAGTTGTGAATGCTTGGAAATTGCATTGCTTGATTGCAAAACACAAAGATGAGAAGCCCATGAGTCAAAAAGAATTCAAAATCTTTGCGACAGAAGCTCTTCTTTTGACTGAAAGGAAAGAAACTACCGATGATGATGATGTCAACGATAACGAATATCGCTCATCAAATCTTCCAAATATTCAGGGAAAACACATTGTCATCAGAAATCCGGAGGGAAAACATCGTCGTTGTCAACTGAAGGGTTGTGATAAGCCGACAATTTATATGTGCGAGAAATGCAATATTCATCTACACACAAAATGTTTCAAGCTAAAACATAAATAAAAGCATTTTTTCGCAACATCTATTTCTGCAATTTTTTTTATTTAAGAAATTATAATAAATAATAACAACATGAATTTAAATAAATATTACTTTTCACAAAATTTAATAACTTTTGTACCATTTCATTCAAAAATAATAAAATAAAACAAAAAACAGCAAATAAATCCAAATGTTTTATTTGCATACAAAGCTGACATATAGGATAAGCGCCAGTGTTCGAAATTTCGAACAGGCTTTTCTGGGAAAACGAAAAATCGGAACATTTTTTTGACTAGATTTTTACAATCAGTGGGTCCTAATTACCCTAAAAAAGTATATATATTTTTTTAAATAAATAAAAATTTAATCGCGGAGCGAAATGGGTTAAGTATGAGTATGATAATTACCTCAAACTCTACGAGTGGATATAAGTACAAGAAATTTTGAGTCATGATTCAACTCTACTAACTTTTTCACTACTCATTGCTGATCTCTGATTCCCATTCAACAGACATTAACATTGCGCGTAGGTTGAAAATTCAATAGTAGTAAATCTTAGTGGCTAACTAATTTGACGTTGCGGAACTAGTTGAATGAATTGCAGAGCATTTATAGATTGTAAAAATAGAATTTTTCATACTACCTTTGACAAGTTACCTCTATTCCTCTGAATTATAAAAATTATAGGTATACTCTTGCATATTTACCAAAAATTTGATTCCTGCCTAAATATTGATATAATTTAATTAAAACAAATTTTGCATAATCATTTAATTATTTGCTTTATAACATAAAGCAATATTTAAGAAATTTTTGTTTCGCTCTTAATTTACTTCTCATTAGTTTGAGGAGCACTTGAACCGATAAGCTCGGCCTTGATTAGATTAGTAATACCTTATTCTAAAAATATAGCAAAAGCCATAAACTAAAAATCTAACAAAATTGTTCCAAATAAACTTATCATTTTAAAATCTAAACTATTTAACAATTTAATTCGACAGTTTTAAATTTATTGCTAAAGTTTTCAATGTCTTTTATACACAAGTCTATGGATTTTTATTGAAACCTTGAGGGGTATATAATATTAAGACACTTTCAGATATCAATTTCTTTTTAGTAAGTAGTTAATAGTTAAAATAGGATTTTTTTTCGTTACTTTCTAAATTTGTAAATGCAAACATTTTTTTATTTTTTCCTTATTTCAAAATTGAGTTCCAATATGAAATATGAAATTTTATTTCCTTTTTTAAAATGATTCTTTAATATTTTAATCTTTGATTACCAATATACCACAGGGTCACGTTATTATAAATTTTATTAATACTTTCCCTGTACATACATAGTTATTTATTCGTTTGGTTTTTAGTTTTGTTATTGATATATTTATACCATGATTTATAATACATATCTACAATACGTTCATGAAAATGTGTAGCAACAATAAGTTGTATTTCTATATACTTTTTTTTAGAACATTTTTATTCTATCGCCCTACTTGAGTCAAAAGAAAAACTGTACGCGTTCAATGTGTCGTATAAAAGCACTTATGTATGATAAGATTTCTTAAGTTATTTAAGTCGCTAAATGCAATATAGATTAAGTTTTTCTATTTTTTATTTTCTTGAACATTTGTTCGAGTATTTGTTATTTAATATTGATAAACGAAATTGTATTACTAATATTTTATTTTTCTATAATTTATTGTTAATTAATTTGTTGTTAGATATATGTCGCAAATGTCGGTCTATATACTTGCTGTATATTAGATTCACACATATAATTAACAAACAATTTGAAAGAGTTATGTCGAAATTTTAATTGCCCTTTATTAGTTTAATGTGCTCTATCGTTGAGGAAGACTTTCATGAACTATTATTTATGAAATATAGTTCGGCAGAGAAAACAAGATGTTCTCTTGTGTAATGTTATGTTTTAATTAAGCATAAACTGACTGTTGTCAAACTGATTTTTGTTTGGCAACACTTTACCGCTAAAATTGGAAAATTGGGACCACCTTTATATGAAAGCTATCCATCACTACAACTCAATCGAAACCCCTTTAAAAACTGACAAAGTAACACTCGTGTTTTATGTGTCAAAACTGATAATTATTTCTCAATATGTTCTGATAAAATGTTCAATTCTACATAGATTAAAAAGCAACGTATTATGCATGCATGTGGTAATGTTTATTCAGAGCAGGTGGATAATTTTCTCCAGTAAGTACATAGAGTACAAACGAAATATATAATTTATTAACTTTATTTGTCTTAAAAAGGATATTTGCTAGGGTTCCTAATTTACCCCGAGTTTTTCCATTCCTGGTAAAAATAAAAAAATCGGTTCATTACCGTGCTTTTTTAATAATAAATTAAGCCTAACAAAGACCAGAACAATTGTTCAAATAATCGGACTTAAATCACTCTTTAGGACTAGGATTTTTGTTTACATGGTTTGGTATGACCTATATTAGTTTTTGTGTTTTGATACCCTTCACCTTCGTCGCGTGATTTATTTTTATACGAAACTTTTTTCTGTTGAATTGTTTTTGAACACCAAGTTTTGAAGAGTTTTATGATCGTTGAAGTAATTTTCGAAAGTGGGCCTTATATGGGAGCAATGTTAAATAATGAATCGATTCGCACAAAATTTGTAGGCGTGATTTATAGGGTGTATGACTTAAGAATGCTAAATTTTTAGCTTGGGGCCTAGCGTTGTTATTATGGAATATTACGGTTTCACGTCTGGCCAATGCTGATGGACACTTCAGTTGCGTTCGGTACAGTTTCTCTGTGATGGCCAGGTTTCAGTAGCATATTATAGATAAGACCCTTTTGGTTCCAACAAATACAGAGCATTACCATAGGGCCATGGATATTTGACTTTGGTGACGATTTGGTTGGTTGGCCGGACTTCATATACGTTATGTTATGGATCCATTTTTCATAGCAAATAATGAATCGAATCAAGCAGCATTTCAGACATATAAAATCGTCTTTCAAGATCTCTCAGCTTTAATTGGTATGGTAGCCAATTTCACCGCTGTTGGATGAATCTTGCTGCTTGCAAACGATTTGAAGTAGCTGATTGAGTAGCTCGCAATGATTTGGCAAGCTCTTGTTGAGTTTTACAACAATCTTCATGGAGTAGTGCCTCCAATTCTTGGTCTTTAAACTTTTTAGACTGGCCTGAACGGCGATCTTTTTCCTCCGTGTCAAAATCGCCACTTCTGAACCTCTTATACCATCTCTCGCATGTTGAAACCGTTGGAACACATTCACCATAAGCTTTGCGCTTCAGCGGCACTTTTTTTTCAAATTAAAGAAGTAAAGCAAAACTTCCCGCATATGACGCTTTGTTGGTACAAAATTCGACATTTTCGAAGCAAACAAAACTTTGTTGTTTACACTATAATGTTCAATAACTAAGTGAGAATAAATGACAGATATGTACCATTAAAAAAAGTCATAAAAACCGCGGACAAAATTACGCTTATATTGTTAATCCTGCATTTTTAAGTCATACATACACCCAATAGATGCTGTCAAAATGACCAAATGACAGAAATTTGGTTATTTATGGGTCGATTATGGATTGCAACCGAACTTCAGTTGCGTTGCCAGAGGGCAACTGGTTGCCAGTTTTTCAACAAATGATAGCTGCCAGTTGCCATCTGTAATACCATTTAGGCAACTGACAACGCAACTGAAGTTCGGTTGTCATCCATAATCGACCCATTAATCATAATATTTCTGAGCCAAATGATTTTCTGTTGCTAGTTCGAAAAAATCTGCGGATATAATAGAAACATTCGATTGAAAACCAAACCAAAATGAATCTCTACTGACTTAAGAAAAAAGCTTATATAGAAATTCCCGAAATTGTCCGATACAAATAGCCCGGGAATCTCAAAAAAAATATTTCCGGGAATTCCCGTGTAATTTTTCTCGATTAGGAACCCCAATATTTACTAAAAAAACAAAAGATTATATAGTAAGTAGTAGCTTGCTTTTTTTCATTATGTACAGTGAGACCTCGATTATCCGTAATTGTCGTGACCGGGAGCATTCTGGATAATCAATTTTCCCGGTTAATTGAGTACCAATTTTTAGTAGTTTTTTAATAATGACAGTTTTTCGATAATGACATTTAAAGCGCCATATTTCTCACTGATTCATCGGTTGGATCAAAGTCGTCCAATTTGTTGGGAAAAATTTCACGAGAACGTTTTCAGCATTGATTTTACTATCATCTTCTAGAGCGATTTTCTTAAAGTTCTCAGTCACTTCTGGTACTAAGTTATTGTTAAACCATTCTCATGGACATTTTTTAAAGCTCTTTCCAATAATGCTTTGTGTACCAGAGGTTAGTCTCTCCTTTGAGACCTTGTGTCATTCTATGAAATTTTCATTATGGCAAGCTAAACTTCTCTCAAGTAAACACTTTCCATTCTTTATTATCTGGAGATTTTTTTCATTGATTTGAATTCATTCAATATTTCCTCAAAAAATTGTGGCAGCTAATCAGCTGAATATTTTTCTCCTGCAGCATTAACTTTGTGAATACAATGTAGTTTTTTTCTTAAATTTTGAGTGGAATATTTTAGACTTTCCTTCACTGTTAAACCAGAAATTGGAGTTCCTTTAAATGGTTCCTTCCGGAACCATTCTTAAACAGCAGTTTTTTAAAAGTTTTTCGGTTTCCGAAGCCAATAACAGAATCACTTTGATTTTTATAATGTCTAACACTCCTCACGCCAAATGCTATCAAAAATCGATGGGACAATATCAAAAACTTTTGGCCTTACAAATCGATCGAGCGAATTCCCCTTTTTCGTTTTATTCACATTGTGTTTGATTGTTCAAAATAATCGATGCAAAAAAATTTTAATCGATCCAAAAACATTTTCTTTTTCTTTCCCGGATAATTGATGTTGCCGGTTAATCGAATCACGGATAATCGAGGCCTCACTGTATTTAAAAAAATTATAAATCATATGGTTTGTTGTTAAACTTAAAACCTCATCATCTGCAATTCTGTGGAAAAATTATCAAATAAAAGCATAACAAATGCGTTTACATTACATTTGCTTTTGTGCCAATATACATATACTATATATTAAAAAAAAAAATGAAATAAAACAAATTAAATACAACACAACTGATTCATATTTGGTATAAAAAAAAAAAAAATAAAACGCTTTAACGTAACAATGAACGGAAGGAGGCTTTTTTCAATATTGTACCGAGTACATACTATTTCCATACTGTGTTGGAACAAAGTCTTTGTTACTAGACACAGAAGAAACAATAGGAATTTATTGTTTTTTTTTATATAAAAGTCAATGACTGAGTTTTGATAAAAGATCAACAACCAACAATAACAAGAAAAATATTTTATTTTTTTATAAAAATAGATTTTTGTTTTGTTTATGTAAGAAATGTTATGACATGGATAACAGAAATTTACTCTTCCAAAGGATGTTTGGCCATGATAAGGCAACAATTGATGTGTGCCGTATATAAGTGGAAATAAAAAGCCGCTAATACTTTTTAAAAGTTGTAAATTTTTATTGATTTATGGCGGTGTTTTGTAGTCAACAGGTGAAGGTTTTATTTTTCGTTGCGAGTTGTAATATATATAAGAATATACATATATAAGTGTGTCATTTCGTATGTAATTTACATATTCAGGGCTCTATTCCTGTTCTCACTTTCACCACTTACCATATTATGTAATTTCCTCAGCATTTCTAAATATAAATGTTTACACGTTAATTATTTAACCTTAATTATATAATTTTAGAAACTTTATTTAATATAAATATTTTTGTAATTATGCTTCCAAAAATATACTGTGAATGGTGAAAGTGACAACTGGAATAGCCCTGATTTTTGATTTGAGGTTATGAGAAGACACATTTGTGGAGCACCATTATTTAAAAACTGGAAATCATAATTGCTTATGAAGGTATAAGTCGAGATAGGCTAATTGTGAAATATCCTTACATATGGCTTTAATAGCTTGCCAATTAATCTTAAAGTCCAAAAAAAAATAAAATAAAAATTGAGTTGTAATAATTTTTTATTGAGTAATTTCAAAACTTTGGTGTTTGAAATTGATTACCGCCTTTGTATACTATTCTAACAAGCCACCACCATTCATTTTTCATCTAAAGTTCCGGGAACATTGAGGTCAATTTAAAATTCTACATCTCGCTCCATAAACCAATGTTTTACAGATTTGGTTAGCTCATTCCATTGGTCCAAACAAATTTTTAAATTGAGGAAATGCGTCTTCTAAGATCCGTTTGTACTATGCTCCAGTAATTTTTTTTTCAATTTCAAACACCAAATCTATTGTGTCATAGTAGGATACGGCACTCGAGCCATAACCATTAAATTTTGGAAATAAGGGCTGTATTCATCTGGTACATTAGGTTAGGATAGCTTTCACAGGTAGCCGTCCAAAGCCTTTCGTCTTGTGTACAGCTCACGTGGGCCCATTGATTGTTCCCTTTGTGTTACCTGAGGAAGAGAAAATAAAGGAGAGAAGTAAAAGAATAGGCTCTCCCTAAGAGTTAACTCTACTCTCAAGAAAAAGTATACTCCCATGTTCTGGAAAACGCAGCGTTTTCCAATTGCATACGTTTTGAAAAACGCATTTCAGCATGTTCTGAAAACCACGCGTTATGCTATTCGTTTGAAAACGCCAAATTTCTAGTGTTTTCGTTTGTTAGAACATCTTTTTGGCGTTTTTAAATCGAAAATGCAAATTTTAAGCGATATGAGTTTTTCAGAACATGGGCGATAGATACAAGAGGAATTATAGTTAGAGCAGTTAGAGGAGAGAAGAATTCAAAGAGCGCAGACAATCATGCAACAGAAACGGGGCCACTATGAGGTGCCATTTGCAAGTCCGGTCTTATTAACCATCTGCTTTTCCTAATAAAGGCATCTATATAACTTAATTCCTTCCCAGCTAATTCGGATCGTTCCCCTAAAAGTCTTGCACGCAGATCACGCAGTGCCGGACAATTGTAAAATAAGTTTAAGATGGTCCCTTCCTCCTCCTCATGTTCACAATTCCTGCAGGAGACATGGTGAGGCGGCCCAAGTTTTGCAGCATGGGCACCGAAAGTGCAATCACCGATCATCGCCACTATATTGCTAAGTCGTATTCGTTGTAAACTAAGTAGATACGACGTGCGTTTACAGTCCAACGCAGGCCATATCATCCTCGTAATTGCACAAGTGCATTTATTATCCCACCTTGTTTGGGCAAATTCATAGTATTCATTATTTAGCCGTTGTTTACCCGTCAACAGCGTAATGCCACATAGGAAATCTATCTCATCTTCCTATTCTCCCCAAGTTATTAGCAATACAATAGCCTCATTATCCCTGTGTCCACGTACTCAAGTGAGTACAACTGTTGAATGTCTCGTCATTTCATTCAAGGATGTCCGGCATTCCTGGACTATACTTGATGTTGTATAAACACCTATCAGGGATTTGAATGCAGCTTTACTGTCAGTATATATACGAATATCCCTATCAGATATCCTGTAATATCTGAGCCAATTGGCCGCTTTCCTAATGACCGATACGTCGGCCTGAAGAATACTAAATCCATTTGGGAGTCTAAAGGACATTCTTATCCCAAATTCAGGAATGTAGACATTTGGTCTATTGATATTAAGATTGTTTTCGTCAGAAAACTATACTTTTAACTATTACTTTTCTGACCATGTCATTGTTTCCTTTGCAAATTAAATGCTCTGAGCATTACGTTTGTCAGTGTTTTTTTTTGTCAATTTTTGACGAATAGTGTAGCACTTATGGGTCGATTATGGATGGCAACCGAACTTCAGTTGCTTTGATAGTTGCCTAAGGGCCAATATTACAACTTGCCTTTATGTTCCCAATAGTAAAAGTTAACTTTAAAAAGTTAACTTAAACTTACCTTTTACTATCACGAACTTAAAGGCAAGTTGTAATAATGCCCCTAAATGGTATTACAGTTGGCAACTGGCAGCTATTATTTCTGTTGCCAAATTGACAACCAGAAATTTGTGCTTGCCCTCCGGCAACATAACTCAAGTTGAGTTCTCATCAATAATCGACCCATTATATTAACTTCATCCTAAAATTTCCAATAAAATTGTTGTGTGAATTCAAAATTTGTTCTACATTTTTCTTTTTTTTGTTCATTTTTATATGAAAATTCCTACTTCACCCCCTCTGGATCCGCGCGTGGCATAAGGAGAATATGGAACATGAATTATAATGACTTTAACTGCTGTAATCTGACCATTGATTGTGATTGTTATGTGATGATTTTTATGAACTTCGTTGACATTCATATTGTTTACAGATAAATAACCGATTATGTTCGCTGCCTGGTGGGTTTGAGAGTCGACCACTTTCAATCGTATCCCTTGCATAATGACAGATAAATGGCCATGTCACGATAAATGTTTTGTGGGGTTGAGATCTTACAAATAGAAACAGACTTTTTTTAATAAACTGTGAAATTTTCATCCGTATTTTTTCTCAATGACAGAATTTGCCAGATCATATTATTTGTGGGACAATGTAAATGAGTCTTTAATGAATATCTCGTTTTTATGATTTAACTCGCATTGTAGGTGGAAGGAAGCTGATTGTTCAAAATCAATTTGATTTAAATATTTTAATTTTAATTTTCAATTGCAAGTAGTATAATTAATACCTGAACAATGTTTTTTTTTGTTGTTTTTGTAATGTTGTTTAAACTAAACATGTTTTAGTTTTCAAAGTTATTTAACGCAAACTGTAGTATATTATGTATGTGTAAATGGAGTTAACCTTAGTTGGCAACAATATGTATTTAATAGAATTCTAATGCATCATTTTTATTTTTAATTACAACAGCATTCAATTAAATGTACATACATACATAAAAATAATAACAAAAACTTACCTCATGCTGTCGCAAAAATAAAATAAAATTATAAACAAAAGTGATTTTACAAACAAACTTTAACCTAGACACAACCAGACTACTTACTATATACTCACTACTATGTACTATATAGTTTTTTTTTGTTTTCTACACAACTTACACTTGCACTTGTATTTACGAGTACGTTTACATACGTATTTAGCTATGAATTACAACAAAATAAACCCACTTACTATTTGCAACAGAAGTGGCTGTAATTTTGTTTGCTAGTTTTATTGGAAAAAAAAACTAATTATTTTATTGAGAAATTTGAAAATTTTTTATTTCTCAAATAAATGTCACTTTCTATTAATATCGTATTGCTATTGCTAGTGACATTTGAATATCTTAAATTTTTAATAATTGTATGATTTTTTTGTTTTAAATTTCCGAATAGAAATGTCTTTTATAATTATTTCTAATCGATTGAAATCAAAGATATGCGGATGCAATTTGATATATTTTTTTTTGAAATAATTGAAATTTTCTATATTATTATATACAAACACATCTGATTAGAAAGCAATGTATTAATTTGTATGTTTCCCCCTGTTCTGTAAACCGAATACGAGTGACATTTTCGTTTTTAAAACGAATTAATATATTTCGGTGTTCAAAAAATCGTATCCACATGATTTACTAGTTTTACTTTCGAGTAAACAAACATATCGCTCATTTGCTGCAACAACGACATAACTCAAAATCCGTGTGTTTTGAACTGAGTAATACGAAATATGCGCCGTTCTATAGTCTTTCATATAGTTTTATCAGTTTTCAAAAAAGTCAATAATTTTTTCGTTGAGAGTGTTTTATTGTTGTAAACGTCAAAATCAAGATTCATGTTTTCTCGTATATTTGACAAGACAAAATTTGGGATAAATACAGATTAGAAGGATATTAGCATCTACTATTCAAATCAGGGTTTATTTCTAAAATCTCATGATTTGTTGAAAATTTATTTAAGAAATAGTCAAATGTCATAAATCATTTTTTTCTCGAAACGATTTTTTTTGAATTTGTTGCAGCAAATGAGCGATATTTCAATTTCTAAAATTGTGCGATTTGCACAGAACATCAATTTGTCAAATATTCTTTTTTTGAAAATCGCTTGTTTTTGAAATCACCCGATTTACAAAACAGGGGCGATCATTTGTATCCTCCTGTTGTAACGATATCGTTTTTAAATCCACATGATTTACTCGTTTTTCTTTCGAGTTAACACATCTATTTCAATATACAAAATCGTGCGATTTGCAGAACATAAATTTTTCGACTATTCGTTTTTCGAAATGTTTTGGAAATAACTCTATTTATAGAACAGATGGGTATGGTACCCCCCCAGGGATGGAAAGTTGGTACAATTTGAGCCTGAAAAGTACAATGGTACACCAATGACACATTTGGTACAATAATATATGATATATAATAACATTGAATTGGTATTTAAGGTTGCACGAATAATCGTCGAAGAGAAAAATTGTCTAAATTTAACAACTACAGTTGTTGAATGTCGGTTCAACTTTGAAAGAATCGAGTAGTTACTTTCGGGTATTAAGTACCGTGAAAAAATATACAGTATTGAGTACTGATTACCCAATATTAACCAACATATTAATATGTATAATAATTCAAAGAAAGTAAAATTTTTAAAGAAAGTTGGTACAATTTATAAATTTTAGTTGTCATTACTGATAAACCCGTTCTGTAAACCGAATCCGAGTTAGATATTTTGGTATTCTGTAAATCAAATCCTCCTGATTTACTGGTTTTACTTTCGAGTAAACAAACCAATTTCAATGTACAAAATCGTGCGATTTTGCAGAACATCAATTTGTCAAATATTAGTTTTTTGAAAATCAATCACTCGAGTTACAGAACAAAGGCACGTATCCTGGTCAACAGTTTAGGAGACCTTGTTTTCTTTTTTATACCCTTCACCTTTGTGAGAAGGGTATATATAAGTTTGTCATTCCGTTTGTAATTTCCACAATATAATTTCCCGAACCTATAAAACCATGTCTGTCTGTCTGTTGAAATCAATTTTCTGAAGACCCCAGATATCTTCGGGATCCAAATCTTCAATAATTCTGTCAGACATGCTTTCGAGAAGTTTCCTATTTAAAATCAGCAAAATCCGTCCATAAATAACGGAGATATGAGCAAAAATTCGAGATAACCCCTGAAAATTTCATCAAAAAAAGACAATTTATTTCATTGCTTTGCGTATTTTGTTTTTGTGTTTTTTTTTTTTTGGTGTTTCGTTTGGCGTTGTTGTTTTTGTACCCATCATAAGATTGTCATTTCGTTTGTAAATTCTACAATATAATCTGTTTGTCAGCAATTAAATGTAAAATGTTTAAAAGTTTTCCTGATAACAGGTGGCGCAAAAGTAATCCTCCTATCAGAAAATGCTATAAATTTTGCGATTGGCCCCTAATGTCAGTTCTGTTTTGACATTTGTGTAGTAAACACATGCGAAATACACGTTAATAAACAATGTTACGCTACACTGCTCCAGAACGCGGAATATTGCTGTCTATTTATTTGACCAATAATCGGCAAAATTTATAGCATTTTCTGATAGGAGGATTATAAGATTCGGCATAGCTGAATTTATCACTCTTACTTGTTTATATTAAAATTGTTCCTTCTTTCACACCTCTGGATGAGCGCCTGCTGTCTAATGTCTACTGGTGGCAGACCTACATTTTTATATTTTAAGGTAATTTGACACTTATGAAAAGTCTTTTGGTTACTTTACAAGTCCCGTGTAATCTAACTAGAGGCAATTGTCACTTAAGTATTCATAAACAATCTAGAGTCAGTTTAAAGTTTTTTTATAAAGGGTCTTTTATTAAGCGCTTACTATACTAAAATTGAAATAAAATAAAGTGTGTGTGGGATATCACCGACATTTTTTTTATTCATTTGAAAGGCCTATCGATGCCATTATGTATAAAATATAACATAGTGAAAATGTCTGCCGCGGTTTCGCTGGGTGGAGCGCATCCGCAATATCTATGGATTATATTGGCTTTGAGGACCGCTGTAGTTTATGTCTTATTGGCATAGAACTGTGACATAAGAAAACCCTATAAAAAAAGTCTATCGGGATCCAATCGCATGATCTCAGTGGCTAGTTCATATCACCTTCACGTGAGATGACCATGTCCTCAAATCGCTCGTGCAAAGTGCCCAATTTGGCATGAGCTGTCCTGAGCGTCCTGTTGAAACCACATATCGTTGGTGTCCATATCATCCAATTCAGGCCAAAGGAAGTTTGTTATCATCGATATATAGCGCCTGCCGTTGAGGGTGATAACCTGGTCTCAATTAAATATAGATGCTGCCAGCCCGAAATAAACACCAGACAGTGACTTTTTCGGTATGCATTGGATACTCTTGGATCTAATGTGGATTGGTAACGTTTCAAATTTAGTTTGTTTTGGTGAAAATTAGGGTCCGTTTCCAACTAATACAAGGCCCGTTTTGATAAAACAATTTTATCATTTGCACTTGTTGTTGAACGTTATATCCGTCCATGGTGATTTGGAAAAACAAACTGAATAAATTACAGCCAATTCGACAGTTGTAGTTTCAATAATATGGCCGCTATCAACTGTTAAAGTACGGTAGTCCCTATTGGACTTTATTTCTTTGTAAAAAATGTTTTTTTATAGAGGTGAGGAACTTTAAATTTATTGGTTTTGGTTTTATTAATTAGATAATTTTATAGCATTAATGTTTAAATATGATTTAGAGCATGGCGTAATCTGGAGGTCCAATTTGCACAAATCCTTTGCAATAAATCAGGCTGTATGTCGACAATAACACGTCGAATTTTAGCCTCCAAGTGCTTGATCGTTTCTGGTTTATCTGCATAAACCTGGGAAATAATATATCACGTTACTCTGATGCGGTTTACTGAACAAGGGAGGGGGGTGTCATATAACTTTTTTTGGTTCAAATAAAACTTCCAACAAAATTTATGTCATTTGTTAATATTTTATATATTTATACTTTTAATTGTTCGCTTTTTTATTTTCTGTTTTAATATATTTCACGAAAAGTTGGCATAAAAAGCCCTTTAAGAGCATTAATGGTTTTGTGGACATTTGTATGTTGACAATACAATTTATTTATTTTGCTTAAAAAATTAAAAATAAACTACTTAATTACTTAAATATACAAAACATCCATATTCATAAACATTTTTTAAATTTATCTAAATGGAAGTTTAGTTTTATAAACCTTTAATAAATTTAAAAATTGTTTATGAATATGTGGGCTAAGTGTTTTAGTTTAAAACATTAAATTAAAAAAAAAATTTATTACAAAAAACGTAATTTTATTGTAAAGATTATATTTATATTAGATTAAAATAATATGTATGTATTTGTTAGTAAGTATTTAAAATTAAAACTAGTGTCCTTTATTTAAATTTGTTGTTCCTATAAATTGTTATAATTATGCAGTTTTCTTGTTGCTTTAATTTAATAATTTTAAAGTCTATTACAATTGTTTTATAATTAAAATTTTTTCATTAACCAAGTTACAATTTTTGCTGGCTTTTTTATGTAGCAATTTAAACAATTTGTACATTTTACGATATATATTTTTTTAATTGAGTTTGTTTTGTTTTAAAATTATTATTTTATTAATTCCTTAAAAGATATTTATTAAAATTATGGATACGGTTGTTATATTGTATACAAATCGGAATAAATCCATAAGTATTAGAGACTGTGGCGAGAAACGAACCCGCAACCCTAAGCCTACTTAACTTTTTTAGCCACGTTTTTTTTTGTGTAAAAAGTTTAAAATCATAACAATTGCATTTTTACTTTAATCAAAGTTAGTTTATTATAAAAAGTGAGGAAAAATAAATCAAAACATAAAAAACAACCCCTATTCCAAAGGTTTTTTGTGTAGTGGGGTGGTTAGTTTACAAACCACCTTAACGAATGGCATTAAAAATATTTATGAAACAAATTTTCGTATCATATAAATTTTTTGAACAAAATTTTCTGGCCAAACAAACGAAATAGCAAAGTAACATTGCATTCGATGAACAATAAACACTCTGTGATTTTGTTTATTGAATGCGTGAGTCTCTTAAAAAACTGCGGTTTACAATATTTATCTAACCATAGCCACCCTGACAGCAAAGTTTTGCACAGAAACATAAACGATGACTTCAAAAAATATATTTGTTTAGAAAAATGCCAATAGATGCCAATAAACTATGTTTTAAATACTATAGAAAAGGTGGTTAGTAAAGTGACCACTAAACCGCAAAGAGTTAATAGACGATCATGTTCTGCAAATCGCACTGTGCTAGCCCACTGAAGATATTTATTTTGATTTATTTTTTAATGAATCCGAAACTATATATCAATTTGCCACTTTAAAGATTTCGAAATGAACAGTTTTCGTTCAAAAAATTTCAAATTGTTTAATATACAAGTACGTTTTCAATTTCTCTTCGTTTTGTAATCATAATGTGTGCCTTGATAAACTAAACTATAGTGCGCTGGACTATCAATCGTAGGGTTGCGGTTTCGATTCTCACCAGAGACTCTGGGTGTAACTACAGACAAGCAAAACGCTTCGCAGCTTGTGTTTTTTATACCCTACACCACCATAGTGGGGAGGGTATATTGGATTTGTGCAGATGTTTGTAACGCCCAAAAATATTAGTCTAACACCCACCTTAAAGTATACCGATCGACTCAGAATCACTTTCTGAGTCGATTAAACGATGTCCGTCCGTCCGTCCGTCCGTCTGGCTGGCTGGTTGTCCATGTAAAGCTTGTGCGCAGAGTACAGGTCGCCATCTTGAAGATATTTCGATAGAATTTGGTACATATCATTTTTTCTGCCCAAGGACCAAGCCTATTGAAACTGGCTGAAATCGGTTCATTATTTCACCTAGCCCCCATACAAATGTCCCTCCGAAATTGGACTTTATCGGTCATAAATGTTCAATTTATATAGGTACCTACACAAGTTTTTCTCCAAATAAGTTTTATATATACGAAATTCATGTCACCAAATTTTATGATGATCGGTCCATAATTAGTCATAGCTCCCATATAAGGCCTGCTTCCGATAATCACTTTAACGAGCATAAATCTCTTAAAAATTTTGGTATACACATAAAATGCAACATAAACAATTTTCATACAGACATTAATCACACCACTTAATTTCATGGTGATCGGTCTATAATTGGTCATAGCTCTCATATAAAGCCTGCTTCCGATAATCACTTTAACGAGCATAAATCTCTTAAAAATGTTGGTATAGACATAAAGTGCAACATAAATAACTTTCATACAGACATTAATTGCACCACTTAATTTCATGATGATCGGTCCATAATTGGTCATAGCTCCCATATAAGGCCTGCTTCCGATAATCACTTTAACGAGCATAAATCTCTTAAAAATGTTGGTATAGACATAAAATGCAACATAAATAACTTTCATACAGACATTAATCACACTACTTAATTTCATGGTGATCGGTCCATAATTGGTCATAGCTCCCATATAAGGCCCACTTCCGAAAATCGTTCACGAATATAAATTATTGAAATTTTGAAAGAAAAAGGTTTTTGCACATTTACTTAGTGTAGGGTATTATATGGTCGGGCTTGACCGACCATACTTTCTTACTTGTTTTTTTTTTGAATGTGTCGTAGAAGATGAGAGACAATTTTCGAAATAGATCAAACACCCTAAACAAATTGTCCATATAATCCTTATTAATTTTTTAAAAGTATCACAATTGAAAGATGAATTTAAAATTCTTTCCAATTTTACTATTTTTGGATAGGAGTTTATTAATAAATTCGATCATATCGAATTTGATTTAACATTTAATTTTCTCCAAAAATATATTGTTTAGATTTTACAATTGTTTCAACTTTCATCTTAGTATTGGCGATAAATTGGCATTTGCCAGAACTTGCTTCTTGCTAAAGATAAAATGCTAATGGCAACAGGATGGAAACTGTGTTCATAACGATAATGTCAACAATCGACCATGTTCTTTAAACCGAATCCGAGTAGCTTAAAATTTTTTGTATTTTTGGTGGCGTTTATAAAAAACTCGATTCGTACCGAATTTCATTCTGCAATTAATTTTCACAAAAATATATACCCCCACGCCCTGTTCTGTAATTCAAGTAATTTCAAAAACGAGAGAGAGATTTTCAACAACGAATAGTATAAAAATGTATGTTCTGCAAATCGCACGATTTTGTAGATTCAAACAGGATTGTTTACTCGAAAGTAAAACGAGTAAATCATGTGGATTTGATTTACTGAACACCAAAATATGTGAATTCGTTAAAAACGAAATCGTTACTCGAAATCGATTAACAGAACAGGGAGGATAATTTAATTTTTAAGCAATAAAACAAAATGTTACGTTAGATTTCACAATTGTCTGAACATTCCCCTAACAAAATATAAAATGCTTCTATCTAAAGATACGAGTACTTAAAAAACTATTGGCTACAGGATGGAAACTGTAAATAAATTTGAACTCATAGCCGACAGAACCGAATATGATCGGTTATATACCTGTAAATAATACAAATGTCAACGAAATTCATACAGATCATATAAAAAACAAAAACTTTCATTAAAAGCTTGTCAGATTACAATAGAGAACACAAATACTTTACGTGATTATAAAGAGGTGTTATTTTGAATCACCCGAAATTTCGGTAGCTGTCACTTTTGAAGCTTTTATGAGTAGAAACTACGTCATTACTAAAAATGAAACGATAAACGCTTCAACAACGCATTGAAATTATTAAAATTTACTACAAAAATGGTGAAAATCTTGCAGTCACAGTTCGCAAAACTAGAGCATTTTTGGGTCATCGTGAAGCACCTTGTCGGACCGCAATACAGAAATTGGTGAAAAAATTCGAGCTATTGGGAGAAGTTAGTGATGTGAAGCACGTCGCTCAAGAACAACTGATAATATTGCTGCTGTAACCCAAAGTGTTGAAGATAACCCAGGTTTGTCCATTCCTCGTCGTTCTTTGGAATTAGGAATTCCACAAACGTCATTACACCGTATCTTATGGTCGGAGTTGGATGATATTGATCTGGACAACGTTTACTTTCAACAAGACGGCGCTAACGATACCATTGCTCTTTTATTGGAAAAGTTTCCGGACCGTGTTACCTCTCGAAGATCTTGTGATTAAACACCTTGCGACTTATTCCTTTGGGGCTACGTGAAAGATAAGGTCTACCCCAACAGCCCAGCGTCGATTCAAGACCTCAAAGATAGAATTCGTGAGGCTATCGAGGAAAAAAAAAAATTTCATGAAAAGGATATGGTCCTGTAAGCGTGGTCATGGTGGCCATTTGGCTGATGTTGTTTTTCATTATGAACGGTATACCTTCCTCTTTATTATGAAATAAACATCCGATCATTTATCTCAAAAAATTTCATTTTTCTTTGAATACCAAAATAATACCTCTTGTTGGAAAACCCTGTACATGTTCCATGTTCTCTATATGGCGACTACTGATTTGAAAGATAAAGTCAACAATCTGACCTGGGGGGTTACTCCCTAATTCGATTCGAAAGGAAATCGTTTCGAATTTCAATGTATTCAGCATACAATTTTGAACATTTCCGTTTTCGGATTGAGTTACGCAGTAGTGGAAACCGATTGCGTGTAACGTTTTCGTTTTTAAATGAATCTACATATATGTTAATATTCAGTACGTCGAATCCTCACGAATTATTCGTTTTACATTCGAGTATTTAAACTTGTTTTAATGCACTAAGAGCTAGTTTTCGGGATAAAGATAATCCACATTATTTGTTTAAATCTAGCTTAAACTAAAAATTGTGTTTCTCACTTATCTAGCCTTTACACATGCAAGTAACAGTTCGAAAAACACGACACATTGATACTTTTGCACTAACACAATCACACATGCGTGTGTAAATTTACACATACATGAATGAACTGTTTTTCGAACTGTTACCTGCATGTGTAAACGCCAGGTTATTGTTTATTTAGTATATAATCTAGGTTTAACTGAGCATCATTGGCGAGTTAAACCTACGTAACAATTGTAAAAGCACAACTATGTAGCTGAAAAATAAAATAAACATTTCAGCACAGCAGTTGTTTTATTGATATGCTTTATTAACATCAATATCATTTTTAATATCCATTTTATTTACTTTAATTTCATTAACAAAGTTAAAATTTTTGCTTTTTTTTATAAAATTTAAAGTATTTCCATATTTATATGAAATATTTTAAGGAATGCACATGTGATTTGACTGAAAAGTATGTCAATGCTAACAATATTGCCAGTCAGTAATCCATTAGTGAGAAAGACAATCATTGGTTAAAGTCCGCCAAAATTTGTTTCACATATAACTTAACAACGTGTTAAGCTACGTTTAACGAACAAGTAAAAAAAACTAGCTCTAAATCGTGCAATTTACAGAAGACCAACTTGTCAATTGTTTGTTTTAAAAAATCACTCGATTTTGAAAACGACTCGGATGACCTCGCATGATTTTGTACTGATTTAAAAAGATTTGTTTACTCGAAAGTAAAACGACATGATTTACTCGTTTTACTTTCGAGATTCGAATTGTAGATTATCAAAGTATTGTGAACTCATTTTGAAAACATTACTCGGATTCACAACAATTCTTAATAAAATTTTGAAAATCAAATTAAATTTTATCTTTTAACCATTCTGTTCAAACATTCATAACGAATTAATTCATAGACTTAATTTCTTAATATTGCAAATGTATTGAAAGCAATTCTTTTGCGAATTAGTTACTTGTAGAATTATTTTCTTACTTATTCAAATGCATTCGCTAAATTTATTTAAATTATAAAATTTTTCTTCAATTCAAATCAATATATTTCTAAATTCATTTTGTAAATGATTTAAAAAAAAAAAACAAAATCAAATTCAATGAAGAACAAATATTTTAATTCAATTTGGATTAGATTTGAATTAACACAAATTGAATGAATACTATTATACTATATAATGAATTCAACAATTTTAATGAAACTAAAAACTATGGGGTGTATGACTTAAAAATGCGGAATTTTTTCAAATTTTTTAGCTTTTATTTTGAAACATTTGTACAAAATAAATTAATTCAAAGTGTTGGCCATTGTTAGCTATGACCTTTTCGCATCTTTCTGGCAACATATGGATTCCGAGCCAAAAGAACTGCTTATCTTTTGAGACTAAGAACGAAACAAGTCAATTTCTGATACTCTGTTCCAAAGTGAAGCGTATCTCAGTGAGAGCGTTCTTCATCGATCGAAACAATTTTGTGCGTTTTTCGGCCAATGCTCGCTTGAAACGAATCAGTTGAGTTCGCTACAGTTTCTCTATGATGTTCTGGCCAGGTATCAGCAGCGCCTAATAGATAGGACCCTTATGATCCCACCAAATACATAGCATTACCTTAGACCCAACCAAGATACTATATAAAGAGCCACGATTGATGCTAAACAGAGACTTCATAAAGAGCCACGATTGAAGCTAAACTGAAACTATATAAAGAGCCACGATTGAAGCTAAACTGAGACTATATAAAGAGCCACGAATTAACTAAACTGAGACTATATAAAGAGCCACGATTGAAGCTAAACTGAGAGTCACGATGTAAGCTAAACTGAGACTATATAAAGAGCCACGATTGAAGCTAAACAGAGACTATATAAAGAGCCACGAATTAACTAAACTGAGACTATATAAAGAGCCACGATTGAAGCTAAACTGAGAGTCACGATGTAAGCTAAACTGAGACTATATAAAGAGCCACGATTGAAGCTAAACAGAGACTTTGAAGCTAAAGAGCCACGATTGAACTAAACTGAGACTATATAAAGAGCCACGATTGAAGCTAAACAGAGACTATATAAAGAGTCACGATTGAAGCTAAACAGAGAGTCACGATGTAAGCTAAACTGAGACTATATAAAGAGCTACGATTGAAGCTAAACTGAGACGATATAAAGAGTCACGACTGAACTAAACTGAGACTATATAAAGAGCCAGGATTGAACTAAACTGAGACTTTATAAAGAGCCACGATTGAACTAAACTGAGACTATATAAAGTGCCACGATTGAAGCTAAACAGAGACTATATAAAAAGCCACGTATGAAATAAACTGAGACTATATAAAGAGCCACGATTGAAGCTAAACTGAGACTATATAAAGAGCCACGATTGAACTAAACTGAGACTATATAAAGAGCCACGATTGAAGCTAAACTGAGACTATATAAAGAGCCACGATTAAACTAAACTGAGACTATATAAAGAGCCACGATTGAACTAAACTGGGACTATATAAAGAGCCACGATTAAACTAAACTGAGACTATATAAAGAGCCACGATTGAAGCTAAACAGAGACTTCATAAAGAGCCACGATTGAAGCTAAACTGAGACTATATAAAGAGCCACGATTGAAGCTAAACAGAGACTATATAAAGAGCCACGAATGAATTAAACTGAGACTATATAAAGAGCCACGATTGAACTAAACTGAGACTATATAAAGAGCCACGATTGAACTAAACTGAGACTATATAAATAGACACGATTGAAGCTAAACTGAGACTAAATAAAGAGACACGATTGAATCTAAACTGAGACTATATAAAGAGCCACGATTGAACTAAACTGAGACTTCATAAAGAGTCACGATTGAACTAAACTGAGACTATATAAAGTGCCACGATTGAAGCTAAACAGAGACTATATAAAGAGCCACGATTGAACTAAACTGAGACTATATAAAGAGCCACGATTGAAGCTAAACAGAGACTTCATAAAGAGCCACGATTGAAGCTAAACAGAGACTATATAAAGAGCTACGATTGAACTAAACTGAGACTATATAAAGAGCCACGATTGAAGCTAAACAGAGACTTCATAAAGAGCCACGATTGAAGCTAAACTGAGACTATATAAAGAGCCACGATTGAACTAAACTAAGACTATATAAAGGGCCACGATTGAAGCTAAACAGAGACTTCATAAAGATCCACGATTGAAGCTAAACTGAGACTATATAAAGAGCCACGATTGAACTAAACTGAGACTATATAAAGAGGCACGATTAAAGCTAAACAGAGACTATATAAAGAGGCACGATTGAACTAAACTGAGAGTCACGATGTAAGCTAAAATGAGACTATATAAAGAGCCAGTTTAGCTTCTGGTTGGCCGGTCATATACGATCCCTTACGCTTCGGGTTATCGTAATGGATTAATTTTTCAGCGAAAGTAATGATTCTGTTCAAAAATGATTTTTTTTTATAGCGTTTAAACATTATTTCGGGCATGCAAAATCGTCTTTCAAGGTATCTCGTTTTCAATTCATTGTTACACAATTTCGCTGCTTTTGGATGAATCCTGCTGCTCGCAAACATTTAAAAATTGCTGCTTGATTAGCTCCCAATGATTTTGCAAGCTCTTGTTGAGTTTGACAACAATCTTCATGCATTAGTGCCTCCAATTCTTCAAACGTTTTAGGCTGGCCTGGGCGATATTTGTCCTCCGTATAAAAATCACCACCTCTGAACCAAACAAACCATCTCTTGCGCGTTGAAATCTATGGAACACACTCACCATAAGCTTTGGTGAGCAATCGGAGTGCTTCAGCGGCACTTTTGGTCAAAGAAGTAAAGCAAAACTTCCTGGATATGACGCTTTGTTGAACAAAATTCTACAATTTTGAAGCAAAAAAAAAAAAAACTTTGTTGTTGACACTATAATGTTCAATAATGACATATGTGTTATTAAAAAAAACCACGTTCAAAAGCTATGCCATCTATTGTAAATCCCGCATATATAAGTCATAAACCCAATAAATTTTTTTGGGATGGTTTTATTGAATGAATTGCTGCTTCAAATTACATAATTTATTTGAAGCTCTGGTTTTGTGTGACGCATCAAATCAAAATGTGAGTTGTTTCTGAAATATCGTTCATGAATCTCACAAGACTAGTTTAGAGCTCTTAAATGATAATATTCAAAGTACTTTGACAATAACGTGCAAAGATAAAGGACAAATTATAGAGCTATCCATACAATTACCATCACTATAAAATATGAAAATAGTTGAACCAATTCTCAATATTTTAAAGTTTATATTTTACTAAAGATCTAGAATCAAGAATCCTAACTATTTGTGAACGTATTTGTTGAAAAAATTAAACAAAATTAAAGTTTTCACTATTTTAAGCCAATGCTCATTTGAGCTTACTTAATTTTTGTAACAGCAAACAACATCAAATTAAAGCTTGGTTCAAAATAAAGTGAAATTAACTTTTTAAGGGATCAATCGTATTTCTTGAAATATTTCTCAAACCTCAAAACCTAGTTATTTATAGGATATTTAAGTTATATTTTCAGCAAGTTTAAGCCTAGCTACAGCAAACAAATTACAGGTTAATGAATAGCCCAGACTTTAGTTTATATTATACTATCAATTATTAAATATATTTCAATCTAACGTAACACTTAAATTATTTAATTAGTTATTTAATTATTAATTCCTAATTTAAAAAGTATTTTGAGTTTTATTTTATTTTCAAAATTTGCTAAGCTGGATTTTTTTCTGTTATTAAAGTTATGCATAGTATTTTTAATACTTTAGGCTTATGTTTTCTTTAACAATTATGTATACATCACTTTGCTTTTCTTTTATATTAATTTGTTAATAATAGTTATTGGTTTTTTAGTTAATGGTTATTTTAAAACTAAAAAATAACAATATGTACTTATAATTTTACTTATATTTTCATATAGTTGTTGTTTTCATTTTCTTTTTTTAATACAATTAAATTTCACATCACATTGTTTAAAGTTATTTTGTTTATTATTATACTGATCTAATATAATAAATTTTTCAAGCAGTTTTAGCTTAAATGTTCAAAATTATTTAGAAAAATTAAAATTTTAAAATTTCAATTTCTATTAAGCTTTTGTAAAACTTTAATTTTCATTAAGTTTCTTAATTTTGTTTTTAAATTCTTTTGTGCTCTATTCCTTATTATAGTTTGGTGTTTAAAGTGTCTATTTTTTTATTATTGTATATTAAGAAGAATTTTGTATTAGAATTTTTTAGTTTCAAGGAAACTTTTTATTTAAAAACAGCTTAAAAGCTTTCAGCCTAGCTACAAAGGCAGAAAGGTAAACGCATAAAGTGTACTATTACTTTAAATTTCTTACAAACTCCAAAAAGAATTTAAAGTTTTGATTTATTATAAAATATGAAATGAAATTTTACATAGGTCCTTTTTTATTATTTAAATTCATAAAGAGCTTTTTAAATTTTGTTATGGTTTAGAAAAAAAGCTATTTTACATATTTTAAAATAAAGTCGACTAACTGAAAAATTAATTTTGTAGTAAGGCTGTTTGTATGTTAACGCTCTTGTCATTGAGCTTCCAAAAACTTGGCATTTTATGGACTAATCTGGACAACAGACAATTTTGATGAAAAGTCGCCCAAATTTCCAGGATCGCAAAAAATCGGAATTGTAAAACGTTCTGTGAAATATACCTTACTAGTTGACCCCCCCGGCTTCGCTCGGTAGCTATTTACTAATGTTAGTTCTTCAAGTTTCTCCCAAAAATTTATTTTATTAAGAAAAATAAATTTAAATTTCCGATTTTTTTGAATTTTTTTTCTTTCATCCAAATCGCTCCAGCCGTTCGCACGTGATGACATTACATACATGAACCATTTCGTTTTTATATATATAGATAGATTATTACCTAAAAACTTTAGCTTCTTAAAAGGTATATCAAGTGAATTTTTCGAGCTGTCAGATAATTTCCATAAAAGAAATTCTATCTTCAAGGGAAAATGTATGTTCAAAAGGAGCTTAAAAGCTTTTTATGTTATAAAAGCTTTTGAAATTGAGTTGTTGCAATTGTAGCTTAAAAGCTAAAAAATGTGTTAATTTTTACTGCCAGAAACTTAATGAAAATTTTGATATGTGTGTTGAAAAAGAGAACAAAAGCTTTTGAAATTCAGTAGTTTCAATTGGAGCTTAAAAGCTCCAATTGGGCAGCTAGGTAATTTTGATGATAAATCATTAAAATTTCCTAAATAATATCGACATTGTAGTTACTTTCATTTGGAAAAATCCTTTTTATGTTTTGAGGAAAAATCGTTTAAATTTACTGAAAAATATCGGCATTTTCATTCGGAAAATTCGCCATAAAATCTGGATTGTAAAAAGTTCTGAGAAATATATCTAATTAGTAACAAAAAATTCTAATTTTACAATTTTATTTAATGATTTTTATATTTAATTAAAAAAAGTTTGATTTATTTTATATTTTCAATGAAAAAATCTCTGACCGGAAATGTAATGGAATAAAGTTAGAATTCGACATTTTATTGGCACTAATATTATTTTGAGGTAAAAATCTTTGAGGATTTTCTCTTATTAATAAGTTTGTGTTGGAGTTATGTGTTTTATCCCGATAAACCCTTTAACGATCAAGGCATTTATTATTTTTCAGTCATTACTTTGAAAATTGTATTAATTTAAAAAAATGTAGATCTACAATCTTCAAATAATTTGTTATTAAGCTTATATTCTTTGCAAACTATGTTCTCGGAGGTTTAATTTAAGCCTTATACCTTTTTTGTTTTAGTAATACACACAGTTAAGAAATGAACCGAAATTCATAAAAATCGTTCAAATGAAATATCACAAAAAGACTTTAGTTCGGAATCTTTTTTGAGTTCAAAGTGATATTTTTGCTTACAAATTTATATGGTCGCCTTTCTTGTATTTTTTTTTAACAACTTTTCAGCTGAATAAATAAATTTTTACTTTTAATAGGAAAGTATAATTGGAAATATATTTGATGAATAGGGCTCTTAAATGGTAAAATAACACAATTTTCTAAAAATTACACATAAGCCTTTTTACACGATATGATGATTGAGTTTTTGTTCAGGAGTTCCGATAAGAGTTTTCTACAGCCAGAGAAAAAATATTGTTGTACATGTTTACCATAACCATTTCAAAATTTTTACAAATTTTGTTTAACAATTTCAACATTATTTTTTTTTTTTAACAATATTATGGTAACTGTGATTTTATATATGATTGCAGTAAACATAATATAAGTTAACATTCACATTATTGTAATAATCATACATATATATGATTGTAGTAAATAAATATATGTTTGTGGCAATCATGTTCATGACGAATCATTATATCATAATATGTTGTTCTCAGAGTATGATAACCATAATCCGATAATAACACAATATGATGAAGTACTTATAACATCATAAACATGTTTACCACAAACATATACATAATTACTACAATCATATATATGATTACTACAAGGATGTAAATGGTAACTTAAACATATTATGTGTACTGCAATCATATACATAAATACATTTAAAACTGTTGAAATGTTTATGGTAAAACTACTTTATGGTATAACTAACGTATGCGAAATAAAATTGCAACAAAAATTTTGACACTGCCAAAGAAATAGTATATGAACCTTTAGTGTTTTAGGATTTATTTTGAATTACGTTATGTTTTGCCTTTATGCTTTAAAATCCCATTTGAAAATCTGGCTTTCAGTTATTTTAAAATGTTAACAAAATATTTGCAAGTTAAGTCAAGTGGCAGTGAAAGGCATAGAAGTGGACTTTTTTTTGGGAGTTAATAAACCTATTATTTATAAGATGTTCAAAGTAGAACATAATCTTTTTTCTAAAAAAAATATATATATGGATCTTAATCAATCAAATGTAAATTGAAAATTTTGACTTTTTAGGAATTTTATTTGACCATTAATTCTATTATATTATGAAATGTGTACACAAAATTAATCTATATAAATATATAAATGTCTTTGTAAGTTTGTTTGTTTATTTGTTTGTTTGTTTGTTTGTTTGTTTGAGCATCACGCCTAAACGGCTGAACCGATTTTATTGAAATTTGGAACGTAGATAGATCTTTACTTGGAAGCGTCAATATGCTATAACTTTTTTCAATACTTGGACCAGAAAGGGGTAAACAGGGGTAAAATTGGTACCTTTAGTTCTTAAACAATAAATACTAAACGGCCGAAACGATTTTATTGAAATTTCCAACATAGACTACGACAGGGGTAGCGAAGCGCACCGGGTCAAGCTAGTCATTTCATAAAAAGAAACATCAGAGATTATTTTTTTAAAAATAGAGTTCTTCTTAACTGTTCCATCATCCAATTCTTAACTGTTCCATCATCCAACTGTCACGCTCAGATGATTATGGTATTTTCCAATACCCTTCAAATTCCAGACTTTCTAAAGTGAAAAAATGTGCCAATGTTTTTAAATTAAAAGTGATTTGAGAGTTTTTGGACCTTTTTCAAGAGTTTTTTGTAGATTATTTAAAAAAGCGAGAAAAATAAGACCATAAAACTCAATAAGAGCTCAGATAAGTGAAAACATCGGTATTTCCAACACCTGTATTTCTTCATAACTGACATAAAAGTACATAAATATGATCAATTTTTTGCTTACATTAAATTAATACAATAGGCTATTTTATAAAGGTTTTCTACATTATTTGGCTTAATGTTGGAAACAAATATAGCGATTTCTGTTTTGTTTCAATTTTATTCCGCATACGTTATATTTTTTCACTGCGTGTAAGTATTATAAATAAAAGTTTAAAGTAAACTCGATATGTAGAAGCATTTTTTCTATTCATAGACCGAATTGGTTGGATAAATTGTTCTGTCAAATATGTCACAATTTAAAATCATGCCAGTGAATATCAATAGAGAGATTTCTTCCAGTCATGCAATTGATACGAATGGTTGGGTAAAGTTTTTCAAATTTGATTGAAAATATGATTCGAGATTATGTTTGATATTCAATATTAACCCACATACTTATTCATCTTGTTTTGTTTCTGAACATTGTTCTATATTTCAATAGCTGGCCATGGAACACAGTTATAATCCAAACTCTTTTTAATTTTATATTGAAAATTATCTTATTAGCTCAGTATTCCTAATCTTCTTAAAAATCATGTTTAAAGTAAATATTTTATCTGCTCAATGTTTCAATAATCATTTTCAACGAGTTTTTCCTTTATTAAACATTGATCACTTAATTGTGATAAAAATTAATTCGGAAGTTTTTAAAATTCATTCCTTAAAACAAAGTCAGAGAGAAATTGGAATGAAAATCAATCCGTATTAATAAAATGTGTAACGAAAAATTGTTTATAAATATTATAATATTAAGTATATGTATGTCTCATCTAATGGAACTTTTTAATAATATGAAAAATATTTATTTGCTCCTTGTTTATTTCTTTTCCAATATATACGATTGTATTATTAGTCATTCTTTTGACATTGAACAAACAAAGAATTATAATTAAAATGCTAATTGACTTTTTTAAAACTCCAAATTTCTCTTTTAAAAATGATCAATTTCGTTTAATCTGTAACAGTGTGGGTATTACTTATTTGCATTTATAAGGCATATTTTAGCTTTAATAATCATAATTTAAATTAAAATTATATTTGAATTGTGATAAAGTTTTTGAAATTCCTTAAAAAACTCAGAACTTTTTAAAATCCACTTCATATACTGCCATATTTTCCAACATCCTTTTAAATACTTTAAATTCCCTTTATATTTCTTTAAAAATACTCTTTTACAATATTATTCAAATTTCAAATTTAAAATCATTTTAAAATTTTCCTAATATACTCCCTCCCGATTTCTTGCTCTTTTTATACTTCCTCTGAACAAGTTCCTCTCCTACATCCTCGTTATTAAATTTTATATGTTAAAAATTCCTCAATTTTTATAAATTTTGCTGTTTTATACTCGTATTTTCAAAAAAAAAAAAAAAATCAGCTTTCCTTTTAGTTTATTATAAAATTAAATACGCTTTCGTTTTATTTTCTCTTTTTTTTTTGTATATATTTTTTATTATTTTTTTTCGATTTTCTCTTTATTATTTTGTAGTGTGGTTTTTTGCCTTAAAAATTAAGCATATAGTTTTTGTTTTTCGTTATAATTAGCTAAAAATAATATAAAATTTATAGTAAATTTAAAAATAGTTAAATAAAAACTCAAAAGAAATACAAACAAAAAAAAAAAAAAAAAATCATTTAAATTATATAATTAACTTTTTTTCTCACCTAACACTTAAGCTCTCAGTTGGTTTCTCCTAATCTTTGGAAAATAATTCTGTTTTTTTTTTTTTTTGTAATATTTTTTTTCATTTATTGTATTTTTTTGTAATTTTCTTAAATCTTAAAGTTTTGTTTCTTTTGAGAAACATATTTCTCTTAAATCTTGTTTGTTTTTCCAAATACTTTTTCAACTTTTTTTTTTCTTGTTTAATCATTGTGTATAGTCATTTTAAAACAAGTTTTATCAAATCTCTTAGGTTTAATACAGTTTTATAATTTTGATTCAGCATTGGGAAATTTAGGACTTTGTTCGTCTGGCTGCTGGGGGCTGGCTAGAGTTTTAACAATTTTGGGTACAATAGTAATAGGTTGATCCTCCTCGTCTTCCATATCTTCGCCCTGTTCCTCGTCGATGGGCGTTAGGGCTTCTACGTGCACGGGTGTCTCTTCGGATGTTGTACATCTTTTCAAACAGGGTGCCATGAAACTGGTAACGGTTGAGATGGCAAATAAGCCACCAGCCATGTAGAAGGGTAAATCGTAGCTTTGGGTAGCATCGTATACAGCACCGGCCAATGGTGAGCCAATGATGGCGGCAAAACCTCTGAATAAGATTAACAAACCAAAAGCATTTGTCAGTTTATCCAAACCCAACAGATCGACCAAGATAATTGACGTTAGCGAGATGTAACCGGAGATGGCAATGCCAAAGAATACTGCCATGGCAACATAAGCACCATAACTTACACACAGGGGAGTGAGAAATACTGAGATGGTGCAAATCAATAGACATACGTTGTTCAGGAACAATGAATTGACCTGGGGAAAATCAGCTACATAACCGCAAACTACACGACCCACAGTATTGGTTATACCAATGATGGAGATGAGGAAGGAGGCTGAGTCTGGATCAATACCGGATATTTTGGCAGCATCTACCAGATAGAAGAAGGGCACATACAAGCCCGCCATACCGAAAACATTCGAAATACCAATTAGCATAAATACAGGATCCTTGAGCAAGCTAACGTCCAACATGTTGTTGATGACCGACTTAACGGAGTCGGGTATACCCAGGCAAGGGCATAGATCATATTGTTCGCGTTGTCTTTCCGCCTCTATTAGAGGATCTAATCTTTGTACACTTTGCATGCTCTTCTCATATTTGGTTAGCGACAATACGGATTGACGATAATTGGCCAAGGATTTCTGGGATTGATACTGGGGTAGATTTGTTACGGAACCCGAATAGAAGATATCTTTTCTGGACATGGGTCTAACCATTTTACCGGTTTCTTGACGTTGTGACAAAGACATTTTCGAAGCA
The DNA here is from genome assembly GCA_942486065.2 of Calliphora vomitoria. Taxonomy (NCBI): domain Eukaryota; kingdom Metazoa; phylum Arthropoda; class Insecta; order Diptera; family Calliphoridae; genus Calliphora; species Calliphora vomitoria. The sequence continues at coordinate 52,779,166 of OW818031.2, read as the reverse complement.
GTCATGCCCATTTCCATGCCATTTTCATCTAAATCAGCACGCGATGAGGCACGTATGGCAGCCAAAGAAGGTTGAAATCTCTCGGAGGCTGAAGTTTTGCGGGATCTTTGAAACGAGGGCACTGAACCGTTTTTGGGAAGACCTTGATGGGGATCCATAAGAAATGCCGGCTGCGAAGCATTGCGTGTCATGTGATCCGAAGAGTTGTATGGACTGGAGCCGGATTCGGAGTTGCGATGTTGACGTTTAGGTCTAGCATCCAAATGACCATTGCTGTCATTGTTGTTGGGTGGACTTTGTTGTTGGCTTTTTTTCAAATCCACTACCTTGGCTTCCGTAATGGTGGGTAGTGTGGATACCGGCTGTAGACCTCCCGAAGAAGCCTGTTGTGCCAAAAGTTCTAGATTCAAAGATGAGTGTACACCGGGATCGGCATTTAAAGGCATTTTCATTTTACGCTCCATAGAACCATCGGGCAACTGTACCATAAACGAACCGGCAAATGAGCCCCTCTCCAATTGCATTTGTTTTTCCTCATACATGCGTTGCATTAAAGGTTTGACCTTCTTCTTCTTGGGATATTTCAAAGGTCTCATCATGGCACCAAATATGGCACAATTCAAAATCATGCCAGCGAATATCAATAGCGAGTTCTTCCAGCCATAGTTCTGCAATAGATACGTGGCCAAAGGCGCAAAGGCAAAAGTACCAAAACCAGAACCGCATACTGCAATACCGGTGGCCAATGATCTCTTTGTTTCAAAGTAATAGCCTACCGCCACTACGGCTGGCAAATAGATCATGCCGAAGCCAAAGCCTCCTATCACACCATACGTTAACATCAGCATATTGACGGAGGTACTCAGAGTACTGAGGGCAAAGGCTATGCAGGCCACTATACTGCCCGCTATGCACACCGTTCGACAGCCATACTTATTGGCCAAAGCGGATACTATGGGACCAGCCGCCAAATAAACACCACTCAATAAACTGCCAACCCAGGCCACTTTACCCTTGCCTTCGCCAAAGTACACCACAAACTCTTCCATAAAGATGCCAAACGTGTAGGCTATACCATCGACCACCATGTTGCACATGAAGGAGGCGAAACAAATGACCCAGCCATAGCCACCGTCCGGCGGTGGTGGCAATTCATCATATTCACTGTATTCATCATCTTCGGGGCTGCCAGCAGCACCAGACTCTTGCATATCGGCGGTTAGATGGGCCGCTTCTTCGCAGGCCAACTCACTGTCCGTACGATCGAATTTACGCAAACGGGCCGAAGACCCAGATTGGGGCATTGTGTCGGCCATATTTTATTTTATTTTTTTTTTTATATTGTTTTTTAAACAAATTATTAAATATTTAGATTTTTGTGAAAAGTTCTTTTGGTATTTGAGAAAGTTTTTTTTTTAAAAAAAAAAAAAAAACTGATTTGAAAAACAGAAAACAGTTGTGTGCGAGTGTGAGCAGAGTGGGTGGAGGAGGGAAAGGTACAATTTCACTTGGCTGTCATGATGATGATGTTCAGGTTATGTTATTTTGCGATCGATTTGCAGGAAATTTTATAAATTTTTTTGAAAATTTCTGTTTTTGTTAGCACTTGTATTTATTTGTTTTATATAAATATTTTTTTTGTTTGTTTGTTTGTTTGCTATTCAAAATATATTTTTAATACACAAGAAGAACAATGTTCTTTTTTTATTAATTCTTGATAAATTTTCTTTAGTCACAAAATAAATTCAATTTTTTTTTTTACAAAATCACCACTGTTTCTTGTTTAAGATTTTAATAAAATATTTGTGCTTTTTATTTTTCAAAAATTATTATTTTTTTTTTTTATTTTTTTATAAATAATAAATTATTTTTCTTATTGTTTAACACATTCGATGTTTATTCCTCGACATATTTATTTTAAATGATTTAAAGGGTTTTTGCATTTATAACTTCTTTATATTTTTCACAACTGCTGCTGTTTATTTTCGCTGCCCGCTGACTGCTGCTGCTGCTGCTTTCCACTCACTACTCACTCACAAGTTATAATTTGTAATTGTTGTTTTTTTTTTCTTCTTTAGTTCAATAAAATTTTATTTTATTACTACTACTTTTTTTTTTCGTCTGCCACTATTAATTTTGTTTTTGTTATTGTTATTATTTTATTCTTTGTTATTGTTTTTGTTGTTATTTTCACATGGTTTATCTTGAAATTTTTAACACTAATTCTATATGCTGCTGTTTTTCTTTTTGTTTTTCTCTCTTTTTTTCTTTCTTTCTTTTTTCTCGTTATCTCTCTCACAACACTCTTGAATTTGTTTCAATAATTTTATTTTATTTGTTGCTTTTTTTTGTTGTGGTATTTCTCTGAATTAAGATTAATTTTTTTGTTATTTTTTGTAAAGTTTTCTTTTTTTTTTGGGGGGTTTTGAGTTTAAATTAATTATTAATTAATGTTTAATTGGTTTATTTGTTTTTTGTTTTTTTTTTGCTGAAAAGAGAAGAAAAAAATGAAAGAATTTAAGTGGACAAATTTTTGATAGAATATATTAATTTTTAAATTATATTTTGTATGGAAACAATACAATTTCTGTTACAAGAAAAAAGCGTTAATGAAGTTGCCGGTCCTTTGTAATAAGATGTTGGGTAAATTCCTCTATAAGCCGGTATAATAACTAAACAAATCTAGTTTTCTTTGTACGAGTAGATACCTGTCACTTATCCTGTTTTCGAGATAATTATTAAACGATTTTTGAAAACTATTAGTTTTTGTAGCTTGTGATAGTTTTAGTAGTTATTTCTGTTTATTCTATTAGACATTTGAATAAAGACTTTATGTCTTTTAGTATAAAGAGATGGTGTGTTTTTGTATAAAGACTTCATGTCTTTAGTATAAATACCTGATATCCTTAGTATAAAGATATCATGTCTTTTCTTTATACTAAAAGACATGATATCATTATACTAAATTGGGATTTTACTTGAAATATTAAGCAAAATTCAAAGAAAATTATATCATTTTCTTAATAAAAGATTTTGATTTAATTAAAAATATTGTCTCATTCGAGATGACAGGCGGATTTAAACGTCTAATAAAATATTCAAGATGAAGAATTTCACTCAAATTCCTCTTCGACTGCAAATTGGACATTAATTTTTCAATATTTTTATTATTAAAATTAGCCATCAGACAGTTTTCTCTAAAATACTTTCATACTAATCTCCAGTATCGCGAATCAATATTTCACATGAAAAATTTTCCCTTTTCCAATTTTTGGATCATCAACTTTGTTCACGTGAAAAAATTCTCCAATTTTTAGATGGAATTTTGTAAACTTTGTAAACAAAATCAACTATTGTGAATGAAAAGTTCATGGGAATATCACGATAGAAATTTTCCCTTCGAGGGAAATTAATATTTCATGGGAACATACATTTTACATGTTATTTGAGTCTGAAAACTTTCTTTTTCTCATTTTTTCTTATTATCCTTAATATTTCTAGTGTTTGGTCTAATTAAACATTTGTTCAACATGAAGAAATTTTACCTTCAACTGAAAATTTGACATCATGCACATTTTTGGTTTCGAAAATGTTCTTATTTTTCAATTGTTTATTGTAATTGAAAGTAAGATACATAATTCAACATTATTTTAAACAATGGCTTCCTGCTTTTTATCTTAAAAAAAAGCTCTTTCGGTTAGAGTTCAGAACCATTAAAAGTAGAAAGCTAATGGTAGCTAGGGTTTTCAAAAATAAAAAATAAACTATCAAATCCCGGTATAGAAAATTATAAAAAAAACTTAAATTTCCGGTAATCATTTTTATATTTTCTTTGAAGAATATGCTCTTCATGAGATTAAAAAATATATTCTGGGTGATCTTTGGAACATAATTACATTCAACGCAAGAAATTATCCTCTATTGATGGTTTAATGAAACCCATTTTAGATTGACTTAACATTAAACAAGTTAAAAATGTTAATGGGTTAAATATATTGAACCATTGATCGATACTGGGCTCTAATAAAAAGGAAAAGGGATTGTAATGATTGTTTAATGAAACGCACTTTAATTCGACTTAACTGGCATTGAACTTTCTTTGGCTCTTAAAACTGTTTGAATATAAAACATGTTGAAAATGTCAAGAAATAGATGGATAGATATGTTGATTTATTGTGCCTACTTGGGCTCTAATAATCTGGAATTCCCGGAAGAGTGAATCTATTTATTGTTTAATGAAACTCAATATATTTTGTTCTCATTAATCATCCGTGTTAGGTTTTGATCACTTTAAATTGCTCGAAGTTATAATATGTTACACATTTTAAGGAAGACATGAACTTATCATTTCCTTGGGTTCTAATTAACAGGTATCCCAGGAAGAGTGAATCTTCATTCTTTTAAATAGTTAAAGATAAAACATAATAAACATTTTAAGAAAGACTTGAATATATCAAATATTTTTTCCCATTGAACCCAATATTTAATACAGAAAAGAAAATCTTTGAATTGGAAGGAATAAATCCACTGATTCAGCCCAATTATTTTCCTTTCCCTTTTCCCATTTTCCACATTGAATTTAAATAGGAAAAAGGAAAAAAAACTCCCGCGGATTTTTTTATTTATAAATGGGCTGAACAACTATATATTGTTAGCTTAGTGTGTAAATGTGCTAAGTCGTTTTTAATAATAAAATATAATTTTTGATTATTTGTTAAGGTTTTGTGTTGCGAACTTATCAGACCTGTCACACATTTCATTCGGAATGAATTCAATTCTGTCGTTATAATTCCGATTGATTGTCTCTTAGATTCTTCAGATTCCTTTTGATTGTGTTAATACGCAAACGTTTTAATAATTTTGATTTTCGATTTTAATTTGATAATGTTTGATAATGTTTGATAATGTTTTTTTATAAACAAGAAATTTATTTATAGATTTTGAGAAAAGCAAAAAATTACAAACAAATATTAATTCCACTGTGAAAACTGAGTATTAGAGTTTCATTCTAAAGAAGAGAAATGAGGAATTAATTCCACTTTCGATGGGAATAGATTGCTATGAAAGTGTCTTTCCTGTTTAAAATTAATAAAAAATAAGCAACTTATACAGATTTGGCTCGTAATAATTTTGTCGTACTCATGTCGATTTCAAGCAGACGATGAATTTTCCCTATTTCACTGGTTTTAGTTAGCTCTTATGGCTTTAAAAAGTTTGCATGTCTCACTAAGAAATAATAAAATCACTGTAAAATTTCTGAAAGGAAACATTTGCTTAATTCACAACAATCTGTATCCATTTGTATTTTAAACGTCAAAAAACCAAATATGAAAAAAAGAACAGCAGTATTCAGAAGTAGGATTTCTAGAAATAATATAGAAAATAGAACTGAAAAGTGAATTTGCTGCTGATATTAAGAAAAATTTTTTGTATTTTTATTCGTCTTCTCAATAACTGGCATTCACATTACATTGATAGCTAGGAAAGCAATACAACTTTTTAAAAACATATTTGGTAAATTCACAAGGTCTCTTATCATGTCATTTTGTCATAATGTCCTAATATTTCACAATGGTTTTTATTGCTTTTCAAGCAAAAAATGTCCTAAAATAATACTACTTTCTATGCTATGTTTATTGTGTTATCGTAACGAACCAGCAGAGACCAACGGCGATTGCCTAAGAGTCGATTAAGCCGAGCCGCCGAGTCGTGATATATTAGTACATTATGACAATACCACTGATAAGGGACCTTGTGAATTGACCAATTGCAGCTTTGTATGTCATAAATATTTTTCAAACAAATTTTGTGAAGCAAAAACAAAATATTAATAAACTAAATTACGACATACAACGATACAACGCTACGAAACCGATTGTGAATAGGACAATAAAATAAAAATGTATAAGTGTATTTAATTTTTGTATGAAAATTTCCAACAACAAGTGCTTACACTATTGTATTTTAATACAATAATACACTGGATACAATACAAATTAAGCAATTGTACATCAGAGATGTGCATTCAAAAGTGAATACTGAGTTATCACTATACATAAACTAAACGAATACTGTCATTACATGATCCACCACAGCAAGTGTTTTGTTACAAAATTCATGTAATTGTTTGCATATTCGGTAAGTTCTTACCATTCACAAAAGCAGCAAATCAATATGAGTGTTATGAATATACGAAGAGCTTTTTGAGTTAATATATACATTTCTATGTATGAAGTATGTTTGAATTAATTTAAGACTGTATTTAGAAGGATTTTTCCAATATTTTTTATTATTTCGGAGTTCATTGTATCAAAATAACACGAAATTTTGTTTTTGAACCACGCGCGAAAACTTATTTAAAACAAATTAATGCACTGATTTTGTGCTATGCATTCAACTTATCATCGAGCTTTTATGAATCATTTGAATACTTTGCATATAAATCAAAACACAGTAATCATTTTTGAGTTGTTATTGCTAACGGCATTTAAAAAATGATTGAGAAAATGGCAATCAATTTGAGATCACAAGCACTGCAAGCAATATAGTAATTAGCACATGTTGATGATTGAAAACACAACAAATGCAGTGATTTCATTCATATAAAAAATAGCGAATCAACTCATGTACATCTCTGTTGTACATTAACTTATTCTACAATATTTCTACATATTTCTACATACACTAAGTTAACTAAGTAAATAGTTATTAATAAATGGAATTTTTAATTGAAAAAGATCTTTGGAGTATTTAAATACCATTTAAAAAAATAAAATGAAATATTAAAGTAAAATTAACATTCGTTCTAATTTCGACCAATCGAAAATATTTTTCCACAAGAATTATTACTTTTATTCTTTATTTACAAAAAGTTTCAATAAAAAACATATTAATTAATAAACTTTTTTAAATTCTTATGCCTTCCTAACAAAATTCCATTGAGTAAATTCTTTTAAATAGCTGTTTGTTATCAGAATTTCATTAACTACACATAGTAGTCGTCATTTTCATACTCATTCTATAGCGGCATGTCAAAATCAAGGTGGTAGTTTTCAATAATTTGTTATTGTTGTTGTCGTTGTTGTTATTGTTGCTGTTTCTATTTGTTTACCATTTGCATATTTGTCTATAAACGTACAAACAAACAAACAAACTTACATTCATACCTACATATAAATGTAAGTATGTAGAGGTGTATGTACTAAGTATGTAGTATAAATTTGTTTTTGTTTTATTTTGTTTTGTGCATTTATAAACTTGTCATACTCCTCAGCTAGTTGTTGTTGTTGTGCTTTTTGTTATGTTTTCTTTTGTTTTAAAGTTGGTCTAAAAGTGTGCTAAAGCAAAATCTGTTTGTTTTTATTAAAATCTGTTATAATCTGATTACTCTTGCTCTCGTTTAATTATTAAGAGCAAAATCAATAAGATAAAAAAAAACAAGGGAGAACATTAAATTTGCTGTTAGTTTAATAAAAAAATCTCTTTTCAATTTTATTGGGTATCAAAGGTGCAAACATCTAAATTTTTGTGGTAATTTATTATAATTCTTTGTATTTTAATAATAATTTATCTATAATTTTTGTTTATTAACATCAATGTGGCTAATGTTCAAAGTAATATATTTATTTCTTTGTTATTTATTTATATTTTTAGTTTACTTTTTTTTTTTTGTTTAACAAAAACACAAGTGTGTTTTATTTTGTTGTGTTTTTTTTTTCTTCACTTTTCTGTAATTATTTATAATAATAATGATGATATGTACTATTTTTTTTTGTCTTTTTATTAGAATATAACCAACAAAATAATATACTATACTAGGTATTTTGGTAAACTAGCAAGAAATCATTTTATTGTAATATTCTTTTTTTTGGTTTTTTTGGTTCAAAATTTAAACAAAATTGTTTATATCTTCTTTTTAAATTAAGGGGTGTTTTCATTTTGTTGTTAAGTTACTCATTTAGGCGTTTTTTTTCTCGTATTTTTACTTTACTTTTTCTATTATAAAAATTAGGTAATTAAACAGATTTTCTTAAGCATTTATTTCATTTCAGTACAATTCAATTCATTTATGTGTCAATTTCCTCCTTGTAAATTTATTAATCACAAGAAAAAAAACCATGTTGTTCTACATACTTCTTCACATAATCGATAAATTCTTTTTCGCTTTATTTTTTTTTTGTTGTTCTTGTAACAGTTTTGTTGTTTTTGTTTTTATACCATAATTTTCTTTATTTTATTTTGTATTATTGTGTTATACTTGTCAAAAAATTTATAAAATATACCTTTTACTACTAAAAAATTAGCTTAATTTCTTTGTTAAGGAATTTTTCTTTTGTAAATCTTTGCCATATATCATAAAATTTTTCTTTTTATTCAATTGTAAACGAAACAAAAAAAAAAAAGTTAAAATAATTTATTTTTCTGCTGATTTTGTTGTTGCCTTGTGCTGTATATTGTATATTTTATTATGTATTTTTATTTAATTTTTTTATTTTTTTTTTTGTATTTTATCTTTTATACAATATTATTTTGTTAAGTACTCTCTCGCGCCGTCATGAAATGACTGCTTAAATATAAATTGTAAACTGAACATTTCAATACAAAAATTTCAGTCGTTTTCAATATTTTGTTACCCTCTGAACAGTGACACAAACAAAACTGTTATACAGCCAGTCATTGTACGTGGTACGTATGTGTAAATGTTGTTAAAATAAAGTGCATTTCATATCGTTTATATTTGATATAATGCTGTGGTTGTTGTTTTTTTATTTAGCTTTTTTCTGCTTTTTTTTTTTGTTATTGCTTCTCTTTACATTTAAAATTCTACGTTTTTCTTTATATCGTTTTGCTGTTGTTCTCAACCCTGTTTTGTAATCAAAACAAAAACCATAAAAAGAGATAATTATTTTATAAATGTGTGTACTAAGCTTTACTACACACTCAAACAATTTGTAGAAACTGTCTCTCTCTATCTCTCGTTATTCTCAATTTTATTCACATATCACAGTTATGTAGTGTTATATTTTGCGTGAGTATCGGGTTTTTTTTCTTTATTTTTATTTTTTGCTAAATCATTTATTTTCTTCCTTTTTTCGTTTAATTCTTCTTAACCACCCGGCGTATACGTGATAAAGAAAGAAGCTGCAAAAGAAATTTGCAGATACGCGTGATTTTCTTTGTGACATTTGTTGTGTTATCCTGGAAAATTTTCTTATTACACTATAACTGAGATAAATATGTGTTTTTAACCGGAAGTTGAAATCTCCAGAGTGTTAAAAAACAAAAACCGACAAATGATGGATTAGGTTAAGTCATAATATGTAATACAATGTGATGACTGTTATACGCAGTAGAGTTGTTAAACTCCTTTAGTGATTTTGGTAATAATATGGTTAAAAATCAAATCAATCTCAATATATTCGACAAATTTATTGGCCAATTCACAAGGTCTCTTATGTCATATTGTCATAATGTCCTAATATTTCACGAATTGTCTACTCGGCTTAACCGATTCTTAGGCGTTCGGCCCAGGTTTCTGCTGGTTGGTTAAAGATAACATACAGAGTAGTATTTTTTTTTTTTTTGGCTTGAAAGGCAATAACAACATTTTCAAACCATTGTTAAATATTAGGACAATATGACATGATAGGAGACCTTGTGAATTGACCATATGTTTTTTTTTTTAATAGTTTTTGTTTATTATTAATACTTTCTTTTGCCAATAATATAAAAAAAATATTCTTGATCAAAAGATATTTGAGCATTATGACTGACTAGTGTACAAGACTTTCCATGCCAGTGAAACCCTACGCTTTCTGGTTAAAATTGTAAAATATGGCTCCATTAGCATTTAAAGACGTTAAGTTTTATTCAATTTCAACTTTCTGAAACTTCGAAGAGCTTCAAAAAGCTCTGGAAATTAGCAAACATACATCAGCTGGTTGTTAGTTCGCAGAAAAGGACTATTCCAAAATATTTTAAAATATGTATTAAGAATTATACGAATGGAACTTTCATTTAACATTTCAATGAAACTACCTGTGATTGCAGAAAGGTTACAAAGTTCAATAAGGTCGTAATGATTGAGAGATGGGGATGAACTCAAAGTAGAAAAGTTTTTGACGCTTTTGAGGACTCATCCAAATATTTCTGGGCTAGTAGAGGGACTGTGTATAAAATGTTTTAAAACATATAAACATTGAGTTAAAGCGGTCAGTTGATATGTCCTGAAGGATGATGCAAATCAAATGTTATGAATGCAGATTTTCGTAATACAGCTGAATAATTTGGAGACTTTGTTGCGATGTGAGTCTTTCCATGATAAATTGCCAAACATTGCTTACTCAAAATAAGATAAAAGTATGACGCATACCATCTTTAATAAACATTTAGACTAATATTAGACTGGTTTTATATTTGAACCGGAATAGCGAAAAGTCATTCTGAGACTTTTGTGACTGAATAGTATACAAAACACTTAAAGGTCTTCTCTTAAAGCGCCGATGTGGAGTTGAGTGAAGCAACCAGTTACTTTTCCTAATAAAGGTGTTTATTCTCTTCAGTTCCATAGTTAATGGTAGATATTCACCCCTATCGGCAATAACATTTATGTTCCCATGAAATATCCATTTCCCTCAAAGGAAAATTGCTATCGTAATATTCTTATGAAGTTTTCATTCACAATAGTTGATTTTATTCGTAACAACTGTTTATTGTTTACAAAATTCCATCTAAAAATTTCACAACATGCCGAATTTTTTCGCGTGGACAAGGTTGATGAATGTTAAATGGGAAAAGGGATGTACTCAGTGAAGAAACCAAAAGAGTTACTTCTTTAATAAAATTAAAAGTCGTCTCCTGCTTCCCTCAATTTAAAGAAACTAGTTACTTTTCCTAATTAAATATGGAATTAGTGAGAAAACCAGTTACTTTTCCTAATGGTTTGTTAAAGTATCGGCTTTCCAATAGTGGTAAATAAGATGCATAATCGTCTCCAACTCCTTTTTATTTTGACAGCTCCTGCAAAAATCTACAAATCTACTTGCATCAATGGCAATTTTGCAATGTCAAGTGAGTGATCATTGCCACCATGTCACTTAATTGTAATCTTTGAGGTAATATTAGAGACGCAATGTGAACCCATTCCAGCCGGAGCCAAACTATTCTCGTAATTATACGATCTAGTATGATGTTTCATCGATGTCCACATCCTAAAGCATTGTCCTTCTTTTGCAAATCCTTCAGTAAGATATATGAGTGTGACTCATTTAAAAAGTACCGTCATTTCTGGACCAGAAATTATATCATAAACATATATCTAAGGTACCTTATTACAGCCTAATAATAGGTAAAAATTCGAATGTCTCCATTCTATATTCTTTTGAACCTTAGTCAATTCGATACCTTTTTGATCGTCGATAATTAAATTTTCCTTTAGTATTCAAAACAAGATTCCCTAAATTCCTTAATTTTTGCAGCTGCTACAAAAATCTACTTGCATCAATGCAAAATTTACAATGTCCAGTGATTTTTGCCACCCGTTTCAACCGCGGCTAAATTATTCTCATAATTATACAACTTGGCTCGCTTAATTATCTATTGTGATGTATCATCGATGTTCTATTCCTGAAGAATTGCCCTTCTTTTTGCCAATCTGTCAAGAACATATATGAGTATGACTCATCTAAAAATAACCGTAATTTCAGGACTAGAATTGATTTCACATAAATAGTTCTCAGTGACCTTATTCTAGCCTGGTAATCGTTAAAAATTCAAATGTCTTGATTATATATCCTTTTGAACCATAGTCAGTTCGATGGCTTTCTGATCAGTAATTTATCCTGATTTCAATAATATGGCATAAAAAGAACTACATATCTTTAGAATACGAATTCTTCGATATAATAGACAGCTTGTTTACGATATTGGAGACTCAGAGGTTTGACATTAAAAGTGAGACCGATGTTACCTTAATCCATTTAAATATTGTGGCCGATATATTCCAAATTAGCGCTACCATTTCAAATCGTATCGCATCTAAAGGGTTTTAAAATTTTCTTCCTGATCTATATAAATGATTTTTTTTCCATCTTTCTGGCAACATGTGGATTCCGAGTCAAAAGAACTACTCATATTTTGAGATCAAGAACGAATCAAGCAAATATCGGATACTCTGTTCCAAAGTGAAGAGTATTCCAGGGAGAGCATTGTGCATCGATCGAAACAAATAGTATTCGGACGGGGCAAGGCTTGGTCTATAAAGCGGGTGAGGCAATACTTTCCAACCACTTCATTTTAAATACTTTTCAACAGGTATTGCAACATGTGGCCTAGCGTTGTGGTGATGGATTACATGTTATGGTTTCATGTCTGTCCGCATATTCTGGGCGTTTTTCGGCCAATGCTCGCTTCAAACGAAACAGTTGCGTTCAGTACAGGTTCTCTGTCATGGTCTGGTCAGATTTCAGCAGCTCATACCAGATAGGACGCTTTTGCTCTCACCAAATACAGAGCACCTACTCACATACGATCTTTTACGTTTCAGGTTATCGTAATGGATTCAATTTTCACAAGATGTAATGATTCGGTGCAAAAATGATTTTCTTTTATAGCGTTCAAGCATCATTTCAGACATTCAAAATCGTCTTTCAAGGTCTCTCGGCTTCAATTCGTATGGTACCCAATTTCCCTACTTTTGGATGAATCCTGCTGCTCGCAAACGTTTTCAAATGCATCATTTCAGACATACAAAATCGTTTTGAAAAGGTCTCTTGTCTTCAATTCGTATGGTACCTAATTTTCCTGCTTTTAGATGAATCCTGCTGCTCGCAAACGTTTTCAAAAGTATAATTTCAGACATACAAAATCGTCTTTCAAGGTCTCTCGGCTTTAATTCGTATGGTACCCAATTTCGCTGCTTTTTGATGAATCCTGCTGCTCACAAACGTTTTGAAATTATTGCGGGAGTAGCTCCCAATGATTTTGCAAGCTCTTGTTGAGTTTGACAACAATCTTCATGGAGTAATGCCTTCAATTCTTGATCTTTAAATTTTTTTGGCTGACCTGGTCGATCTTTGTCTTCCGTGTCAAAATCACCACTTCTAAACCGAACAAACCATCTCTCGCACGTTGAAACCGATGGAAAACGTTCACCATAAGCTTTGATGAGCAATCGGTGTGCTTTGGTTGCACTTTTTTTCAAATTAAAGAAGTAAAGCAAAACTTCTCGCATATGACGCTTTTTTGGCACAAAATTCGGCATTTTCGAAGCAAAAAGATCGTTTTTGCTTACACTATAATGTTCAATAACTAAGTGAGGATAAAAGCCCATTTACACGATCACATTTTACGACACACATTTGGGACAGCATCATATTAAAGTGTATTTTTTACAGCGTTAACATAGCAAGAGAGCAAGAGAGTATTACGTTTTTATGGCTTGAAAGTTTTCAAAAAACCATGCTACAAGGAACTGTCCCAATAGTCGTACGTAAAATCTTATCGTCTAAAGCAGACATATATGACAGATATGTCCTTTCAAAATTCCATTTAAATTATTAAAAATAAAAACTGTGTTCCAAAGAAATGTACGTCATCTATAGTAAATCCCACATTTTTAAGTCATACACTCAGTATAATAAAATATTAAAAATCTGCCATATCTTTTGAGAGTTAATGTGTTTAAATAGAGATTTTTTAATAGGAATTTTTTCTGATTCACTTCTTATTTACGGAAATAATTGCAGTGTACCTATTATTAGATTCAAAAGTGTGATTATTTATTTTAAGCTCTAACAACATGTTGATCGTGTGTAGAGTGTTTGTTGCTTGTTTATTTATTATTATTTTACATTTTTTTTTTTTTAACAAATACAAACACATTAATTTACTTACACATACTTAAATTGATGACGTTGCTCAATTATAATGTGTGCAATTAGTGAGTGTGTGTGTGTGTGTGTGTGTGTGTGTGTATCTAAAATGAAAAATAATTCATTTGCAATACAAGACCAAACAAACTTTTTTTTATACAATAATTATACAAAGAATAAGAACAAGCATGCCTACTATATAGACAACTTGTGCTCATATATTGTACATATAGACAATAACTTTCGTTGTGAATTTTTTGTTGCTGTTGTTGTCAGTGCTTTTGATGTTTTTTTTTTGTATTTTTATTGTTTTTGTAATATATACTCTACTACTGCCATCGAAATACAAAGACACTAGGGGTGCCTGGCAACCAAAAAATTACAAAAACTTTAAGATTTTTTTTTTATTTTTACTATATATAGAAACAACAATAGCAATAACAACTACTACTATAAGGAAATACAAAACAAACAAAAACTTTTTTTTAATACAATAAATAAAATATGACCTTAATTTTTATTTAAATTTGTCTTTAAGGAATTTGAGACAACGCGACTCGGTTGAAATAAAAAAAAAAAAAAAAGTACAGATAATTTAACTGGTGAGACCATTGAATAATCATTAACGATACAAATGCACGTGGAGGTTGGGAAAGAGTTAGAGGGAAATGTTTGAAAAGAAAAATTAATAAAACAAATGAATAGAAATTGATGAAGTAAGCAACAAATAAACAAACAACTGAAGTATGAGAAAGTGTAATTAAAATGAGGGATAGGATATACATACATATACTAAATAAGTTTGCCCTGAACATATTTAACACAAACATTGGAGATAATTAAAGGAACAATTTGTTTCGAATTCCCAAGTACTTTATGAATAAGATCCATGCAAAATACAGAGATTTATGAGGAGCGTGGGTCATGAATGACTTCTACATATTTGTTTGTTATGAAAATCAAGAAATTTAAAAATATTTAGAGATTCATCCTGAAACTGTTTCCAGAGGTCTTAAAGAGGTATTAGAAATATTGGAACTTGGACCGAAAACCAACGACAGGTAACTGTTTCATCGACCGAAATCCAACGACAGGAAGAAAGGATAAAGCTTTTAAAGATATTGGTTAGGCAAATCAATTTGAGCATCTTTTGAAAAAAGCACCAAACACTTTTGTCAGGAAAGCCGCTCGGCTTTCTATTTTCTGATTTGTTAGTGCTTATATACAAAGCTAATGCTGTCAGTTTTTAAAGGGTATCTCTGTAAACGTTCACTTTTATAATTTAGTGTTTTGTGCAAGTGGCAACTCAGAAATTTGGCAGCTGTCACATATGTTTATTCCGGTTATTAAAAATGTAGCGCTTTACGAAAGAACAACGAGTTCAGTCGAGAAAGGGCACCAAATATATCAACCATTCGAAGAGTGGTAAAAAACATTTTAAGAAACTGGGTCGGTTATGGACAATAAGACTCCTGTGTGTCAACGCACCGGTAGGTCTCTTGAAAACAGTTCTGCTGAGTGTCGCCGAAATCACGGCATCCTTCTCAATAACTTCAAATTTCT
Source organism: Calliphora vomitoria (assembly GCA_942486065.2). Classification (NCBI taxonomy): domain Eukaryota; kingdom Metazoa; phylum Arthropoda; class Insecta; order Diptera; family Calliphoridae; genus Calliphora; species Calliphora vomitoria. Next base: position 52,763,732 of record OW818031.2, on the reverse strand, counting down.
CGAAACACTACGCAACGAATTTTGACAAAAGACCTTCACCTTCATGCGTACAAAATTTAGGAGCTCAAATCAGCAGACCATGGAAATCGCCGGCAATTCGTTAATTTTTTTTCTTTAGGGTTTTGAGAAATCTCGGGTTTATGCGAATAAACCAGAAACAATTCCAGAGCTCAAATCAGAGATACAACGCGTCATCGGTGGGATACAGCCATATCTCTGTGAAAAAGTCATGGAAAATTTAATGAAAAGAGTAATGACCTGTCATTATAGCCGTGGGGCCATTTGACGGATATTTTATTCCATATTTGTGGGCCGATTTCCCGAAAAGTCATGGAAAATTTTATGTAAAGAGTAATGGCCTGTCATCATAGACGTGGAGGCCATTTGACGGATATTTTATTCAATATTTGAGGGCCGATTATCCCGATTTTAAGTAGCAATTGAATCGTTATAATAGCATATATATTGATGTCAAGTATGTAAGTTATTCGGAGATTTCGAAAAGTTGATTTCAACAGACAGACAGGCAGGCCATATCAACTACGAATAATTCAATTAAATTTTTAGCTTGTATATGATTAGAATAACTAATTCTTTTGTTTTTAAATTAAAGGTTTGTGTTCAGAACCATAACATTTCCTTGCAGTAATTGAATTATCAAACCTTTACTATTGAACGGTGTTATAGTATGTTGGAAAGATAAGCACATCGTTACGCCGAACGACATCCAAGACACTTTTTAAGGTGATCGGCGGGACAATGGGCTCTAAACTCGCAAATGAAGCTGAACAATGGATGTTCGTGTTTAGAACTTTTACAATAATGCTAAAATTTTGGAGCATTATGTAGGTTATTTTATACATTCGTCCCTGATGCATGCTATCTTAGGATATAAACCGAAGAAGGCGGGTATGGTGTGAAGATTTTTTGTGGAAGGGTGCCTCCAAACGAGACATTCCTTAGCAAATGTCCCAACAATTTGGTTGTGGATGATATTGCTAAACGAGGTTCGATGTTGGATGTGGTGATGATCCAGATCTTGATTGGCATTGCACTTGTACAATGTAAGCAGATGATTTAGCGAAATTTATATGAACTAGATCAGTTGAGATGAGATAAGGAAGCGAGTGGAAAATACTATGTGGCCTATAGTTTATAAACTATAGAACTTGTAACCATCATAACAGGCCACTGTGTCCCAGGTACTCACACCATAGATGGGTCTTGCTTTCAACAACTAATGCAGGAGATGTCATGTTGAAGGGAAAGTGGAGACTGTGCTTCACTTATTCTGTCAGTACCTGGCCTTGGCGACGAATAAAAAAAGAGTGAAACAGGATGGTTGGGAGATGTTGGTACAACGGGAACGAATAATATCAGACCCAAGTGATCTATTTCTGCATGATATCATAATCCTAAACTAACCGAATCTTTCTTAGTGTTCCAAAAGTTTTTTTTCAGCTGGACTGCCTTTACATATATAAACTATTTCTACTTCATCTTGTTTCTTTAACACAATATTGTTTTGTATAATATTTTCTGTGTTTTTAATAATCTTTTAATATTCCAAATACAGGCCAAAGTCTGAAATCAAAACCGAATATTCCGTCGAACTCTACAATCGAGCCATTTCTAATGAAAAAGTCCTTTCATTCTTATTTCAGCTACTTTGTCTTGCTAAAATGTTTTAATGATGTCTACTGTAATCATCTTACAATCAGCGTTGATTCGAAAATCTTTAAATTTTCGAATGGAATACGCCAATAACTTTTCTGATACCATGAACATTAGGGTGGGTCGATTTGTATGGATGCAAAAAAAAAAAAAATTAAAAAAATCATTGTTTTTAAATTGATCTTCCGACATCTGTCAACAATTTGTTAAATTCAAATAAACTATCTAAGAGCTTTCTTTCTATCAAACCAAGATTTTTTACAGCAGTTTTACATTGAAATCATGTTTTTTACGCCGCATGGCTTACAGTGGTATTTAAATTCCTACTTTTCTTTAAAAAAAAAAAAAAAAACCAACAAAGAACTATTTCTTTTATAGGCTTCTCTGGCCAACGTTGGCAAAGAACTAAATATCGGCAAAAATAATGTAGGAATTTCTCTGTAATAACACAACACTATATAAGTATAACAGTTTATTTAAAAGCTAAACTGTTATACCAAACAAATGAAATCAAAGAAAAGCGAGTACAGTATTGTTTCGAGTACTACGTTTCGGTATTTCTTGCCTTTTATTTATTATTTTAATGATTTTGCGCACTTGATAATTGTTATTGTGTGTGTATTATCGCTCCCATTTTATTCTGCTATTTTTTTCGGGTATTTTTCTATTAAAGTAAATGGGAAGGAAAACTTATGGTGCGTTGCAATAAATTTGAAATGCTCATATACAAACAACTTTTTTACTCTTATGTACGTCATAAGTTTCGCATTTTATAAAGCTACAAATTGTGGGAAAAACTACAAAGAGAGACAGACAGACAGACAGACAGAGAGAGAGAGTAATACCATTCATACAGGAAAAACGTGTTGTTTTTGGCGTAGCAATTCTTAAGTAACAAAAACAAAATAAACAACTAAAAAAAATGACAGCATAGAAAAATGACAGCATACCGAAGGACCAAACTGATATGTCAGTGATAGTATTCTTGTTTAGACATACGTAACATTTACTAGTGGTTGAAGTTCAAATTTGACACATTAAACTGTTATACGGAACAATTTTTGTTTGTTTTACCTACTATACTTTAGTAGTAGAAGAACAACAGCAAATAAATCAAATTAAAAAAATAAACGAGATTTTTCTTTTTTTTTCTTGGCCAATGTCATTAATGAATTATTTACATACAAACTTATAGAACTAGTAAAGCTTTTTAGTTTTAGTTATAGTTTTTGTTTGTTTTTTATTTTATTGTTGCCTTTGCTTTGCTTTTCTTTTCTTTGTATTTGCATTGTGATAGATTCAATTAGATAGATATTTATTTATTTATTGCTGCTGCTGCTACTGCCACTTTTCATAGTAAATTTTTAGCCAATTAATTTTACGTTGAATTGAAATTGTTGTTTTCTTTTATTATATTTTGTTGTTGCTGTTGCTGTTGTTACTGTTACTGTTGTTGTCTTTCTTTACTTATGTATGGCTGTAAGGTATGTAAACATGTGCTGTGTGGGTTTAATTGTTTACATATAGAGGAGGGTAATTGTTTATAGGGGTTCAAATATAAAGTTTTTTTTTTTATTTCTTATTTGAAATTAAAATAATTATTTTTTGGAATTTGTAATATTACCGTTTGTTTATGTTTTACAAAGTTATATTTTAGTTCTACATACATACCTTGTGTAAATAATGCAGATTTTTGCAAAATAAACATGCTGTAGAAGCTAACAAAAGTGTAATATGAATTTGAAAATAATTTTACATTATGTAAATAATGTATTTTTTGTATAATACATTAAACATTCAATAAATTACACCATGTAAAATGTAAATAACGAAAATGGAATTATTTTTAAATATTTACATTATGTAAATAATGTATTTTTTGTGTAATATTTAAAATGTTCAATAGTTTACATTATGTAAAATGTAAAATTTACTTGTAAACATAGGGAAAACAATTTAGTTTTTCAGAAATGCTTTAAATATCCAATAGTTTACATTAGGTAAATAAAAAAAGTACATTATTTCCCCAATGTTTACAAGTAAATTTTACATGTTTACAAGTAAATTTTACATTTTACCTAATGTAAACTATTGAAAATTTTAAGAATTGGGTATATGACATAAAAATGCGGGATTTACAATAGATGGCGTATCTTTTGAACACAGTTTTTTTAATAAAGTATGTATATGTCATTTTTAATGGTACATATCTGTCATTAATTCTCACTTAGTTATTGAGCATTATAGAGTAAACAACAAAGTTTGTTTTGCTTCGAAAAAGTGCAATTTTGTATCTATGAATCATCATATGCGGGAAGTTTTGCTATAATTCTTTAATTTGAAAAAAAAATTGCCGATGCAGCACACCGATTGCTCACAAAAGCTTATTGTGAATGTGTTCCTTCGGTTTCAAAGTGCGAGAGATGGTTTGTTTGGTTCAGAAATGGTGACTTTGACACGAAAGACAAAGATCGCTCAGGCCAGCCAAAAAAGTTTGAAGACCAAGAATTGGAGACATTACTTTATGAAGATTATTGTAAAACTCAACAAGTGCTTGCAAAATTATTGGGAGCTACTCAAGCAGGAATTTCAAAACGTTTGCGAGCAGCAGGATTCATACAAAAGCAGCGAAATTGGGTGGGTACCATACGAATTGAAGCCGAGAGAGCTTGAAAGACGATTTGCATGTCCGACATAATGCATGAACGCTATAAAAGGAAATCATTTTTGCGGCATTTTTTTAAATTTTTAACTTGTATTTTGAAACATTTGTATAATATAAATTTATTCAAAGTATTGGCGTATGACCTTTTCCCATCTTTCTGGCAACACATGGATTCCGAGCCAAAAGAACAGCTCATCTTTTGAGGCCAAGAACGAATCAAGCCAATATCGGATACTCTGTTCCAAAGTGAAGCGTATCCCAGAGAGAGCGTTCTGCATCGATCGAACGTTTATCATTAAAACTTTTAACCCAAGTATTATTTGATTTTTTTTTTATCAAGTTACCTTTGTAAAGCATGACAGTTATTATGTTTAATGTCAATTATATTCATTTATTGTTAATCTGATTAAAATGAGTGACCAGAAAAAAGTGCGTACTAAAATTATTAAATATTTTCAACTAAACCCAACTTGGTCCTACATAAAGTTGGCCAAACAATCAAAGGTCTGCCGTCAAACTGTTTCCAATGTTATTCAACAGTACCGGGAGAACTTGTCCGTTGATATAAAACCTGGATCAGGTAAAAGGAATGGTCCACATGATGTTTCTAAAGCCAATAAATAGAAAGCATTTTCAAAAGAGCTCCCAACACCTCATGTAGGAAACCAGCCGGGTTAGGTTAGTACTGGGACTATTTGGTATGAAAAGTTATAGCCAATGAAGGTATAAAAGCATACAAGGCTCATAAAGTTCCAGACAGGAACTCTGCTAAAAATTTAGAGGCCAAAGACAGAGCACGGAAATTGAAGTAAAATTGTATACAAAAAATATACCTGCTGCATAATGACGAAACGTATGTTCTCGCAGATTTTTCTCAACTTCCTGGTCAAAATTTTTAAGTTGCTGATGCTCGAGGAAATGTTGAAGAAAAGTTTAGGACCCAAAATCAGAGAAAATTTCCCAAAAAGTTCTTGGTATGTCAAGCAATATGCAGTTGAGGCAAAAGAAGCCAATCATTTGTTACAAAGGGCTCTATAAATACCGAAATTTACATCAAGGAATGTTTACAAAAAAGGATGTTTCCATTCATAAGACTTCTTAATGTGTCCACTTATTTTTGGCCTGACTTGGCAGCCTGTCACTATGGTAAACAAGCCCTTGAGTGGTACAAGAACAATAATGTGGTATTTGTATCAAGAGAGGCAAATCCTCCAAACTGCCCGGAGCTAAGGTCAGTGGAGAGATATTGGGCTCTTGTTAAAAGAGAATTGAAGAGCACAAAAAAGGTGTCCAAAAGTGTGTTAGATTTTAAACGGAGATGGACAACCTGTTCGAGCAAAGTTGACAGAATGCAATATAAAAACGTTAATGAAAGGGTTTCCGAAAAAGGTTCAAAATTTCATCACTATTGATTAAAACTATAAAAATGTTTTTTTTTTTTTTGTAGTAAAATGTAATAATAATTTTAATCAAATAAAAAAAATTAAAACTGTAAGTTTAGTGGTTTCGTTTTGATTAATATATATGTATGTTAATAATTTTTCGATCTCACTCCTTATTACGGTTTCATGTCTGGTCGCATATTCTGTGCGTTTTTCGGCCAATGCTCGCTTCAAACGAATCTGTTGCGTTAGGTAGAGGTTCCCTGTGATGGTCTGGCCAGACTTCAGCAGCTCATAATAGATATGACCCTTGTGCTCCTACCAAATACAGAGCATTACATTAGCGCCATGAATATTTGGCTGTGGTGTCGAATCGGCTGGTTGGTCGGGCTTCACATACGATCTCTTACGCTTCGGGTTATTGTAATGGTGGAAAATTACTTTCTTTTATAGCGTTTAAGAATGATTACAAGGTCTCTCGGCTTCAATTGGTACCCGATTTCCCTACTTTTGGATGAATCCTGCTGCTCTCAAACATTATGTTGCTGCTTGAGTAGCTCCCAATGACAACAATCTTCATGAAGTAATGTCTCCAATTCTTGGCCTTCAAACTCATCTATTAGTGGAACAATGTATTTGAGTATTTGCCATACTTTTCCCTTCTTTTTAACGCATCTCAAAACTTAAACTTTAACAAAAAAATCTTAAATTTGTTTCCCTTTTCTAATTACACACTTTGAAATTTTCTAATATTTAGTTAGTCGAAGCTGACCCAAATCACAATGTTGTTTAAAAGTACCAGTTAATCTTTGACCTATTTTACGTAAATCGGAAATAAATGTTTTATGCTGCATTCTCTCTTTTTCACTCCCCTTTTTCTCTCTTTCTTATTCATTGACTACTCCTCAAACTCACACTCTTTATTACTTGTAATGGTTTTTGTTGTTGTTTGTATTTCATTTAAGTTTGCTCTTTGACCTTAATTTCTACAATTCCAAAGCATGATTGTAGAAAAAAAAAATTCTACACTACTTACTGCATACTGTCAAGGGAAAATTTACATATTTACACGTAGTAAAACATTTTTACAAGCTAACTGGTCTGGCGCCTATATTTTTAAACAAATAAGTAAATACTTGCTGTTAGTAATAATTGAAGATGACTGTTAATCCTGACATAATACCTACCTAATGTATATAAGTAATTGTAAGATTAAAAAAAGTAAATTTTTGGAATTTTTAAATTTAATCTTTATTTTGCTTCATTATTAAGATTAAACAAAATTGTAATTTCCTGTTCAATATTTGTTTTACGACGACCTTATTTATTATTTCTGCTAAATGCTAAACTCTTTTTTTCAGTTTTATTTATCTCCTCTGTATTTTAAACGTTTTTTGTGTGTTTTAATAGCTTTGATTGGAATATTTAGTTATTGTAAATATGTCATTTACATCTAAACTGGCAACCCATTAAATTTAATAGCTGTTTATAGCATTGAACTTGCCACTGATTAGTATGTATACTAATGTCTACATGCCACCGATACTTTTTGAACAAATAATTGTATACCACATTATTTATTTTCTGGGATTGGGGATTTATTAATTGCGGAAAAAAATATTTCACAAAGGCAGTTTTTTTTTTTGGAAAATAAACAAGAAATAGATATTTTTATCCTTAAATTAGCTCTCTGGACTAGGTAAATAAGAGTGTTAAAACAGGAGAGCATTGTTTTTAGACATTTGATTTAAATTTTCCTACATTGCATATGAAAATATTTGAAAATAAATCTGCCATTTCTAACTGGATGATTCGATTGTGATGGAATTTCACATGGGCTTTAGCAGAGGAGTTTAAGTTTTGATGACTGAACCCTCAGGATCGGCGCTCAAAGTTGTGCACCTCAGACATGGAAAATTTTTTAATTAAAATTACGAATTTTTAATTAAAATTTCGATTTCTTTTGGGTTTGTCCAAAATTTATGATTTTAATATAAGTTCTTAAAGCCCTCGATTAGGTATATAAAAAACTTGCTAGCGTTTGTTATTTGAAGCCTTTGACATTACTTTGATATATCATAAATAACTAGTTACATTATATTAGAGTTAGAAAAAGCCACAAAACTGCTGATGTATAGATTTGTTATATGGTACCGGACAAACTATTGGGTGTATGACTTAAAAATGCGGGATTTTATTTTGAAACATTTGTACAATATAAATTAATTCAAAGTATTGGTCTTTGTTAGCTATGAACTTTTCCCAACTTTCTGGCAACATATGGATTTCGAGCCAAAAGAACTGATCATATTTTCAGGCCAAGAGCGAATCAAGCCAATTTCGGACACTCTGTTCTAAGGTGAAACGTATCCCAGAGATAGCGTTCTTCATCGATCGATACAAATAGCATTCGGACGGGGCAAGGTCTGGTCTACAAGGCGGGTGAGGTAAAACTTCCCAACCACTTCATTCTAACAGGTATTGCAATATGAGGCCGAGTGTTGTCATGATGGAATATTACGGTTTAATGTGTGGCCGAATATTCTATGTGATTTTCGGCCAATGCTCGCTTCAAACGAATCTGATGTACCCCGAGAACCTGTTCTGTGATGGTCAGAATAGATAGAACCCTTTTGGTCCCACCAAATACAGAGTGTTACCTTAGCGCCATGGATATTTGGCATTGGTGTTGATTCGGCTGGTTGGCCGAGCTTCACATACGATCTCTGACGCTTCGGGTTATCGTAATAGATCCATTTGTCATCGCATGTAGTGATTCGGTGCAAAAATGATTTTCTTTTATAGCGTTCAAGCATCATTTCGGACATACAAAATCGTCTTTCAAGGTCTTTCGACTTCAATTCGTATGATACCCAATTTCCCTGCTTTTGGATGAATCCTGCTGCTTGCAAAAGTTTTGAAATTGCTGCTTGAGTAGCTCCCAATGATTTCGCAAGCTCTTTTTGAGTTTAACAACAATCTTCATGGAGTAATACCTACAAATCTTGATCTTTAAACTACAAATCTTGATCTTTAAACTGCACAAACCATCTCTCGCACGTTGAAACCGACGGATTACATTCAGCTTTGGTGAGCAATCGGTGTGCTTCAGCGGCACTTTTTGTCAAATTAAAGAAGTAAAGCAAAACTTCCCGCATATGATGCTTTGTTGGTACAAAATTCAACATTTTCGAAATGATGAAAAAAAAACTTTGTTGTTTACACTATAATGTTTAATAACTAAGTGAGATTAAATGACTGATATAAACCCTTCAAAATGACATAAAAGTAATCTGAAACAAAAGCCGCGTTCAAGAGGTACGTCATCTATTGTAAATACCGCATTTTTAAGTCATACACCATTTCACATGAAATATGTTCCCTTTTCCTATTTTACGTTCATCAACTTTGTTTTCGTGAAAAAAATCCCCCATGTTGTGAAATTTCTAGATGGAATTTTCTAATCTATAAACAGCTGTTGCTAACCAAATCAACTATTGTGAATGAAAAGTTCATGGGAATATCACGATAGCAATTTTCCCTTCGAGGAAAATGGATATTTCGTGGGATTATAAATTTCACATGTTTTTCACGATAGGGGTGATTATTAGGACTAAGTAATCCGAAACAAAGCGGAGCTTTTAAAATCTATGTTAACTTCATTCATCATCTTATATTGAAAAGTGTTCCATATATATTAGTTTTTTTTTAGACATTTTACATAAAAATATAAGTCCTTTCATTTGAGTTATTTTTGGAGCCGAATACCATATACTGATCGATTTTTTGGACTAATCGGAATATTCGTTTGGACTCTACAAAGTATATTTAATCACTAATGGCTTTTCATAGCTTTATTTGTTTTTTTGTTCCATAAAGAATTTCCCAGACTTCCTAGAAAACGAAAAGAAATTTATTTTTAAAAATATGTTACAAATTTCTGAATAAAAACTAAAAACTCTTAACACTGGGTCAAATCTGTTATAATCATGTTCGTTCAAATGTGCAAGTGTAAGTAAGTGTATTTTCCCAACAGTTCTGCAATGACTACTAAACAAGAAAATGTATCCCTTTTAGACAGTCAGTTTCCCTAATGTTTAATTATTTGTTTGACAAAGAACACAGAAAAACACAAGTTTTTGAATTTGGGTCTTTCGATTTTGAACATATTTTTGGATAACTACTAGTTATTTTTGATGGCGATTTGAAAAATGCTTACAAAAGTACTTACATTAATCCCAGGAATATGTACTTACATTCACTCCTAAAATATGTACCTATAAAAACAGAAACAAAATTGCCTTGTGTGGGAATCGAACCGGCATGCACGATTGTTTTTTGAGTCTAGCTGCTTACTCACTGCTCCATGTACTACGAGTCTTGTTGTCGTAAATTAACAATAGTTTTCACATAAACATATAAATTAATATAATCAACCCAATTATGAATAAAAAATTCCCCGGGAGTTTGTTCCCCGTGATTTTTTTCCCATTGAATTTGAATAGGAAAAATGGGAAAAGGGAAAAAACTCCCGGGGAATTTTTATTCATAATTGGGCTGAATATGAACAAAGAAATTAATAGCTTCGACTGGTATTGAACCACTAACGTCTCGTTTTTCATTCAAACACACTAAATGCTAAAGGTCATTACCAATCTATATACAAATAAGTACCTACTCTGCTAAATAAAATAATGTGCTGGGTAATGACCACTCATTACAAATGTAATGTATGTGGTAACTAGTTGTCATTACCTAAATTCATACAGTTTTTGCTGGGTAGTAGTGACCACAATAATGGATAAAATCACTAGTTCGAGATACTTAGTCAAAACTGCTGGGTTGTGTAGGTTTTTTTTTGTTGTGCCTAGGGAGGGGGCGTTAAATATAGGATGTCTGTTTGTGGAATTACATGGATTCTTTTCACAAATACTAGCAGGCAAACTAAAGTTTTCGTTTGAATATTTGTGTATGTATATTATAAGGATATTGCTCGTGTATGTATCTGTGTCTTGTAAATGTAGTTGTGTGTTTGTTACGCTGCATCTCTGTGTGAGTGAGATTCTGTTATGTAATTCAATCTGTTTATCGTCATCATAAGCGTTCAAAAACAACAGCTACAAACAAATAAAGTTGAGAGCAAACTGAAAAAAAAAAAAAATTATAAACTTTTCACTTGTCTGCCATTTGTTGGTTTAAAAAAGTTTTCCCTTTTTTTGTGTTCCAAATATGAAGAGATTATATAAGATTAAATTATAGAAAATAACGTTTAGATTTTCTACATATATAATCAGACACAAACACATATATATAAATTTAATACACATATATATAGATATATGTTTGTATAATATAATTTTCCATTCTAATAAACGGCTAAAAGTTTATATTGTTAACAAATATTAGGTTTTTTCTAATAGTTTCTTTATCTTCTGTCTCTGCTTTGTATTGATTTTGTTTACATCAATCAATATATGTTTGTTTAAAAAAAGGGATTAAGGCAAACTAAATTGCGGAAGGATATTTTCTTAAGGATGATAATTGGCTTTTTAGAAATGTTTGTGTATTTGTTGGTATGTTTGCGGTTGAGGAACTGTGGGTGTGGTGGTATGTGTGTGTGTGTGGTTTGTGTCCTTAAATAAGTGTGGTTATGTTTGCGGTTTTATTGTCATGCTCAATTAGATAAATTGTTATTTGTTTTGGTACGTGGTTGGGCTGACAATTCAATTGCAGGAAGGTTTTTAGTTTATTAAAAACAATATTTCAATTTCTTGGATTTCAAAATCCGTGATTTTTTTAATAAAACACAGGTTTTTGGATAAAAAATCTATTTATTTTTCAACATAGTCTTTGAGCTCTATAAACTTTGTCCAACGTTTCTCCAGTTTTTTTTGAATCCTTTGCAAAAAATAAGATTTTTCGAGGTCATCAAAATAGGTATTTGTTTGTGAAATGATTCATCGTTGGAGTCAAAGCTTTTTCCGCTGAGCCATTTCTTCAGGTTTGGAAACAAGAAATATGACACTCCGGGCTAAATCCGGAGAATAGGGCGGATTAGGGAGCAATTCGTAGCCTAATTAATGGATTTTTTCTAATGGAAACCGCACAAGCGTGCATCCTTGCATTGTCTTGGTTGCAAGATTTTTTTTTTCTTGGTCAAATCCTCATTAAATCGACCCAATAAATTGCCATAATATTCGACATTGTTTGTTTTACTCTTTTGAAGGATTATACAAAGTGCATACCAAAAAAACGGTCGCCATGATTTTATTGGCTGACAAACCTTGACCATCTTGACCTTCTTTGGCGCTGATACACCCCGAGAAAGCCACTGTTTTTACTGCTGTTTGGTCTTTGGTGTGTTGTGGTGGATCCATGTTTTGTCCACGGTTACGAAACGGCGCTAAAACTCTTCCATATTGCGGTTAAACAACGACAAGCACTACTGTGAATTGTTCAATTGTTTCGTGTGTGGAGACCTCAACTGGGCGTGCTGAACGTTCGGCATCTTCTGTGCTTGTACGGCCAAAACCACTTTTTTACCATTGAAATTGATGGTGTAGAGTTCCCATAGTATTTATCAAGCTTAGCCTTTATTTGAGTGATGGTTTATTTTCCACAAAAAATAATGCTTAATGAGCAGACGAAATTCACTTTTTTCCATTTTCTCCTCAAGTGACGCGGTAGTCTGCTATCAATGCCTGTCAAACACAAACTAAATGACTCAGCTTGTTTAAATTTTAACAGGAGTTAACTGACATATGCCTATTGACAGGAGCAGTGTTGCCCTTTCAGTTAAGAGCCGGGAAAGTCAAAAAGTCACGGGCATATTTCGTATTATTATGGTATTGACAAATCAATAGAAACTTAAGTTTTTTTTTTTAATTGTCTGGTCCCTTTAGTGGTTTAGTATTTTATAGAATATCTCTTGTTTTTTTTAGTAAAACTTCATAGCGACGTTACATTGAATCAATTAAAGAATCAATCGTCTCCTTTGAAATATTTGCCATTCCTTAATAAACGCATCTGATAAAGCGTCCTTCGAGGTTTAATTTAAAGACCGTTTTTTGCCATTCGGTTACAAGCCTAAAGGTTTGATTGGGGTCATCGTTTAAATGGATCTGTATCCAATTCCAGTCTTAGTGTCTTCTATGATATGAATTGTACTCATAACTTGCCCTGAAAAACACCACAACACAATAATATTGCCACCGGCAAACTTGACTGTCTTACTTATTACAAAGAATTCCGCATTTTGTTTTTAAATTTTCTCAAGTTGTGTTCTAAGCCTATGTCCTCCTCTACGATTAGAAGATTCAGATTTATTACCACTTTTATACCCTTCACCATGAATGGCAAGGGTAAGTTTGTCATTCCGTTTGTAACTTCTACATTTTTTATTTGCGACCCCATAAAGTATATATGTAAATTCGTTATAGATAGCGGAGTCGAAGTTGAAATCAACTTTCCAAATCCCCTAAATAACTTACAAACATGATTGATACATCAATATATCGGTAATTCTTCCAATTCAGTTGCTATTTGATATCGAGAAAATTGGTCCATAAATGCCTGAGATATAAGGAAAAACCGGGACAACCTCGATTTTTTGCCCATTTTTTTTTAATCTATATCTGGATTACTAAGTCATTAAAAAAAATTTTTTTCATAAAATTCTTATAACTAATAAACTAAAGAAAATTTTTTTTAAGAAAATTTGAAAAAAAAAAAAATTCGAAAAAAATTTTTGGAAAAAAAAATTTGCAAAATTTTGAAAAAAAAATGTTTGAAAAAATTTTTTTTTTTAAATTTAAAAAAAAAAAAAATATTGAAAAAAAATTTTTTTTTTTTAAATTTTGAAAAAATGTTCTTACCTTTAAATATTTAAAATTTGTATTTTAAAGTATAATTTTGTAAAGGATATATAAGATTTGAAAATTTTTTTTTTTTTTAAATTTTGAAAAAAAAAAGTATAATTTTGTAAAGGATATATAAGATTCGCCACAGCCGAATATAGCTCTCTTACTTGTTTTTTTGGATTGGCCCCACTGTGGCTTGTATTACAAATTTTCTCTTATCACTGTCTCTTAAATTGAATTTGGATTCATCCGAAAAGTGAACAGTATTAGAGTACTGAGTACAGTAACAGTTAAATTTCTGTCTCGACCAGTTTAAATGTTCTTTGGCAAATTGTATACGAGCAGTACGGTTTTTTTTTTAGAAATAAGACTTTTTTCCGATAGCAACTAACTCCAGCCTCATTTTCCATGCGGCTAACAGTTTGAGAACTAATTGCCAATTATGTAATATTAATAACCTACCGGGGAATAATTTTTGAGAATTTTTAAATTCTCTTGCTATTAAAATGTATAAACATATATTCTGGATCGTTATAAATAGTGGACTCGATATAGCCATACCCGTCTGTCTGTTGAAATCAATTTTTCGAAGCCTCCAAATAACTTACTAACATGATTGGTACATCAATATGTCGGTTATAGTTGTGGTTAGGTTGCTATTTAACCCTCTAATGCTTAAGCATGCTTCAAGGCACTCATCGCAAAAATGCCAATAAATGCAAATACAACTGATTTTTCATTTCAAAAATAGTTGAGTCCTTTTTAAAATATTTAAGTACGTTTTTTAGCAACTGTTACAAGAGTTTTTGAAATGAAAAATTAAGTTATATTTGCCATTTTTGCGATGAGTGTCGAGAATATCGACTCGCTTATTGCTGAGTTGTCGTTGTATTGACACTGACTGTATAATATTTTTAGTGTTTCCTTAAATTTCTTTAATTTTAAACAGAATTTTGTTTTATTTGTTTTGTTTAGTGCTGTGAATATATTGTAGTACACATTCATATCATATCCTTGACTTTGTTAAACATTCTCAAGCAAAATTATTTCTTTTAATTTTATTATACAATTTCCAGACCGGCGACTTTTATTGTCATCCCTGATGTCTACAGCACATTGCTAGAGCTATAAGACCATGTAAATCATGCTTAAATGTTGTTTCTTAAACATACATATACAAAAATAAAAAATAAAATAAATAGAGGTGCCTCCAGTTGTAAATTTAATACGAATATTAAAATACAGAAATTATGAAACAATTTTTTATAGAAGGGTAAATGGTATACAAATAAAGATACCATTTATCCTTCACTGAGGCATATTTATGTAACTTTGTATTTCAATTGTATTCAATTCTATTGAAAATAATATTCAACAGATAATTTGTAAACTGTCAGTGTCTGTAAAAAATTCTGTGTTGTATGCAAGAAATATTGCATAAATATAACCAAAAGTTATGCAATTAAGGCCAAAATAAGTTGGTAATCATAGACCTTTTGACGGTGATGGCCTGGTGAACGTCGCGACATTCTCAAATAGATATGAACCGATGACGCCGTCAGCCCAAAATCCTTACCATTCAATGACTTTTTCGAAATGCATTGGACGCTCTGGGATCTCATGTGGATTGGTACCGTCCCAAATTCGACAATTTTGTTTGCTGAGGTACTTTTTCATCCAGAAGTGTGCGGAACGTTGCACAAACAGAACATCCGTTCTTATAAAAAAAAATATTTTAATTTTCACCCTCTGTGCAATGCAGACATACCTACATATTTAATATGAAAAATTTCATTGAAGAACAACCTGCTGAAAAGTTTTAATTAGAGAATGCATACACATACCTTCTTAATATAAAATTTTCATGAGATATTAGTGAATGGTAAACATGCTTCGTCCCTGCTGAATATAAAAGAAACTTTTTTTTTTACTTGTTTGTTTCATTTTTCCACTTTCATTTTCATTTAAGTGGTGGGTGTAGGTTTTCTCGTTTAGTTGATTCTTCCTCTGATTTCTTTTTTTTTCCTATTTTTCATTTTAAAGATGATGTTGAACGTTGAAGCTGAATATAATTCAAGGCTACGACAAACTTTTATTTTGATATTATGTTGTTTGTGTTGCCATTATTTCATAGCAGACTGGGTCAGTCAATATGTAAGATATTAAAGAAATTTTATATGAATATATTATATATTATTTTTTCCTTTTTTTTGTGATTAAATCTGGTAATAATTTATGGTTAACCTTTAGATAAAAAGAATTTGGGTTATATTTAAATGTTTTAGAAGAAATTTTTATATGGAAAATAAATTGTTGGAAGTTTTCATTATTGAAATATTTGAAGAAATAAGTTTAACTACAATTCTATTTATATATAAGTAATTATTTAATCTTACGTGAGTTTTGTAAGAGCAAATAAAGTCGCTATACATATAGTGGTTGATAATGCAATGTAAACTTATCCAAATTTTGAATTAATAGGCCAAATAAACCCGTCAATCAGTGCATACGTGTCGGTGTCTTATGCTTGACGCTTTAAAGGAGACGTACAAATTAATACGTCAATCACCATTTGTATTTGGACGCACTTTTCCATTATTACCAAAAATCTCGAAGAAACTGAAGTTTTTTTTTTTTGTTAAACAGAGACGTAAAACACATAATTTGGATTATTTTTTTCATTCGAGCACTTCATGTGACGGTAAACACAAATTTGATTGTCAATCACAACAGGAGACGATCAAATAATCAGTCGTCAAATAAAGAAATCAAAACTTTTTGATTTTCATCAATCATTGCTGACAATGCAAACGTGTAGCCGAAAAATAACGACTGCACGCACACAACTATGTGATTGATGTGTTTATTTGATCGTCTCCAGGACACTTTAAGAAATTTGTAGTTCTTTTCTATTTGAATTTACTTATATAGGGATTTATTTTGAGATATATCCTACTAAGCGACCACCAATCTATTCAAAGGAAAGACCTCATATTTTTCTTTAAAGAAAAGGGGCTAAGTTTTTGATTTTGGGAAAAAATGTCAACAGTTTTTTATTTTTTTAAATTCAGAGAGCTCTTGACCGATTATGATCTGAATTACTATGCAATCGGACTAATCTTGGTTCAAATTTCATTCCGATCGGAAGACATCGATTTCATAAGTTGGTTCACTTGTCATGAAATCAGTTATATTCTGGGTCCTCAAAAGATTCTAAGACTATATAGCTATGTCTGTCCGTCCGTCTGTTGAAAACACTATAGGGCCTAAATGAAAGGAGCTAGCTGGCTGAAATGTTCCCCAAATACTCTGTTGATAAGGTTTGTTTGATATTGAAAATGGCCAATATCGGTGCATGATTTCACCTATCCCCCATATCAGAAAAATATATAGTACTGTCAACAAATAATTTATATACGAGGGCGGGTCAATAAGTCCATGACTATTTGAATGAAACACAGGTTTTATTTTTCAACATAGTCTTCTTGGAGTTCTATAAACTTTGTCTAACGTTCCTCCAATCTTTTTATCCCTTCCAAAAATAAGTTTTGTCGAGGTCATCTAGAGGTATTTGTTTGTGAGATGATTTCATACTTGAAGTCAAGTCTCTTTCCGCTGAGCCACTTCTTCAGGTTTGGAAACAAGAAATAGACACTCCGGGCTAAATTCAGAGGGTGCAATTCTTAGCCTAACTCTTGGAAACTGCACACCATTGCATTGTCCAGGTGAAAAAGGACTTTTTTTCTTCTTCGCAAAATGCGGTAGTTTTTTTCAAATCCTCATTAAATCGACTCAATAAGTTGGCCTAAAATTCGCCATTGAATGTTTTACCCTTTGAAAGGTAGTCAATGTGGATTATACTGAGTGCATCCCAAAAAATGGTCGCCACAACTTGATTGGCTAAATAACCCATCTTGACCTTCTTTGGCGCTGATTTACCCCGATAAAACCGCTGTTTTGGCTGTTGTTTGGTCTGTAATGTGTTGTGGTGGATCCACGTTATGCACACGGTTACGAAACGGCGCAAAAACGCGTCCAAACACGTGACAGCCATCTTGCGTAAAGCTTTCTCATACTCAAGTGATCATTCAAAATTGAAACCACTGAAACATCTGAGATGCCTATTACTTCCACAATCTCTCGAACTTTCAATATCCGACCGGCCAACACCATTTCTGAAAAAATTCTGAAATTGGGATTATTTACGAAATTTAATCATCTAAAGTATGAAGACATTCACAATTATAGTACTCCAGATATTCGAAAATAACTATTTACTTTGTATGATAGGTGCCACGCCCACTTATCCAATCCCGTCCATTTTCAGCCAAACTCTGTACAGTAATAAGAAATTGATTCTTACAAAGTTTAGATACTTTTACGATAATAGTTCTCCAGATATTCGAAAATAACTATTGTGCTATCACACCCCATGTTCTGATCCGTCACATTTTTGGTTAGACTACATGCTCTGATAAGAAATTGATTCGTATAAAGTTTGAAGACTATCACAATTATAGGTCTGCAGATATTCTATAACTATTAACTTTGTTTGCCACGCTCACTTGAAATTTCAAAATCAAAAGTAGCCTATTGCTTCTTCCAGATATAGAGAAATATACAGTCCAGTGGTTAAGGCTCCTATAAGTAACAGACATACATTCATTTTTATATAATAGATGAATTCTCCAATTTCATAATTGTTTTAAATATGAAGTATTTTTTAACAACGAAACATCATTGATCATGGTGCGGTAATGATCTCCATTGCCCGTCCTTTATGAAGTAATAAGGTCCAATGATGAAACCAGCGTGTTAACCGCACCAAACGGTGCATTTTTCTGGATGTAATGGAATCTGTAAGGTCTGTTGTGCATTGGCCTCACTCCATATGCAGCAATTTTGTTTATTAACAGACCCGATAGCAAAAAATTAGCCTCATCGCTGAAAACAGTTTAAAAATTGGATAATTTGGTAGCGTTGTTCAAGAGTATACTGACAATAAATGTCAAAAAGTAAACGCAGTATGACAGTTTGTTAGACAATTAACCATTTCGTAAGTTCTATCTGGCTTAAAAAAAACCCTTTATGTGTTAAATATGCCACATAAGTTTTTTATTAGCTTTGTTCCAAATATGGTTCAAACAAGTTTTCAGTTTATTTTCACTGTATATAATAATGATTTTTAATTGAGATGAATTACAGCTAGTTTGCTTAAATAAATATTTGTTTAAATGAAATATCGATATTGTTTGTTGAATATTTAATCTTCGTGAATTAAACTTTATGAAATTTGGAAAATAAAACAAAGTTTTGTGTCAAATTCTTTATATAATTATTTATTGAATATTATGCAGTAGAGAGTAAAGCTATCATATGATTAGAACTAACCGATCACAGTAATTCTCTCTCGCTCTCTAGTGATCTACACTTGTTTACAAGTGTTGTTGCTGTGGTATTTTTTTTTTCTGGCATTGTGTAATTTTAACTCGTGTTTAAATATACACAAAATATTTATTTATTAGTCTAATAACAGCAAAAATAACATGAGTTATTAAAAAAGTATGTATGTAGAAAAAAAAAAAAAAAATAATATAATTTGCAAAACACACACTCAACTAAATTGTAGGTATGTGATCTCCCATAATGTATAAATTACTACTGACAATGAGAGTAGCAAAAAAAAAAAAAAAAAAAAAAAAAAAAAAAAAAAAATTTGTTTATTGTGGTCAAAGTGGTGGGATGTGTTCAATATCTAGCAAATAATAATAATAATGAAAATAAATCTAACAAAAACAAAAAATTAAACTATTTTTACTACTACTCATAATACAAGCTACAAATATGCAGTTGATTTTTATTCA